>JARYTE010000005.1:0-147084 GCA_031081885.1 Priceomyces melissophilus | reverse complement strand
TATATGGAAAACTATATTCTCTCAGAAATACATTTTATTACGCTATATTGGGGTTATTAATGGTTCCGTAAAAATGGTGCTTCTTTGACACTGAAGTGAATATCTCATTTCGCAGCCATTCTTAATCGGTCAATAAAGAAAACAGGTAGCTAGTAATATCCTTCAACACGTTGTCATGGGGTTAATCAGTTGTCTGTATAAGTCTTGTATTGTTTCGCTCAATTCACTGCGACATTTGAAGAAATGTATCAATCCCTGTATGCTCTAAAGTTTACATGAGGGTGCAGCAGGTGTTGTTTTAGAATAATTGCTATTTTGTTGTTACACAAACTTTCGGACCCTCCCAAAGATTATGTTGCCCTGGCACTTTGCA
The DNA here is from genome assembly GCA_031081885.1 of Priceomyces melissophilus. NCBI lineage: Eukaryota > Fungi > Ascomycota > Pichiomycetes > Serinales > Debaryomycetaceae > Priceomyces > Priceomyces melissophilus. The sequence continues at coordinate 146,711 of JARYTE010000005.1, read as the reverse complement.
ATATGTTATATTATTGTCACGGGACCATAAGGGTTGTCACCCTGATTAAGTATCCTGTACATAATTATGGTCGTGTAAAAATATATTGTACTTCGGTCTCACAGTGGTCAAGCTGATTCTCTTTGAGGTAGCCATACTGCGTGAAAATTTGTTGAAAATTTTTATACTCAATCTTCAAAGACAGTTCAATAACTAAGCAAAGTATCAAAGAGTAGGTATAAATATAAACTATAATTGTATTGGAATGAAGCATTAGATGGATCAAGGGAATATAATGTATATATAAGAAGGCTTGCTATAAGTTTTATTTTTTGATGAGCTATTGCAACGAGTTTTCTATTCGAGTTCTTTTTTTTTGAATGAAAAGAGACGAATACTAGAAGTGGTAAATCATATTATTTGGTAAAAGCTATTCTTTGGCGAAGCTTTAGTTTTCTTAGTCTGAGGGTTTTTGTAAAATAGGATGATTGGCATCGTTGAAGAATGCCTGATTAAAAATTCATTTTTTTCAATTCCTAAGATCTTATTCAATACATTTTAATATCTGGAAAACATTTTACTAACAATTTCTTTAGTGGCTGGTTCTGTTCCTCATCCAAAGATTGTCAAGAAGTACAACAAGAAGTTTAAAAGACATCAATCTGACAGGATTATTGGTGTCAAAGAGAACTGGAGAAAACAAAAGGGTATTGACTCTGATGTTAGAAAGAAGTTCAGGGGTACTATCCCTCAACCATGCATTGGTTATGGTTCCAACAAGAAGACCAGACACATGATCCCATCCGGTCACAGAGTTCTTGTTGTTAAGAACTTAAAAGACTTGGACGTTTTGTTGATGCACAACAAGGCTTACGCTGCTGAAATTGCTCACAACGTTTCTTCCAGAAAGAGGGTCGACATCGTTGCTAAGGCTAAGAAGTTGGGTGTCAAAGTCACCAACCCTAAAGGTAGAATTGCTTTAGAAGCTTAAGTAAGCATCTAAGATATTCAGGCACTCGCTTTTATATGTTCATTAATAAGTCTTTATTACTTTAGTTAAAAATAGCTGAAGAATGTACATTTTTTACGTCCTAAAAGTAAGAGTAAATACAATTCATTAAAAAGAAAATTGAATATTTTATACTATATGAACAACACCATTAAAAATACCTGTAATTCTACAAACCCTAACGTTTCAATGAGCCAGCCAAGGCGACACCACTGACTTCCAAGTGATGATGTTTTCTAATACGGTACCCCAAGTCGCATACTCCATCCGCATCTATATGCGCATTTGTAGCTGTCTTTAATACCCTATTGTAATATTCATGCAATATGTCATGAAGACCTTCTCTATTACTATCCTCTCCATTTTCATCTGTTTGCTCCAGAGAAGCTTCAGGAGCGTCTCTGAATTTGTCATTATCATTTACCTCTTTGATCAGCGAGAGACTATTTTGGCGGTTACTTTGAGAGAGGTTCAACATGGACTTTACCTTGGGAACTAAATCTTGTCTAACCGATTCGCTGTCACTATCAGGTGCACCATCATGCATATATCTATGGGGATGGCCATCAATACGATTCAAATTTAGTCCATAGTTCAAAGATGAACTAGAGTGCTGAGAAGAAACATCGTCACAACCCTCATTACCTTCATCCTTAGAATCATCAGCAACGCTTATCATACTTTTAGGTGGGGTTCTTCTTCCTATATCAGAATCAAATGACTGCATGGTATTCTTCCTTGTAGGATTGCGGGAGCTATAAGATGAAGAAGTTCCTGAGGTATTACCGGTGTCAGTAAACACGAATGGGTCAACATCTTGATCTGCGTCTTCATAAACACACATTTCGAGTCCTGTGAACCAAGGGTCTTTGAACAAATGATCTAAAGTATATCTTCTTTCAGGTGAAGGATCGCAAAGTTTCCAAGCAACTCTACTTGCCCCGCTACTCTTAAATTGAACGGCCCACTTAAATTCACTTCCTGGTCCCTTATTAAAATCAGTACAAGTTTTGAAAGATTGATGATCAGATGAAAATCTATCATGGTTGAACCTGTACTCTCTAAATGCATGGTCTTCTGATGAAGCAGATTGAAATGGTAGACCAGAGTAAACAATGCAGAATAAAATCATTCCAAGACCCCAATGGTCCATTTTATGAGGGTCATATGGGAACTTTTTTGTTTCTGAATGACTGAGTTCTTTCAATTTCATAACCTCAGGCGGTGAATAGGGAGGAGATCCAACGTAAGCAGTATCGAGCTTTATGGGAGATGAAATATCACCAGGTATTTCATTGCCATACTCACTAACACCAAAGTCACATAGCTTAGCAATACCCTTATCATCCAATAGAACATTCTCTGGTTTAATATCTCTATGAACAATTCCACAATCATGCAAGTACTTTAAACCATATGATATTTGTTTAAAAATACAGTATCTTTCGGCTAAAGGAGTCTTTTTCCAACCAGGTTTGACAACCAAATTGAATAGATCACCCCCAGAACAAAGCTCCATAACTAGCCCCCAACTTCTAGTTAAGTTGCCAATTGATGGAATTCGCATAAGTCCAATTGTATCAACTACGTGTCTGGACTTAGCCATATTTTTGGAAATGATAAACTCTTCACTTGCACGTTTGTAAAATTCATCATCTCTCTCTTTACTCAATAATCCAAATTTTTTCAAGGCGAAGAGTTTATTCTTATTTTGAATATCATTAACGATCCTAACTTCAGCAGAACCTCCAGATCCGACCCTTTTGTTACCAGTATCAATCTCAAATAAGTCAAGTATGTTAATCTTTGACTCTTTCATTTCTTGGGGAATAAAATTATTAGGATCAGCTACAGGGTTCTTGAGAACTCTCTCACCGTCATTATTGCCAGATAAATAAAAGCTACTATTCTTGGGTGCCTCTTGAGACGGTGTTTTGTTCAAACCAAAAGGATTATAAACTATTTTTTCATGACTTTGTTTGGGGTCACCACCACGCAAGGTTTGATTGTGGTTTTGTACTCTACTTGCATTCTTATTATTCATTTGTTGGATGTGAGCAAAAGTTTGAGCTTTACTTAAGACTTCTCTGTCATGTTTTTGGACTGAAGTATTTGTATTGTTTCTTTTCAACGATGCAAAACTTGGAGTTCTAGCCAACTTTTCTGAGGAAGATCCTTCAGATTTATCCTGATGATGAAAAATTTTTGACAAGCCCGTATGACTATTTGAGCCATCTTTTTTATCTTTTGAAGAGTCTTTGCGGAACAACGACTTTATTCCATGATGATGGTGATGGTCCCGGACAGAGCCGTCATTGCCATCAACATACTCTTGATGAACCCCATTGACTGACCCAGAAACCTTAGTTCCGTTTCCTGTCATTTGAAACGTTTGAAAGTCAATCCACGAGAGCAAAGAGCTCGGTTTCTAAGAATGAGTGTGTTACGTTGTACTTAAAAGAATCTATGATGAAGATGTATTCTCGGGTTTTATTTTTTTCGGTCTTCTCACCCTGATTGAAGTCGAAGGGCTTCGAACAATATAATATGCGAAAAATAACGCCCCTCGTGTAGACCCCTGGCTAATTTTGGAATCTTATTGAGACTGCTACACAGTCATGAATCAAGCCCCCTTAAAGGTTGCTCTATTTGACAAGGAGAAATTTATTATATAAATAGAATGAGATCTCACTTTTTGGCCTTCTTAGCTGTTGTTACCCTTTTATGATAAACGGTAGAAAATAATATCGCTGAAGTAGCAATCGATCCGAATCTCATCCGATTATCCTTAAACCCGTTAAGTAATCTCCAGATTTTAAGTCACTTCTTGCCAAAGCTATAGAGCTCGAGACTAAAGTTTAGTGATGTAGAGGTCATTTAAAATTCGTCGCCCGTACAAGTAGAATATGACGCTAAGTTCGAATATGGAGAGTCAGCAATAATGCGGAGATGGGTATACATTGGCTGCAACGTGTGCCGATCGATTGCAACCATAATGGAATTTAAAGCATCGCATTGTACATATCCTTTTCTTGGCTAGAGAGTTAAGATGAGGTAACTCGCCAAAAGATTAGTCTCACTCAAGATTGCCGCTTACTTATAATTTTCTTAATCGACATTAACCCTCTGACATCACTCTGCTGCATCTCTCTCCTTTCTTTTCCTCCCATTGGCTTATACCCAGTATTATTCCCGGTGGAATTCAGCGAATGAGTGCGGCACGAGGGGTAGTGGGTCTTTTGGCGTGCAAAAGGAGAATTCTTCCCCCAAAATTTTGCAAGTGCATCGCAAGACCCTCTTGCAGAAGGCTCCGAGTAGTATAAAAAATTATTACAGAGCATCTACATTCAGTAATATCACTTGGAATAAGCGCACTTAACGTTAACCGATTTCAAGCATAACCGCAGACCTAATCAAAGCATTAAGTCTCAATGATTGTATAGCATATGCTGTCAAAGTTGCTGTAGCTATTTAATTAATCACTTTCACTGTCTGACTGGTAGCGTTGATGCACAAAAATAGACCCTCAAGATTACCATGATGCTTTTTTTTAGCGGAATTGTAACACCTCCAAAACTAATCCTTACCCCATTCAAGCCTTCAGTACACGCCTTTTGATATTTTACTCTTACATCTACCGAGAACTGTGCTAGTGTCATTTAATTGTTAGAATATAGTACAAAAAAAAAACAATTACGGAACTATATTAATTAAAACTGTAATAATTACAGACTTTGTTAGCACTACCTCATTGATTCAAAATAAAAGTCTTTGGTATACGAAATATTGTTTAAAAAATTGAGGATAGTTGGATAGGTGTCTAACTCATAGAAAGCAAATCTAAGAGACGACTCAATCGCACTTCCAGTCTCAAGGTAAAACTGAAAGCCCACTAACCTAGGAGTCAAGCCGTGCTTTTTAAGCTTATTAGTAATGTCTAGTTTTGATTTAATCCTTCTCGGTTGGTGCTGTGAGAGGCCCTCATGGTCTAAAAATTAAAAAAAAAAAAAAAACATGGAATCCTCTTCCGATAAGTTAGATTAGACACTCTCTTCCTCTGAAGATTTGTGGTTTCTCTTGATTTTGAAGAATCTGATTCCACCGGCTTCATCTTTGGTAGGTTGGTCACCAGATCTAGTGAAGGAGGAATCATCTCCCACAGCTCCTTGAGGGTTCTCTTCAGTATCTGGTACAGTTTTCTCTTGAGGAGGCAATTGGGCTCTAACTCTTGCCATGTGTTTGTTGTAAGAGTTAACGATATTAGCCCATAATGTGTTCAAAAATACGAGACCCAATACAACAACAGCAGCCCAAAGAATAGCCATTGATTTAAGGCCCACATGAGCAGCGAGATTATCATCCTGGAAAGCATTTCTGGCCAAAACAACAGCAGCTGTCTGGAAAGAAGCGAGAGCAGCCAAGAAAAAGAGGGCAAACATAACTTCTAACACAACAACAAAATCAATTATAAGAAAACAGAATCCCAAGATATCGGTAATCAATGCAAATGAAGTGAATGCCAATGAAATTATAAGAAAGGCGAAGGAAAATCTAGTCAAATAGTAGAAAGTATCTCTGTTTTCGATAAACTTTTGGGGAATGTTCTTTTCTGTGCTAAAATTATCCACTGGAGAAATTGGGTAAGCAGGACCCAAAGTACATTGCTTGTAGTTGTTCTTTTCACAGACACCCCAGAATGTCCAAGCACCTTGGTTAGGGGCGCCTCTAATGTTGGAAGTATCTGCCCAAATCCAGTAAAATTTATTCAATGGGAAGTGACTGCTTGACCCAGACAAAACAGTTAAAAGGAGCAAAAGTACAGCCCCGGCCAATAAAAATTCATTCACTATTGTTTGTGCAAACTTCATTTTTTAATAACTTAGTCAGTTCAATTACCCTTGAAAATCGATATCTTTCACTCTCGGGCCAGTCTAACGTCGTCTTTTTATTCGAGGTTGACAAAAATTATGGTGAAATTGAGTCGGTTAAAAACAGCAAGGCTGCTCATCCCAATTCATCACATCCTATACCTGACACCCTAGCCTGTATATACTATGTAAACAACCAAGTCATTCCTATAAACATGAGGTTACTCAAATGGATGAAAATTCCATTTCAGGCGATTCTCCAGCATAATTTAAGCGGCTGACAACATAAAAAAATGTTACTATGCAGGTATAGTGTTTATATTATACCGAATGCGTCAGGTTATTGTTGTACCACTGAAATTTATTACATAGGTCTCTATTTGTTACATGCGAGCGTCAATTCATTGCTCAAAAATTAAACATGACATTAACATCTAGCTAGCTTACTACTGAAGTTGAACTATTAGCTTTTGTAGGATGAACTCTTTTTTTTTTTTAGATGCCGGTTGTTTCATAATTCAATAACTACAGTAGCAAAGTCCTGTCCAATCTGGGCTTTTAACCGTAAAATGCACTCTTAACTCACTTAATTAATGCACTAAATGCGCTTAGCATCATCAAAATTACTAGTTCAAAAGGCTGCGTTAGTTCTCTGGTTCAGGACCCCATTCTGTGCATCTGCCATACCAAGTGCGCCTGAGGCATTTCTCGGGAGGTTTAGAGGGTGCAGCCTCGGTACTACTGGTGCCACTTGAAACTTCCAGCGTCGATCCAAAATTCCCATTCTCACTATGCGTAGATGTTTTTGTGCAACTTTTAGTGGTCCCTGAAGTATGCGGAAGTAAAGGATTAGGAAGCTCTGGTTCATCGCCGTCATCTATGTCATCGTGAGATGTATACTTCCAATTAAAACAATCTTTACACGGTGCCTCAGGAATACATGGAGGCGTTTTGTTATATTCAAGAATAATTTGATCAATAACGGTGTGTATTCTGTGGTTCAATAGGCTGACAGACCATCCTAAGTCTGTAACAACGTCATAGACACATTGCTTCCCTGTATGACAAGCGGTTTCCATGGCATAGCCTGCAACACTACAAGAGCTTGACGCACCATTGCAGACCCCTAAATAAAGAGGGTCCCCAGTGTTTCCAATATGCCAGATGTTTTCCATATGGCTGGGAAGACCCGGTGCTTGAGGAAGATGTAGTCTTTGAGTTGCAAGCAATTCACCAGGCGCTTCAAACGCTACAACCGGTAATCCAAAAGTTCGACCTACTAGTGATGCTAAAGATCCCCCTAGAGAATGGCCCGTGACCCAAATATCTGTGTCTTCTGGTGAATAGATATTTGTTACATTTTTGTAAATATCCATGACTGCCTGATAATACCTGTCTACTCTTACAAGCTCTTTCTCAATACAGTCTTGATTACATTTATAAGTTCCTTCGTAACAATCACAGACTGTAGTCCACAAGTAGCTCACACGAGCACAGCAACAAGAGAAGAGAAGATTATCATTGACTTTGTCACTAGGTGCTGTTGCAGAATCTCCTGAGCCAGGTACACTGGCACCAGACGTACCTTTGATCCCAATGACAACTGTTTTATTGTCATTGCTCACAAATACGTGTCCTCTTACTCCATCTTTATCCCATCCAAACTCTATGTCTTTATGCTCATCATCAGGATTCCAGTCTCCTATATCTCTCCAGTCCAGTTTTTTCTTTTCCTTTTCATCCTCTGGAAATTTAACATAGGCGTTAGACGATATGGTTGCCAATGACACGAGGGTATCTTTATCTTCTATATCCGGAATTGCAATGTCGGTTTCATCTTCCCATTCTAAGTTAATTCGATCTAACAATTCCTTGTTTCCTTTTACTTGTATTGCATACTCCAAGTAGGACTCAATGAATCCTGGTTTATGCCGTTCTTTGAGCCTCTTAGTTCTTCCTTGTTGAGATGCCTTCCTAATAGGAAGCTTTATACGCAAAGGATGAGAGTTTCTGTGCACTTCTGGCCAGTCTAATTGATTGTAGATACCTTCCAAGTCATTTGAATCTACTGATTGTCGGGTTATTTCAAATGGGTCGCTCTTGAGATTTTTTAGGTACAAGTCAGTTACGTCAAATCTCCTGTGTATTCTATAAGACTCGGGCCCTGTGCCATGGTGAAAAATATGCTTGATTTGAAACTCTTCGTTATCCTTACCTGGTGTACTAGGTTGATTACTGTCAAGGGACAGCCAAAAGTCAACTAAATTCTTGTATTTGCAAAGTGCCTCCCCTAGCAGCGCTTCCTGTATTACTTTGGATTTTGTGAATATTATGAGGACAACCAGTATTATTATTATGACTATGAAACCCAAAATCCTTGCCCCAGAAGCATGATGATTTCTAGTGACTGGTTCCCGCATGACCTTTGCCAGTACAGTCGGTCCTTTAAAACTAGTTATAATATTGACTTACTTGCACTCTTTAACTATAACGTTCAATTTTTGAAGCAGAACAATAGAGCCCTTTTCACTTTAATGGAATCTCGTTTTAATCAGTTTAAACAGAGATCCCGCTTTCTAAAGTTGTAAGGTATTTTGACTTACAATGGCGCGCACTAGTAATCTACATAAGGAACCAATCTTTATCATATAATAAATGGCACCGCGGCGATAAATAAAAAAATTAAACTATAAATATGAGACTAGTTTCGAACTTTCACTAGAGTAGTCTTCATCGAGCACTTTTCTCAGGGTCACGATACGTATATCTCTTACGATCTGTATTTCTTTTTGCTTAGTTTTCTTTTGCTCCATTTCAAAACTGTGTTGCAATATTTTTTGCAATTTGATATTTGTATCACCTAGAACATCAGGAACAAGAACATTACCATTTCTACTGAATACATTCGCAAGTAATGCTGTAAATACATCACCGCTGCCACTAAAACTAGCATTAATTTTTTTGATTTCGAAGTAAAATGTCTTCTTCAGTATGAAGTCTGCTCCTACTGAATAGAGCTTGTCATTTATATCAACAGAGGTAATCACCACGTACGGGATTGGATACAATGATCGAAAGTTCGTCAATGCCTTTTTAAGAGTTTCCCAATCGTGCACTTCGGTATTACTCAAAAGTTCGAATTCAAACTGGTTAGGAGTTGTCAAGGAGACATACCCACTCTTGTAAATCTTTTGAATAATTGGTACAACCTCCAGAGCCACATACAATTTGCCATTATCTCCCAAAACAGGATCAACAACCCAAATAGGATGCTTGTGACTGTTATGTTTTTTAAACTCGCTTGTCAATTGAGAGTATATTATTTCCAACATCAGAGCGTTAGGGGTGTAGCCCGTGAGAATCATGTCAAATTCATCATTGAAATCCAAGATACTCTTCAAACCTTCCAAGACATCACCTATGTCGTATGGTTTGCTTGCCATGCCCCTAAATTTCCCATATCCTGGATGATTAGAAAAGTTGGTGGTATTCAACTCATCAACATTCCACCCCATATACTGTAGGAGGAACACTGTTGCTCTATTACCAACGTATCCATGACTCACATGTGACAGTATAGAAAGTGCATTCTTGTTCATGAGACCGGTATAACGCTGTATTCAGTCTTCGGTAGTTCTTAGATATCTCTATTAATGTCTCTATCGTTAGCCAAGCTATTAATCTACGATGTCGCATATCGCTTAGGTAAATCAGATCGGAAGGCATTATGCGACATTTTTTCTCGTGCGACGGTCTGCAGGGCAAAAACTTGTGAAGAGGACACCTATGTTGACAGTTGTCTTCAATAAACCTCTAAACTATAGGAGAGATTGAAATTAGCCGCTTTTCAGTGGACCAAGAAGGGTTATTCCAAAAATGTCACCTAAGGATCAAGCTTCCATTAATGTGGGATATCCTATTCTTGCCTCAAGATTCATAAATAACAAGACTGTTTTGGTGGCCGGTGGTGGTGGTGAAGGTAACAATGGGATAGCCAACAAGGTCACAGTCATTAAATGCAGTTTTAATGTATCAGATGCAACCAGAAGATTACAAAGATTTCGTGAAATCACTTTGCCTTCAAATGAAGACTCGCCTCAGTGTTTAGACATCACTCGTGTCTCCGAAGAAGATGAAAATAAGTATTCCATTGTCATTGGCTGCAACCAGTCTTCACATCTAAGAAAAACCATGAATATCAACAATAACCTTAGAAAGTATGTCTATAACGGTGATGAACATTTGAGGTTCTTGGACGCTGTCCAATTGGAGCCAGAGATCAAAGGTGACGTAGACGACTATCCAAAGATTGTCAGACTCTCACCAGGAAATTACGTGGGATGTATGATGACGTCTTCTTTCCCCTCTGTGATATTTGTCTTCGATCCTAATACTTTAGAACTCAACTTCAAGTATAACCCGACGATAGATGTCGAAATTAAAGACTTTAACTTACTGCCCAATGACGACGGAAAGACCTTATGTTACATTACTTCCAAAACTATTGAGACTATTTCCACTGTTACGGGTAACCTAATAACCTCTTCGTTGCAAAGTAAAGCTCTCACGGAGGAATTACAGGGCTTTAATCTTCTGAAAGTATTTTTCTTAGATAAATCTGTGGTCTTAATAGCAGCAACTCTGCTCAAGTCTAAAGCAGCTACACTCTTGAAATATTCCATTACAGAAAAGAGAATATTGTTCCAAAAAGTTATTTCAAGGAAATTTACCATGATAGTGGCCTTAGACATTTCCTTGTCAAAGGATCTAATCGCTATCGCGGGAAATGATCTTTCGCTCACTATCATCAAACTATCCACCTTGAAAGTATTAAAGTCTTACAAAAAGTTGCACCCATTTGCTATTACGAGTGTTGCTTTTTCTCCAAGCGGAACAAAATTGGCTACCGGTAGTGCAGCCAATACGTTCCATGTTATTAAGCTTTCACCTAATATTTCTTCTGAGAGATCAATTATCGGAACACTTTTCCAATATTTATTCACGATCTTCTTCATAGCAGGGTTTGCAATGTTGATTCAGTATGCACGCGAAAATGGTCAACTGGATTACGTTTTAGGTAAAAGTAAGGTTTATGGAGAAATTGGGCTCGCCCATGCAAAGGAGTATGGTATGTTACTCACCAAATATACTAAGCAATATGGACATTATGGGCTCTTGTTACTTGTTGAATATTCGAAACTTCTGTATGAGATAATTAAAAGTAAAGTCCTGAAGGAAAACATAGATGGTGATGACAATACCAAGAAATATTTCAAGGTCGACGAATGGGATGACACTAATGCCAGTGAAGTTCACCCTCGTAAAATATCTTCTCTACATGAAGCTGAACCAGAAACTAGTGTGACCTCAGTATCTAGCTCAGTCGAGACTAAAGTTGATAGTTTACTTGAGTCTTTGGTTTTAACTACTACTACTTCAACAGCTGAGACAAGTGATGTTAGTGATATTGTTGAAGGAAGTGATGCCCCCGAAGGAATTGAATCGAATGAGGGTGGTTCTTCTAAAGCAGAAAATAGCACAGTTGGTGTGCTTTCTGAGAGTCTCAATTCCCTGAATTCTATGCTAGAGTCTGTGATATCCTTTGATGCTCCACGAAACTTCCAAAAAGATTATAATCTTGAAATTGGTTTTGCTCCAAATGTTACTAGCCTCCCAGACGAATCGCTCGAAGAGCCAACTAGTAGTACTGAGAGTTTAAACAAAACTGTTCTTGAAGGAGCATCGGGACCGCATTTGACTTCAGACGAAGACAAAACTCAAGAAACTGAGATTCTAGCCAAAGATAACTCTGCTTATACAGAAAGTGAGTATATGGAAGCTAGCCACTCAAGAAGCCCTGTACCTTCTGATGACCCTAGAGTTGTCTTAACTGACAAGTTAGCTGAACCGAAAATCCCATCAAGTTTAAGTAACCCTCGGGGTGAAGCTAATGATGATCCTACGGAATCACCATTGGGCTCACAGTTCACTCTTGCCACACTTGACATTGATCTGACAAGTGAAGAATCATCTGCATCCATTATTAATGCAAGTTTGCTAAGTTTGAAAGAATCTGAAAGTTCTTTAACTATAAGTGGTACTTCACCTATCTCAGTGTCGTCTGTACCTGTTACTACCGAAGATAACAGTCATATTGATTTACTATACAAGAACGATGATGCATCGACAACTGATGCATCGACATCTTCTGTCGATGCATCAGTGACCGAGTTGCCAATTTATAGTTCCATAACGACTGCATTATCCAATGTTCTGTTGGGATCCCCTGAAGTGAGCTTCTCTCCAACTTTTAGTAAAGCTGATGAAGAATTTACTACAACTAAGGACGATAAATCATCTCTGGTTATATCCTCGACTTCAGTAGTGGGTAAAGTGAATGAGATAACGCTTGATACTTCCGCTGTCACCTCTAGCAATGACTTTAATGAAAATGAGCCAGAGAATTTCAAAGTCAGCAGCAGTAGCATTATTTCTGCTACTTCTGACCTGATTACTAAACCAGATGGAGAAGCAGCTTTAGGCGACCATGCTACCAATACCTTTAAAGAAACAAGTGTATTGGTTGCAGCACTGAAGTCATCGATTCCCGCTAGTCTGTTGACATCTGTATCTTCGGCAGTATCGGACGAGACAGAGTCGGCTCATAACCACTCAGCATCTGACTTTATGTCATCGACACATCTGGTTCAGCTGTAAGTATAGCAATTGTTGAATCTTCTACAGTAATACAATTTGAAACAGAGCATCAGATTTTAGCTCCCTTGAGACATCTTCCAAATTTCCAGTATAAAATGTCTTGAAAAACAAGGTTCTCTACTCATGCTATCATTACTATATTATGTTCAATTGAAAATTCTTGAAAGCAACATTAAGCATACGTATTAGATGATACCTTTTTATCGTTTTAATTCGATTCTAATGGATCTAAATCCATTCTTTTCATATTCGGCAGTTTGACCATATTCAAACGAATGCCACCAAAAGATGTCATTTTGTGCATATACTAGAACTACAAAATCTGCCTTAGATAGCTAATTCTAATATTGTATAGAGATATAATTGTAAATATCATTTAGCGAAGATTCATTGAACTCGATTGATTGGATTTGTAATGTCGCGATAAAATAATATATGCTCATCTTGGGTTCTGGGATCTAGCTCACAGTAGCTCACAGTATAAATCTTTGCTATATGGAATCTGGTTCTATTTCAAATGGCCTAGGGGACGTGACGGATCCGTCTGATTGGGAGTGGTCAAAGGTGCCTAGGTTATCTGACCTTGATTCCCTTACGCGATGTTATATTTGCAAGGATTTTTTAAAGGCGCCTGTTATAACAGGTTGTAACCATACATTTTGTTCTCATTGTATCCGTGAGTACTTGTTGACAAAGAATTATTGTCCACTATGCAAGGCAGAGCAGTTTGAAAGTAATCTCAAGAAAGACGTTTTATTGGAAGAAGTCGTGAGTGCATTTCAGGGTCTAAGACCTGACCTTTTAAGGGCTCTCAAAAAACCGAAGACTGCTAGCGATACAGTATCAGCTGGGGTAAGAGGCTCTAGTGAGGAAGTTATAGAAGTGCTATCAGATGGAAACACTTGCGCAGAACCTCCAGTAAAGGTACGGAAAATGGATAAAGAGACAAAGAAAGCTGAATACAAAAAGGAAAATAAAGGAGACGACTGTAGTGAAATTCCAATTAAAGATGAATTAGTAGAATGTCCTATATGTTCCGAGATTATGCTGGCAAGAGAATTGCAAACTACACATATAGACCTATGTTTGAAAGGTGTTCGACTGGCCAAACCTATGATCACAAATTCCGGTCACGCAGTTTCAATGCATCATAAGAAAAGAAATAATAATGGAATCGTTTCTTTTTTTAAACCAGCTGAAAAAACTCTGGTTTTGTCCTCTTCTCCCCAGCAGCCGGTAATAGATCACAAGAAATTTTACTTCAACGAGCCTCAAAAACATAAAGAAAGTATTAAGAAGCTCTCTAAGCTTGATTTTGCATCTCTTTCAACTCAAAGATTAAAGGAGAAGCTATCATATTTGAAATTATCAACTCAGGGTTCGAGATCTCGACTAGAACTGAGGTATAACTATTATTATGTTTTGTATAACTCAAATTCGGACTCTAATCGTCCCGTCTCCGAAAAGATATTGAGACATAGATTGAACCAATGGGAACTACTGAACACTAATACGAATGGTCTGAAAGCGGTGTCGTATTTCAACGGCAATAAAGGGTTGAGTCATAAAAGCATCACAGATAGAGATTTCCTGGCTGCTCAATGGACAGATGTATATAAACGAGAATTTGTTAGCCTCACGAAAGCTGCCCGCAAACCTTCATCTAAAAAGAAGGATAGTGTTCCAACAGTAGTATCTAAAGAGTCAGCCTCAAAATCAGCCTCTGAGCAAGCAACAGCGGCGCCTGTTCCAAAAGACAATTCCCATGACAATAAGTCTCCAGAGCATGATTCCATAATGTCATTGGATTTCAGGAGTGCAATATCCAACAGCTCACTATTTATTCATGAGCAAGAGCATTCTAAGTAGGGTATATACTTACATTGCATGTAAAATTGACGCTATTTGGTGTATATTTAAAGAGTGGTGATGAGTTTATTTCGTGACACACCACTATATAAAAAAATGGACGAGACAGGATTCGAACCAGTGACCTTCTGCTTGCAAGGCAGACGCGCTACCAACTACGCCACACGCCCGTTTTATTTTTTTTAATAAACTTTGAACTTTATAAAGTCATGTACGTCTTTGGTCTGTTTTTGTATATTTGAGGACGATGGTAATCTTCTATCATTTGAAGTAAATGAGCTAGTTAATGCATAATTGTTTTATTAACAATTAAATTTTCAGCAGCTGATATTATTTAAATACAAGATAATGAACTGTTACAAAGTAAACTGACAGAAAATTAATATGCGGAAAGCTGATAACGAAGGTTGGATGTGTAGCGATAGGATGTTTAAAAATAAAACATTTTAAATTATAAGCCGAAGTTAGTTAGACTCTGTCAGAAGGAAGTTACTGTAATGATAGTAGACTTATGCTATTAATGACACTACAAATGATTATCAGATGGATGTATTGAAAACTAACACCTGAGAAATACATGTTCTCGAGATACAGGAGTAATTCGAACGGTTGAGCCATTGTGATTGAAGACACGAAGTTTTGATAATTCGTCCTGGAAAACTATGCTCAATGTGTTATGGCATTAGTAGTTTTGTGGTAGCGTTCGAAAAGTACAACTGAATATATATTTATGATCTGTGTGCAATTTGAGACTTATTATGTTCTGAAACACCATTTTTGCTGGACAGTAATAGGATATTACTATTGGATTGAAATCTTATCATCGACTTCTTTCAACTGGTTCTCATTATTCGCATCCAAATCTTGAGATGCGCATCGCGACTGCATGGCAAAAGTGTTAGGGTAGAAATTTAGAAAAAAAAATCGTGAGATGGGAATCTTAACTAAAAGGACAGGTATAGTATGGGGAAAGGTCAAAGCTCAGCTGCTTCTGAGACATATGTGGATGATTCCACGTCATGGGACAAATTTGGATTGGATTCAAGATTATTGCAGGCCATCGACCATTTGGGGTTCGAGCATCCTACTTTAATACAAGCTAGTGCAATTCCTCTAGCAATAGATGAAAAAAGAGACATAATTGCAAAGGCTTCTACAGGATCTGGTAAAACAGCGGCATATGTTCTTCCAATTCTTCAACAATGTTTGAGCTCGCCTGATTCCACGCAATCTATCAAAAGTGTAATCATGGTTCCTACGAAGGAACTTTCTAATCAGGTATCACAATTTATTGAAAAGTTGGTTATCTTCTGCAACAACCAAATACGAGTTTTGAATCTCTCTCTGAACTTGAGTGACCAAGTCGTGAATTCTCTCTTATCTAATGTCCCTCAAATAATTGTTTCCACACCATCAAAGCTTATTCAAACGATAGAGAAAAATGTCAATACAAACTTAATGGACTTATCAGATGTTACTAGTATCACTATAGATGAGGTGGATCTTATTCTCTCTTTTGGGTATGATGAAGACTTAACAAAAGTTGGTAAATATTTACCAGAAAAGAAGAATCTTCAAGCATATTTAATGTCTGCAACTGTCAATGATGACGTCGATAAATTGAAAGAAAGATTTTGCTCAAAACCTGCAATACTTAAATTGAATGATGAGAATTCTAGCAAATCTAAATTGGTACAATTTTATGCATCTACTACTGAGTTTGACAAATTTCTTTTGGCGTACGTTATATTTAAATTGAATTTAATAAAGGGTAAAACTTTAGTATTTGTCAACAATATTGACAGAGGTTACCGACTCAAGTTGTTCTTGGAACAGTTTGGAATAAGGTGTTGCATATTAAATAGTGAACTTCCAATGAATACTAGGTTGCATGTGGTTGAAGAGTTCAACAAGAACGTTTATAACTTGTTGATAGCTACGGATGAAACTAGTACATTATCGATTGATGAAGAAGAGGAAAACTATGAGGGAGAACAAAAAGCTACAACTGAACCCAAGGAAAAGAAGCTAAGGAAGAAATCCAAGGTAAATGCAGACAAAGAATATGGTGTGACAAGAGGCGTTGATTTCCATAATGTTGCTTGTGTCTTGAATTTTGATCTTCCAACTTCTACCAAATCTTATATTCATAGAGTCGGAAGAACTGCTAGAGCTGGAAAATCTGGCATGGCGTTATCTTTCGTCATTCCTTTGAAAGAATTTGGTAAGCACAAAGTGGCGCATCTATCTACTACTAAAAGAGATGAAAAAGTATTACAGAGAATAATCAAGCTGCAAGCTCGTAATGAGTTTGAAGTCAAACCGTATCAGTTTGATATGGGTCAAGTGGAGGGCTTTAGGTATCGTGCCGAAGATGCCTTCAGAGCTGTCACCCAGGCTGCCGTGAGGGAAGCACGTGTCAAGGAGTTGAAGCAAGAAATTCTAAATTCTGAGAAATTGAAAAGATTCTTCGAAGAAAATCCTCAAGACTTGGCAACATTGCGTCATGATAAGGAGTTACATCCTGCCAGAGTTCAATCTCAATTGAAAAGAGTTCCAGATTATCTTTTACCAGAGGGAGCAAGGCAAAATAAAAAGAAAATTGGTTTCGTTCCATTTCATAAGAACAGAGTACATAAGAATAGAAAAAGAAAGCCATCTGGTAGAAAAGCTGACCCTTTGAAGTCTTTCAAGGCTAAGTGAGGGTATTCAATTCCATGATACTAGCCGCATTAACAAAATAGTATAAATAACCTAGGAGTTTTCTCGGCTTTCAATTTGCGTCTAATTTATGTAGCAAATGAACAGAATTACATGTTTTTTTGTAAACTTACATAGTTCACTTCTTATTAACGTTTATAAGGGTCTCATCTATAACTATTGATTTCTTGTGTTATGAGGTTAATGCTGTTGTTTCCATCACAAGCAAGGAAGGCGGACATAATGCGAGTAAATTTATATCTTTGTGAGCTAATTTCATAAGATGCTTTTAGGATTGGTTAAAATTATGCTATTTTACTCAAAACAATATTCCATATCAAATTTGCCAAGCAGTTAGCTGGAAATATAACATTTCCAGGAAGAAGTAAAAACAGTCCAATTGAAAAAAAGGGCCAGAAGTAGTAACTATATCTTAAAGACTTTAAGAATGTTTGTCTCATGCTTCTATGAATCTCTCCATGATCCCATAAGCTGTTCAATATGTTAAATGTCAATTGAAAAAATGGAGTTCCCACTATTTGATCTAGTAAAATTCTATACGAAAGGCTAGTGACTGTTTTCATGAGAAGATCTATCCAAAGTGCAGTTAACGTTCCATTTATCACGCCCCATACAGTAAACTTGAACACTCTATTGAGACTGTACTTCTTCTTTTGAGCTTGGTTCATAGATTGAGCTAATGCAGCCGTAGATGCTCCTAAAAATGCAGGTGCCAAAAATGCATTTAATTCCTGTACATCCTCATAATAGTAGTAGGAAGCTATAGATAGAACGGTTTCTATTATAAGGCTAATACCTAATTTTCTTTTAACCCCTCCCCGTCCTTGCTTGATAAAAACTTCATCTGACTCTGATGGTGATTTTTCTAGATCATTTGTGACTTTTGCATGCAGAAAACTGCTCAATTCTATATTATTCATACTTCGAACGTCTCGTCTGACCCACCTGTCGTCTGTTTTGTTTTGAAAGTTCATTGATTTTGAAAATTGTTATCAGCATCACGTGAAAACAATCGTGGCCATGTTTTGCAGCTATTGTTAAACCTGGCCATAAGATAAGCTGAGCAAAATTATCGTCTCGTGGCTGTCTCAAGAGAGAATACATGTCTTACGACGGGTTTTGCCAGAACATAGCAACTACAAATATTTTCTTTAAAACCTTTTAAAGTTGACTTCGCTATCAAAGAAGTTTCTGAGTAAATAAATCTCCAGAATTAGTTACGTGATAAGTCGTTATGAGAATCATTCTTCTAAAAGCTATCATGTGCTGATTTGAAGGTAAATGATTGTCTTTAAGTGTTGTTTTAGTTGACAGCACCTCTAGCTCCATCGATAAAAGTGATATACGCCAGACGAGAGAAAGTGCAAACTTAGGCTATCTGATCAGAGTCTTTCTAACCAATATATATAACTGCCATAGGAAGCATGTATTCAATTTTTTTTTTTGTTACTTTTGTATGGAATAAGTAATATTACTTGGTTTTGATTTTTCCGATTATTTGGAGTTTTCGACAAAAATTACAACTCGATTAAGACTCTTATATTATCACATTTAACACGGCAAAATTCTTAAATCTTTGAAAGGCACTCAAAATAGATAAATATAGCTTAACTTTTATCTTCACTTAAGCTGCTTTACCGATGCTACATTTTTCGCTGTGCGTCCACTGTGTGATTCTAGAAGTTTTTGGAACTTCATGCCTCACCAAATTTTCAAAAAAAATAGACAATATTTAAAGGGGCCCTTCGAAAGCACACCGCGTGGTCGTTATCCCAAAAACTATTCAACTGAAAATGGTTGTCCATAATCCTAACAACTGGTAAGTGAAAGGTCTTTCAAAATGTTTCCTTGAATGTTCATTTAAGAAATTCGTTAAGAAGTAATGCTAACTATGTTCTAGGCATTGGGTGGACAAGAACTGTCTTCCGTGGGCAAAAACTTATTTCGAGGAACAAATTGTGAACTCAAAAGTGGAGGGTGATGGACACAGCTTCTTGCTTGACAGTCTTGATTCTTTACAAGGAGACTGCGATGTCACTCAAAGGAAGGGTAAAGTCTTGTGTATATATGATATGAACCTTGTTTTTGCTGTATCAATTGAACCAAAGGATACTGAGGAGAAGCATAATGCTACAATAACAATCTCAGAATTCATTCATGATCAAGATGATGATGAATATGTTTTCCAAATTAATTCTGATGGTTATGCCAGCGAAATCAGAAAGTATCTCGTTCCTGAATTGAAGTTGAGATTGAAAAAGTTCCAACCGGATTTGTTGGCTGCCCATGAAAAGGATGTACAACATGCTACTTAATAGTAGGAAGAGTTTACCTCTATCTATTTGCTATTTGGCTATCATTATGTAAATTTAAAGGCTCGTTAAAAGGTAGGGGAAGAACATTTAAGCATCAAAACCCTCAGGAACTCCCCTAGCATGCTTCACATTCCCATCTCTAGAACCCAAATAAAGGTCTACAGGTCCATAGTCATTAAGTTCACTTCCCATACTGTACCAAGGAATATTACCTTGTTCAATTGTTTTCAAGAATCTGTAAGTTTCGACACTACTATATGGAATACCGTTTGAAGGATCAAAATATTTAACTTCAGTACCCGAGGCAAGGCAAATCTTTTTATTACCGTTGGGCAAATAAAGACCAGTAGGTGCTTCAGTTTTCAACAGGATAGCAAATTCTTCCTCTTTATCATCTTCCTCGACTTCCGAAACCTCTTCTTCTCTGATGCCTAGCCTAGGAAGTTTCCTGAGTTCCTCAAACATAGGATCATCATCTTTCAATTCACTGGCAGGCTCTAAAAAGGTATTTCTCTCCTCTTTCACTGTAGCGTAAGGGTTTTCTGCTTTACCAATTCTCATAAGGGGTTCCAAATCTTTGAACCTTCTAGAGGCAGGCAAAAGAGCCTGCTCACCAAAAATAAGTACCTTTATATTCGCATCTGTCAACTTCGTTCGACTCTCATCAAAATCAACAAAATAAACTTTATTTTTTAAAACCCTTTGCGCCGGTCCTTCAAAGACCTCCTGAGGCCCTTCGTAAGGAGTTGGCGTCACTGACCTACGATCATCTTCAGTTTCAACATCAGACATCTTACCATCAACCTGATCAGCAAACGTCACTTTTTTCTCCTTGTGAACTAAATTCTTTTTCTCATCTACTTCTTTCACTTCAGGCAAGGTCGAACCACATTCAACCAGAATCCTTTCATTTGCATCATCATCTGAAATGTCCTCTTTCCAGGATGATTTGCTAATCGAGTCATTCACTTTTTGAGCTTCTTTCAGGTCTTCGCTATTTCCAGTTTGTATCCCACTATCTATCAAACTCGAGGCATCAGCCTCTGACTTAATATCCACAGAATCTGGCCCAGAATCATCATTATTATCTTGCTCATCCATATGATTGTCATCTTTAGATTCACTCGACAAAGGCCCAGAATCATCATTATTATCTTGCTCATCCATATGATTGTCATCTTTAGATTCACTCGACAGACTGTTCGCCAAGTCTTTTGTCTGGTTATTTTGCAAATCTTGCAGGTCACTATTTTGCACATCGTTATGAAGATCTCCAATTTCCAGACTTCCATTCGACAGTCCTTTGTCTCCATAACTGTCAAAAGATATATCCTTAGTATTTGTTATCTGTTGATTGTCTTGTACAGAGTCTACGCCATTCGTTAACTGTTCAGCGTCATGTGGGTTGGGGTTTTCATTATCATCTTCAGGTTGAAGGTCCCCATTACGAATTTTTTGTTCCCTATCTTTCTCCCTTCGTAACATTTCTTCCTTTACTAAAGGTAATTCAGTATCTATCTCCCCTGGAAGTCGATTTATTTCAGGTTGAACTGGTGTTTTTCGTTTTCTCCCAGGGCGCTTCTTAGCTTTCAATAGAGCCTCTTGTGCTCGTCTAGCATCTATAACTTCATCCAAAGGTGTTACAAAAGTTTCTTCACTTACGAAACGTATCACGTTACGTAATTTCTTTCTTTTCAGAAGCATCATTTGTCTCTGCTTTTCTTTTCTCTCATCTTCTTGTTCCTCGAAAAGACTTAGGGATAAAAGATTAGCTTTCTCTGTTTCCCTTGCTTCAGCTAGTTTTTCCTCCTGGGTTGGCTCATGATACTCTACACGCACCACGGGGTTAGCACTAGCCCTTCTTCTTTCACTTTCCTCTAGTCTCTTAACCAATGCAGCCTTATTTTCCACCACAGCTGTCCTAGATGAAGATCGTCTTTGGGATTTAAGAACTTCAGACAGGAAACTAGACTTCTTCTTTTTCTTTGGCTGTGTGGATTCCTCTGTTTTCCGTCTTATAGCAGGAACAAGAGATTGCTTTTTCTTTTGTTGTCGTTTGACAGCCCTTTCTTGGGACTGGTATTCTTTTTCACCTTCACTTTCATCAGTCTCGGAAGAAGATACATCACTATCTGAGAGAATATCGTCTGAATCTACCATAGGTGTACCTTCCTCTGAATCGCCATCTTCTTCGCCCTGAGAATCAGTGTGTTCATTGCTTTTTGTTTCTTTATTGGTCTCTTCTTCATCATTATCCTCTTCGTCCTCATCTCCATCTTCATCCTCAGAATAACTTTCCGAGCCGTTGAACTCTTCGTCATCAACATCCTCTTTAAACAATAAATCTACGTCGTCATCATCAGCTACAAATTGCGAAACCTGTGCTTGATCATTTGAAGCCTGCTCCTCAAGTTCAATCAACTGCTTTAGTCGAGTGCCTGCATTAATACGACGACTTCTTGAATTCACCAAACTCTCGTCGTTAGACATTTATAATCGTTAATTGTCCTAAAGTATGAAGTGTGGAAATCTAATTCATAGAAGTGTTTTTGCTTTCTAATATTTTTTGGTGATTCGCGCAGCTTTGAATAATCTTCGAGGGCTGTCAATGAATAAATAGATAACCTAATGAAGTCTGCAGTTTTCAAATCCATTTACAATACTGGCTCGAGCAGATGGATATCTCTGAGCACTATTTCATATCAATTGACCAAGGCTACATCTGCGTCGAAAGAGGAAGTATCGCACTTTAATTCGTTAGCGTCTACTTGGTGGGATGTCAATGGACCGCAAAGAATTTTACACAAGATGAATCTCTTACGTGTGGACTTTATTAATGACAACTTGAGAAATCACGTCAGGCTTCAAGACCCTAGACTCCCGTTAGAGGAACAAATTTATGTACCTCCTTATAGTTTGGACTTGCTTCCTCACTCCATAAGGGCTAAAATCATTGAAGATCAAGAAAACAAAAGAGATGATTATTTCAATAAGCATAAACTTTCTGTATTAGATGTTGGCTGTGGTGGTGGTATATTGTCAGAGTCACTAGCTAGATTAAACTTCATTGAAAGTGTACAAGGAATAGACTTGTCACCTGAAGTGATAGAAGCAGCAAAAATCCATAAACAAAAGGACCCTTTATTAGCAGACAATGATCGCTTACTTTCATATGAAGTAACTCCATTGGAAGAGATTCCTGCTGATTCCAAATACGATATAGTAACAATGTTTGAAATACTAGAGCATGTTCCATATCCATCAAAGGTTTTAGGCGCAGGTTTAGAAAAATTAAAGCCCAAAGGATGGCTCTTTCTCTCTACAATTAATAGAGACTTTGTAAGTTGGTTTACTACGATATTTATGGGAGAACATATTCTAAAAATTGTTCCCGTTGGGACCCATACGTTGAACAAGTATATTGATTGCGAAGAAATTGAACAATGGATAAAAGAGGACTCTCAAGTGAAAGATAAATTTGAAATCATTGATGCTAAAGGGTGCACTTACTTGCCTTCATACGGTTGGAGGTTCACTGATAACCCAAAAATCGGTAATTATTTCATGGCCATTCAAAAAGTTTAATAGTGAATAATGTACGATAGAATGATTCTTTTTAAATTTGAAACTGATGTATTTCATTAGCTAGCAATCTCTTTTTTACTCTCCTCCGGCTCTTCGTCAATGAAAGTTGGCAACTTATCGGCTCCAGTAGTTTCGTTCAAATAACTTGGTCCTCCAATCTCAGCATCAGCCAATTCATTTTCATAATCCATCTCTTCTCCTAAAGCATCCAATTCAGCATCCAATTCTGTCTCACTAATGTCTTCCGGTACATCGTAAGTATTCAGAAGTGAATCTTGAAGCTCATTAGATTTGTCAATCAAGTCCAACATTTCATCTTGTAAATCTTCAATCTTATTAATGTCAATCTTTTTATATGTCCTCTTAAGTTCTTTATTCGTAGTTTTCATGGCATCTATGGTTATCATAGTATTCTTGAGATTATCAGTAGTCATAGAAGCTTGAGTCATATTCCAAGATTGGTTCTCTAATTGATCTTTCTGCGATTCAATTTGCTTCCTCTGTCTCAAAAGCTTAATTGCCTTTTGCTTGAGAGCAGACTTGCCTGGTCCATCTCTCATTCGACTTATCTTTTGTTGATAAGTAGATAACTCCGAATTTATCTTCACCAACTTAACATCTAAAGAGCCTACTCTGTCATCTATATTATTAATGGCATCATTTAGTGAAGGCTTGGGAACATTATTTTTAGTTCCGAATAATCTATTCATACTTAAGTAACAACAATTTGACAAGAGACAAAGTATTGGCAACAGATGATAAGTTCATCTCCGCTCACAAAAGATACATGTCAATCACGTGACTTTATTAAAAGTATAAAACCAATACAAGAAATGAAATCTTGCAATTCAAAGCAAGCTACTAAATAAATTCAAACAGCTAGAACATAATGAAATAAGTCACCGCGTTTATGCTTCGAGCTTTTACTTTTGAGGGATATTTCCCCGTCATTCTCATCCACACTACAAATACTAGTGTGAACAAGAGAGTTTTTTCGCAGATACTACTATTTACCTGTATAATTGCTGCATGTTCAACATGAAGAGTCTGTTATGTGTTTAAGCTTAAGAAAATTACATATTAACTCTCAATTTAGCAATCTATATAATAAGTCATTATAAATTTTAAAAATCTGAAGACTAACTAATAGCTCCACTAGCTCAGTAGGCAGAGCGTCAGTCTCATAGTTTACGCTGTGTTATCTGAAGGTCGACAGTTCGAACCTGCCGTGGAGCATTTTTTTTCCTTTTTACAAGGATTACATAAAACGCGTAGACGACAAATACTTTATACGCTTCTCATATGAGATAAAGCTTTTATTGATGCCTGAAGTCGCGGAGGTAAGTAGTATCATTGGTCAAGGTTTCCTAAGCTGATACTGACGAAAGTAAGGTTGCTCATGTTTGTGCATTGCTAAGACGTAATGTCTTAGGTTTCAAGATTGCGAATGCGACTCTCAGACCAGATTCGTTACTATTTCCAGCCTTGAAGGGTTGCCTGGACCCTGACACTGAGTTAGCTACAATCAAAGATAAGCTCACTGGTTCTACCATCAATAATGTTAGAAGGCATGGAAAATATTTTTGGATAAGATTAAACTTGCTTGACTCAAAAGATACCGCAGTGTTGCTTATGCATTTTGGTATGACTGGTATGATTAAAATTAAAAATGTCCATTCAGACTTAGTTATCATGGAAAATGGTGGCGATAAAAAGGTATTAAAGCAATTGGAGGAAGAAAAAAAAGTAAAGCAGGAGATTGTTGATGAGGTAAAAGCGGGCGGAGAAGACAAAGGAGGAAATCCACTGAATGCTGATAGCGATAATGACGATAAAGAGACACCATGGCCACCTCGCTTTTCTAAATTTGAATTGGAGCTAGTAAAGGGGGACCAGAAATATGAACTTGCCTTCATAGACCCTCGAAGACTTGGCCGTGTTAGGCTTATACTTGGACCAGAAATCCAAACAGATGAAAGTTTGATGAATAGACCACCACTTTCGGAATTAGGACCTGATTATTCTAAGCCGAAGGGAATTATAAAATTGGAGAAGTTTGAATACGGTGATCCAGATCCAGATCATCATGGACGACCACCATTAACATTAGAGGAGTTTAATCAATTGATTTTAAATAAGAAAAAACCTCTCAAGGCATTGCTACTTGACCAGGCTTTCTTTGCAGGAGTGGGAAATTGGGTCAGCGATGAAATATGCTATCAGGCACATCTTCACCCAGGAGAAGTGCTTTCGAGCAAACTAAATCCTGATACCTCTGAAATAGATCCAGTCGTAACCAGACTTTATGAAGCTCTCATATATGTTTCCACAGAAAGTGTTAAGCTTGAGGGAGTCGCAGGAAATTTCCCAAAGAACTGGCTCATGCTATATAGATGGGGAAAGGGCCGCAAAAGGTCTAGTACTACTTCAGAGGGCCACACGTTAAAACACGAGACCATCGGTGGAAGGACAAGTGCTTTTGTACCGGAGCTCCAAAAGCCACTCAAGAGATCAATATCACAGAATGGCTTTTCTAAAAGGAAAAGAACCTCGAACAAACCAAAACTGGAGCCAGAAGAGTAGACGTTTAGATTTTGATATTTGAGGGTCCAGACCTGAATTAAGGAAGCTCATATAAATGTAACTCAAGTTTCTAGTTATTACAGAACCTTTTATTAGATCGAATGCTGATCAGTAGTGAAACCTAAGGAGACAAATCCGAATCTAAAATGCTGCAACTTAGATAAGATCTAAAATTCTACTTAGATGACAAATACTGATTGTGGTATTCAGGTGTGATTATTTGTTGACATTTGATAGTTTACGATGCGATTCAAGGCTCCGGACATATGTGCTTTGTAACGATAAAACTCCGATGCATTATTGCGGGTCAAAATTTTTTTTTTTTCTTTTTCAGGAATCTGCCTCTTCCAAGCCTTAACCTACGAACAAGGCTTCGGTTTTAATGACAATTGTAGCAAATATAGCTTCGAAATCGTAAGATAGAGTATTATTCAAGAATTCATTAGTTTTTCGTAAATGCTTTTTTTTGACTTTGCCATAAAATATAGATAAGATAAGATCTACCGAGTAGAATAGTGTTCTGATAATTCCCGCAGGGTGCAAAACCCGTGAAAATAGTATATCTAAGCGACGAAGTAAATTTCCCCTCATTTATCTAAAAGATTTAGCCTCTGAGATGGGGCTCACCGAGCGCTATGTAAATAACTGCAACCCTTCTTAAGTAGATGTTGGCCGCATTGTCGGAAAAACTCGCTTCGACCGATTTAGGAGGTCAGTGCTCTGCACTTAATTCTATGCGCATATTCCCCCCCGATAGATATAATAATATAAATCGCCCGAAAAAAGCTAGTTGAGCTTAATCCAAATCTTGAAACTTGATAATACAAAACACGATTCGCAAATCTGATCATATACTGTGTTCTTAGAAGACAAGATGTTGAAAATTGTGAGAAGGCCGACTGTCTTGGGACAGGTTCGTTGGAATTCGAGCTCTTCGAACGAAAAGGGTCTTGGCAGAACTGTCAAAACTCCTGTAGATATGAAAGCGGCTATCGCATCATTGAAGCCGAAAATCACTAGATTATCTAACGAAGGTCCAATTGAAAGTGATTTAACAGGGTTTGCAATTTTACAATCTTCACTTTTCAACAAGGGTTCTGCATTTACAAAAGAGGAAAGAGAGCAGTTTGATTTAGTAGGTTTGCTCCCTCCTAAAATCAATACTTTGGATGAACAAGTAGAAAGAGCCTACCAACAATTCAACTACTTGAAAACCCCCTTAGCGAAGAATGATTTCTGTACATCTATGAGAATACAAAACAAGGTCTTATACTATGAAATGGTTAGACGTCATATCAGAGAAATGCTCCCAATAATCTACACTCCTACAGAAGGTGATGCGATTGCCTCATATTCCGAAAGATTCAGAAGACCAGAAGGTTGCTTCTTGGATATTGATCATGCAGATGAAATTGATGAAAGATTGCTGAAATTTGGTGAAGACAAAGATATCGATTATGTCGTGATATCGGATGGTGAAGGAATTTTGGGAATTGGAGATCAAGGTGTTGGTGGTGTAAGAATATCAATTGCCAAGTTGGGTTTAATGACTCTCTGTGGTGGAATTCACCCAGGTAGAGGCGTACCAATCGTTTTAGATGTAGGTACTAATAACCAAGATCTATTGAATGATGATTTGTACATGGGTAATAAGAAACCTAGAGTAAGAGGACAAGAATATTTTGATTTTGTTGACAAGGCCATTAAGGCAATTAAGTCTAGATTTCCTAATGCAGTGGTACACTTTGAAGATTTTGGCGTTACTTCTGGTAGAGCTCTCTTAGATAAGTATAGAGAAGAATTGCCATGTTTCAATGATGACATTCAAGGTACAGGTGCAGTTGTAATGGCTTCAATGAAGGCAGCTTTGAAGTTCTCTAACAGAGAAGTCAAGGATGTGAGGGTACTCATTTATGGAGCTGGTTCTGCTGGTATAGGTATTGCTGATCAAATAGTTAGTCACTTGGTCTCTATAGGTGTTCCAGTTGATGAAGCTAGAAAGAAGATTTTTGCTATGGATAAAAGAGGTTTGATTATGAAGTCATTCGATGAGCTTTCTCCAGCACAAAAACTTTATGCTAATGAGGATAAGGATTGGGAAGGTATTGAAGCCTCTAGTTTGCTCGAAGTTGTCAAAGTTGTTAAGCCAACTGTTTTAGTTGGTGCATCAACTCAAGCAGGAGCTTTTACTGAAGATATTGTAAAAGCAATGTATAAGCATAATCCTCAACCGATTATCTTCCCATTGTCAAACCCTACCAGATTACATGAAGCTCTTCCTAAAGATTTGATGAAGTGGACTGATAACAATGCATTGGTCGCAACAGGGTCTCCATTTGCTCCTGTAGATGGTTACAAAATTTCTGAAAACAACAACTGTTTCACTTTCCCTGGTATTGGACTTGGTGCAGTGCTTTCAAGATGTACTTCCATAACTGACAAGATGATTGCTGCTGCTGTTGAGCAATTATCTTCAATGTCACCAAAGTTCGATGACCCTAAAAATGGATTATTACCCCAAATCGAGGAGATTCATGACGTAAGTAGCCAAGTCGCTACAGCTGTCATTTTGAAATCTTTGGAAGAGGGTAATGCAAGAGTTGAAAAAGAGGAGAAACCGGGTGGAGGATTTGTTGAAGTTCCTAGAGATTTTGAAAGCTGCCATTCATGGGTAAAATCGCAAATGTGGAAGCCCGTTTACAGACCAATGGTCAAAGTCGAGCATCACCCTGAAATACATACTTACCAGTATTGATCCCTTAATAGACTTTTCTATGGTAATTATTTGATCTCATATGTTCTAAACTAATCATAAGACTTGGTTCAAAAACTCTGCTATTCTGTAAGTACCGAAGTATTCCGTTTTATCAACATCAGCTAAGGACTTAACACGGCCAGAAGCTATTTGTGGTAACACCTCTTCCATATAGAACACAGAATCATGAACACCCCAAGGCTCGATGTAGAAAGCGACATTAGCATGCCCTGGAACTCCAGTTCTCTTATACACGTGCTTTTCACTGACCTTATTGTTTGAATCACCATACTTGTACTTGGCAAAAAGAGGCACGTCTAGTGTTGTTTCTCCAAATCTCAATACGTCATCTCTAAACACTTCGTCTTCACCTGTAATGACAAAGACACTATACTCAGGATCATTGAAGTTAGGTATATCCTTCCAATCTTGAGGATCTCTAGATTCAAACAAAATAGAATTGAAGATAATATCTGTGATCTTCTTTTCTCCTAAAATGGATGTCAATAAGTCTTCTTTTAAAGTGGTGTATTGAATCATATCATAGTCATGATTATCATAATAAGATTCGCCAGGAAAGTTTTGCTTGTGAGATGGCAAAAGATTGACCCATGGGCTCACAAGGATCAATTGCCTAGGGAAGCTTTCTTTGGGAGCACTCAAGGACTTCAAGAATTGAGTGTATCCTATCGAGAGATTTCCACCAGCAGAATCACCCATGAGAATTATGTTCTTGTAACCATCATTAGTAAGGTTCTGATAAGTTTCATGGAGCTGATTGAGCTGGACTGGGAATGCGTGTCCTCTACTTGCAAGTTTATAATCCAACATGAGAACAGAGACTCTAGCTTTCTTTGAAGGCTCGATCAACTCATAAATTGCAAGAGTTCCTTCCACCAGGGATGGCAAGGCATCTATAAAGAATCCTCCCCCATGGATATACAAAAGCACAACATCGTTATCGGATTTCTTGTCTTTTTTCTCCAACCAAAAGCTGTTATTATCATATCTCCTGCCGTACTCATTAAGACTTGATACAATCTTACGATTTTTCCATCTGACGACTTTATTCAACAAGAATTCTTTGTGGTTTGGAGCTACATATTTGGAATCACGCGGGGGCATTTTCAATGCCCAGCGATATATAGTCAATTTTATAACACCCCTAAGTCGATTAGCATATTTCCTATATTTTGTAATTCCCAAGAAATATTTAACAATTTCCCAGAATAAGTTTGGGAAGAATATAAGAAGTCTAAATACTCCAGTACCCAGTATCATTGAACTTGAGAGCGTCCGGAAATATTAATCTATTTCATTGAAGACGCTAGTGTCTGATATATATTGACGATGGGAAACTTTACTGCATGTTGATTTTGCTGCAGGCAAACCTCATGTGAATGCGCTAGAATTGATAGGTTTTTGACAGGATTACATCCTCGGTCGGAATTTAAAAGTCCCCTCTATTTTGAGGGCGTAGCCGACCGTATTTTGAGAAGAGTAATTTTAGGAGCCCTGTAGATAACATTCAGCCGGTCATTATCGGATCTTATTGTATTTTGCAGCTATTAAACAAGATCAGGCGAGTAAGGCCATCCGATGTATGAAAGTCAGAGTATAATTTATGCATAACACGCCTACTTAGATTGACCAAAGTGTCCATCTGTGATGAACAGTTTTGAACTCGTAGTTGGAGATTTACTACGGAGATTTAGAACAGAAAGATTGCTCAGGTGAGGAAGTGAAAATAGATCAATCCTGCTTCCAAGAGATGGATAATTAGATAAGAGAAATAACAAAAGTCAAACCTTTTAGAAGCCTAGAATGAAAGCGATTTATTTGTGTCTTTTCGGAATACTAAAATCCGAAGTATCTGCAGAGTACCAAGGGACTTGAAAAAGGTGAATCTTCTATTTCCGCTGGCTTATAATTTTATAGGGTCCAAACGGTTCAGCTTCATCTTTTGATCTTCAGGGCTTATGTCCTTTTAGGTACCACTTACTAGCATTCATGATTCCTAGGGTTTTCAGCCAAGAAGTTGCAATGCAGTTGACTCTCAGCTTCATGTTAAGGATCTTTATGGGAGAGTAGGATTCATGATATGTCAGCCAGTTTCAATTGAGCCAATGGTTTGCCTTAGAGTTTTAAACAACACAAGAATGCGGCGCGGTCAGGATGAATTTTTAGACTGTTAGTCTACTGAGAATAGGTCATCTTAATGACCATTTGAGAGAAAAACGCTGATTTTAAAGTTCCACCGCCCGTGAACTCTTTTCCTAATTTTCTTCTTCTGAAAGTCTGCATTTAGCTAATCTATATTTTCCATGTGAGTGTGTTATTTAAATATTCTTTTCAGGAACTTTTAGAACATCTAAAGGCACAGGATCATTCTCATAAGTTTTGCACCTTTCTATGTTTTTTGGTGAGATTTTTTTTTTTTTTTTTTTTTTTCCGATTCTAACGCTCCTCTAGCGTGGAATTGGATTGGACAAAACGACAGCGCTTCTCGAGGTGTTGAGATAAATTTCGAAGAACTTAAACGTTTACACTATATATCAAAATTGAGGTGTCCTTGATTTATTAAGTGGATTAATATGTCAGTCGAAGATTTGAAAGCTACTGTTGAAAAATTACAAGATAGAATTAGCTACTTGGAACAAAAGGCAGGTATTGTACCTAAATTGCCAAAGGCCCTCAGAATGGTCTTCATTGGACCTCCAGGTGCTGGTAAGGGTACACAAGCTCCAAGCCTAGTTGACAAGTTCTGTGCTTGTCACTTATCAACTGGTGATATGTTGAGGGCCCAAGTGGCAGCCAAGACTCAACTTGGTGTGGCAGCGAAAGAAATCATGGACCAAGGTGGATTAGTTTCCGATGACATTATGGTTGGTATGATCAAAGGTGAATTGGAAGGTAACGAAAAGTGCAAGAAAGGTTTCATCTTGGATGGTTTTCCAAGAACAATTCCACAAGCTGAAAAGTTGGATGAAATGTTGAAAGAGAGAAAGACACCATTGGAAAATGCCATTGAGCTTAAGATCGACGACGAATTGTTGGTCTCAAGAATCACTGGTAGATTGGTTCACCCATCATCTGGTAGATCTTACCACAAGCTCTTCAATCCACCAAAGACTGAAATGACTGATGACCTCACTGGTGAACCATTAGTGCACAGATCAGATGACAATGCTGACGCTTTAAAGAAGAGATTGTCTACGTATCATCAGCAAACTGAACCAATTGTTGAATACTACAAAAAATTTGGTATCTGGAGTGGTATTGATGCCTCCCAAAAGCCACCAAAGGTTTGGGACGACATCTTGAAATGTTTGGGTCAAAAAAATTAAAGTTAATTCTTAGTATATATTAAAAATCGTATATTAACTTTTGTTATTTATTGCGTAATTAAAATTTACCCCTCTTGTTGTTTTCATTTAAATCATCAAGGGCTGTTCTTTTTCTGTTTGCCTCATTATAACAAGCAACATGGAAGATCTTTCTGCTATTTTTACTCTCTCCTGGAGCTCTCATACAATTGAGCCAGCACCATTCTCCAATATCATCATTATATGTCGCCTTGACCTGTTCACGACAAATCTGACATTGATTAATCATATTAGTTTCGGTTGCCGGCACAATAACATAGGGAACTTCTTCCTTCTCTTTTTTAGACGTAATTATGGACTGCGGTGTCTTGTTATTCGTGGTTGAATATTCCAATAAGTTTTCATCCTTGAATTTAACCCAATCGTAGTCATCCAAATACCAATTTCTTGACTGAACACTAGCCGAATTACTTGAGAGTTTCTTATTAACTCTGAAATGCCAATCTAAATGCAATCTCTTTCTTGTACTACCTAACTCATCACTAGTGAATCTCTTACCACAGATACCACACTTAGAAGGTTGAGCATCATATAGCAAGGAAAGAGTGGCATTATCAAGCTTTTCATGGGTGATAAATGCTTGGAAGTCCTTTGAACTCTTTACTTGAACTCTGGCCAATTTCTCAGCCTTTTTCTGGTCGTATTGCGAGCGCTGTATTCCACTATTGAGAAGACTCGAATTCATTAAGATATCTTGAAGATCATTTGAAGTAGGAACTTTATTACTCGGAGGTTCATATTTCACTTCAGGAAACATAGCTTCATACGTTGGTTTCGAACCAGGTATTAAAGATTGGTCTACTTTAACTAAACCAGATGCTATTAAAAAAGAAAATAAGTCATAGGCTCTAGTGCTAACAGGTTTAGGAGGTATCGGAGGTAAATGAACCGGTCCAGGAGTAGCAGCAGGAGTAGGAAATTGTACTTCGATATTCAATTCTTGTTGTTTGATAGCACTTAATTGTTGATGAACGGCTTTAAGTTCGTTAGCCTTTAAAGGATTGTTAATAAGTAATTCTTTTAATTGGTACAACGCATTATAACGATCCTTCAATTTTGGATCCTTATTCTCGTTAAGTTTTCTTTGAAAGACAGGTATCAAAGTATCTATATCGTCCACTAGAGCCTTTTTTGTCGGGTCATTAGCGTTACTAGAATATCCCGCTTGATTCAAGAAAGACTGTATTTTATCCAACTGACTCTTTGGGAATAACGGGGAGTCAGAACCCATAGTCTTTGAGATCTTCCAAATTTCAAATATCTTTGTCACCTTCTGTCTTGTTTGTTCATTAACTACCATAAATACATGACTAAATATCTTAAACAAATCTTCACCAATCAAAATATTGTAAGGTTCGCCTCCGAATTTACTGACAGAGTCCAATAGATATAATGCGAATAACTTCTGTTCTGGAATAGCCTTATATATTCTATTGATTATAGAGTTCATGATTCCATCGGCAACATCCTTATTTTCCAGGGCAATATTAGTTAAATTTTGAATGATGGGCCTTGAGTTGAAAGTCAATTCATTTAAACTTTGGGCATAATCTTCCACTATAGCTGAGTTTGTTGTCATTATTATGATCACTTTCGAAACACCTGTATCCCCTTAGCGCCAATATAATGTTCAAAGATGAATGATTGATTGTTAAATATGCTGGTATCTTGATGGAGGTAGGTCTTGCTTGAAAGCTACCTACAGCGCATTGCTTGAAGTTTAGAAAAAGGATTCTTTTTGGAAGAAAATTTAACGACCTGTTGCTCAATTCGGTAAAGCACGTGACACCATATTTAGCCGCGGTGATAAAATTTTCGTATGAGTTGAGTACTGGCCGGCCGATTCTTTTCATTTATTAGATCAGGAATCTGATATTAAAAAAATGGCCCCACACGCTGCTGTTGACTCTAAGCAGTCACCAGCTGCTAGAATCGTTGGCTCAGCAGGAGCAGGTATCTGTGAAATTGCAGTATTTCACCCAGTAGATACTATTACGAAAAGATTGATGTCTAATCAATCCAGGATCGCATCTGCTTCCCAATTGAATTCTATTATATTCAAAGAACATGCAAGTAAACCCCTTGCATCTAGATTATTCACATTGTTTCCCGGTTTAGGGTATGCAGCTTGTTACAAGATCATGCAAAGAGTTTATAAATATGGTGGTCAACCATACGCTAATGAATTCCTCACCAAGAACTTAAAGGACACATACGAAAACTTATTTGGCCCAAAGACAGGTAAAGCATTATTATCTGCTTCTGCAGGTTCTTTGATAGGTATAGGTGAAGTTGTTTTGTTGCCTTTAGATGTCTTGAAAATTAAGCGTCAAACAAACCCTGAATCCTTCCGTGGTAGAGGTTTTCTTAGAGTGATGTTAGACGAAGGTTTTGGTCTTTATAGAGGTTGGGGTTGGACTGCAGCAAGGAATGCTCCAGGATCTTTTGCTTTATTTGGTGGTAATTCCTTCGCAAAGGAGTATATTTTTGGTTTAAAGGACTATTCCAAAGCCACATGGAGTCAAAACTTTGTAACATCTATCTTCGGTGCTTCTGCATCTTTAATTGTATCAGCACCCTTGGATGTCATCAAGACTAGAATTCAAAATAGAAATTTCGATAACCCTGAATCAGGTTTCACAATTTTGAAAAATATGGCCAAGAATGAAGGTATCACGTCATTCTTTAAAGGGTTGACTCCTAAGTTGTTAACTACTGGGCCTAAATTGGTTTTTTCATTTGCCTTGGCTCAGTCCTTAATTCCAGCCTTCGACAAGCTTCTCAAGTAGGCAAGTCTCTAATTTGTCAATTTTCAGTTGTACATAGTCAATAATTTATTCTTATAAAGCTGTGTAGAATTTTTTTAATAGTAATCAATTCATGTTGCTATATACTTGGGCATAATAGTCTAGAGTAAGGAGATTAGGCAACTCCCTTGCCCATATTTGACGTCCTAAAATTTCGTCCAACTGTTTCTCGGAAGCCTTGTTTTCTAACACGCACATTCTAATGACAGCCTCTACTTTCTTTTGCTCTCTTTCCATTTTCTCAATAGCCCTTTCTCTTAGTCCACCTGGACTGTTGGCAAAGACCATAGCATTTTTCAATAGCGTCTTCGAATTTTGAAGCAAGATCTTCTGATTCTTTATCGAAGGTTCATAGGATTCCATCATACTTCTTTGAATGTCAATATCAGCTCTAGCTATCATAATACCGCTTATTTTCAGGATCAATTCACCGATTCCGTCAGATTCGCTATTCATTAACAGCTTTTTGTTATTTAACTCCTCCGTGAAAAGCTCTTGTGCTTTCTTATAACTAGTATTCATGCTAGTTAATGCCTTCCAGAACACATCAGCAACACCAGGAGCTGGTACAACAACATTGATATCATTACGATCTATAAATATTTGAATATTTTCAGATGCGGAAACATAGGCATCAGCAACGGTAGGAATATCGTCACGGCTCCATAATCTGATGATATCTTCTAAATTATCCAAAGTAAGCCCTTCCGTATAAGCTTTATGGATAAGAAGATCATTGATTTGGTCAGTTTCTATGGAAGATATGAAATCTGACTTCTTATTTGTTTGTTGTCCAAAGGTTAGCACGAGCTCATTGGCAACTTCAGCTATCCTGGACAAAAATGGGTCAACTAGACTCAAGGAAGTGTTGATCTCACTTTTATTTTCGGCACCTTCCAATAACGCATGCGATAACTTGTAGCCTGCGATAATTGTCTCCATTATTTCAGGGGGTTGAACTATTTCCTCACCAGTGTATTCTTCTTCAGACGTTTTAGTACCCGTATTATCTGAAGCTTCATATTTATCCTTACTTATGACTTCACTGTCACCATTGTCTATTTTGTCTAGATCATGGACAAAATTTTTAATATCATCCACTTGTCTATTGAGAACCACTTTGAATAGACTTTGAGCTTTAGAGGCCACGAACAAAAGTGAATTGAAATCAGAGCTTTCCACCTGCAGTTGTTCCTCAATATATTCGGTGTATATAAGGGCACAATTGTAAAGCAAATCCAAAGGGGGACTAGTATTCTCACTTTCTGCCTTAGATATTGCTGCCTCATGATATTGTACTGTGCTAGACAACGTCTGCACTACAGAAGTCGAATCCCCTGTAAATACTTCATCAACATTAATAAGTCTGTCTCTTGTGACACCGTCAGCCTTCACGTATTGATTATAAACATGGAAAAGCAATCGCGATGAGTTATAGTAGCTATCAAAGTTGTTACTAGGTTGTAATTTAATTGATTTTGAATAAGACTCGTGGGCTCTCTGGTAGAATCTCAAAGCTTTAGAGAGATCTGACCCAAACCATCTGTCACCAGACTCCTCTTCTGTGGACCCTTCTTCAAGAAATTCTTCTGCTGTAATAGGTCCCTTTGACTGAGATTCATTCTTCTCCGTTAGTGATTTTAAGTGCTTGGGCAATTTAGGGCCCTTTTTCTTGGCTTAATTCGTTAGAGCTGGACAAAAAATGAATAGAGGGATAGTAAATCCTGTTGTTTATACTTACAACTCATTTTCAGCAGTGTAATAACCTACCAAGGGATCATATCAAACTCTCATTTTTCAATAGTCCTTCTGTGCATCGCAATGGCCATATAGCATACAGCGAGCAGGGTGAAAAAACTCACTTACGCACAATCTTCGAAATATAGTAAACATGCGCGTGTGACAAATATTAATACAAGTGATCTGATGAGCTATTCTAAAATCTTGTGATGGGCATTCACTTGGATATCAGCTCCCTAAGTGAGCTTCCTTCTGTCCAAGAAGTGATTTCAAAAGGATCGAATCACTTTGTGGTTTCTCTTCCTGTTTATGCGTTTTCATTGTATAGGAGGGCGACGTGGACAGGACCGGGTTTCTTTGTATATACGGACTTTACCAAGGTTCTGGATGCAGCAATATCTACGCAAGGGATTATAAACTCGAGCGTTCCAAGAGAGTACAGTGTTGACGGATCTGATTTTGATATCTCAATGCTTATGTCTACGAGCATTATCTCCAATAAGTTTGCTTCTATTGCTAGTGAATTGAGGAAGTCACTCGTCTTGCCAAATGAATTCGACCATGATGACAAGGATCGCTGCAAATTTGAAGATCAAGGTGTTTTTGCAAAAGTCACATTCACGTTAAAGGAGTATAAAGGAAAACTCGAAAGCAATTATGTGGGGTTAACTTTCATTAATCCAATGAACATAAACATAATATACCCCCAATCGTCACCGAGTGAACGAAAGAAATTGATATGTCTATTGGAAAGATTCTGTCAATACGTAAGTCCTTTCATTGCCAAAAGAGCTTTACGAAATTTTCCACTTAGTGACTTTTCGCTTACAAATGATGGCCCGTTGTTATTTCAAGAACATAATAGGCTGGATAATGACCACGACAGTCAATCGGAAAGGCCCAAAAAAATACAGAAAACACCTAAAGGTACTTCTCTTCTATATCAGCAACACGTGTCTTTCGAAGATACTCAGAGGCCCCTTATGACTCAAACTCAATGGACCCAGGACAACAGACTACCAAGTGGACAGAAATCACAAGAGAGCCAAGACTCTTCTCTACCTTTCTACAGCCAGGAATCCCAAATAAAGTCTTCGCCAGAGATTAGCAACAGAGATTTAAGTGGACTAGACGACTTTTTGGTCAGTAAAATAACACTTGAACAATTGCTATCTATTGAAATGACAGAGGACTTTATACGTAGGGACAAACTTTTCGAAGTTGAAGCGTATATTGTGGGCTATTATCCTTTCAAACCTTTCATTGTAAAGCCTTTCAAGCGCACCTTGAAAGCTTCAAACATACGTCTAGTATTGAAACAGTCTCCGTCATCACGCTCCCAGCTTATAGCAGAGCTTAACACCATGAGCGAATTATGTAACTTTTTGCAGGTATCGGAGATTGAAGAAGTGCATGATAAAATCCCGGAGATCCAAAAAAAAATTACTGCTTTAATGAACAATTCAAATACCCTACACCGGAGCTTGAGACTAAAATGTTCAACCATGACATTACATAACAGATTCCGTAGGCCCTACTGGACGTGCTTAAATGGTATTAATGAGCTAACTAGAAACTTAATATAATATCTAGATATACATATAGCTTCACTTTCAAGAAAGCTTCTTTCATCAGCATTCTTTTATTTATAATATAAATACGTATAAAAAGGAATAAGAAACCGGTACTCTATACTGTACCTGAGTGAATACTCATTAGACTTACTACTAATTAATACAACCGTATCTTCTTTTACTCCACTATTATTTGAATTTTATTGACATTTGATTTCATAACAAACTATGATGCAAAAAAGGGGATCAACCAACCAACAAAGTTGAATCATCGGTAAAGTCATATTGAGGAATTTCCAAGTTCAAAGGAGCTGGTCCTCTTCTAATTCTGCCAGAAATATCGTAGTGAGAACCGTGACATGGACAGAACCAACCTCCAAAATCACCAGCTTCACCAATAGGCACACAACCCAAGTGTGTACAGATACCAATCATGACTAACCACTCTGGCTTAAGGACTCTGTCTGAATCTTTTTGTGGGTCTCTCAAGGAGGCTACATTGATCCCATTTGCTTCATCAATTTCGTCAGGAGTTCTGTGTCTGATGAAGACTGGCTTACCTTGCCATTTGACAATAACATTTTTACCCAATGGAATAGCACTCAACTTAACTTCTACTTTAGCC
Organism: Priceomyces melissophilus; assembly: GCA_031081885.1. NCBI lineage: Eukaryota > Fungi > Ascomycota > Pichiomycetes > Serinales > Debaryomycetaceae > Priceomyces > Priceomyces melissophilus. The sequence continues at coordinate 108,178 of JARYTE010000005.1, read as the reverse complement.
ATTGCCAAAACATCAGCAGATGCAGCCATTGAAGACAAGAAAGCTTCAACAGTGGACTTAGCACCAGCCGCTGACAACAAACCCATAGATCCGACCATGAAGTAAGTAAAGTTCCTGCTCTTGTCACTACCCTTTTCGTTCAAATAGGTAGAGTAATCAGGTTGTTGATAACTATTTAAAGATTTAGTTGTTGAAGACAAAGCCCTTGAAGAGAAAGCTAAAAATGAGTTAGTAAAAGATCCAGTGTCAAGAAGTATAATATTTGCTATTATTAAAATCTCATATCTCGAAATATTTTAATGATTTTAAAAATATTGACTTCACTTCAATACCAGGTAAAACTTAAAGAAGGACAATATTCAAATCCTATAGAAACCAGACTTACCTTTCAAACCAACATTATTTCTCAATGACCTGAATGCGAGTGAAGACATTTTCAGTCGTCTATGTTTCTATGATCCTCTTCTAAAGAAATTAAAGTTTCTTATTGTCGTGAGATTTTGTTTCTCTACTGATGAAAAATTCATTTTGAAGAAGTTCTATTGGCTGTATCAAATGGTATCGACACTACCAGGGAAATCTAGGTTTGGCTCTGTGGGCGCTCCGCGAAATCTTTAGGCGGGCTACCCTGGCAAACTTAGGCGGAAATGCAGCGCTTACCGAGAAATAACCAAGGCAAACAAGGAGGTGCTATGTGCTCAGATCATACACGGAACCAAATAAAATCGTGTTAACGTTTATTTGCTATATAAAAAAATCATTTAATTCCAAACCCAGCACTTTCATTCACAGCGAGCTTAAGTTTCGACGCCAACTTCTCTTTACTATTGTATTCAAATAAGGCTAGTTCGTTAAAGCATGTATGTGCAAGCGGAAGTTTATTAGAATCATTACCAGCTCTGCTTATTTTGAATAATAAACTTTGCAATCCAGTCGCAGGAACACGATCAGAACCCGTGACAAATGCGAGAAACTTCTTGTGATAAGCATAGGGAGAATCTCTGATTATCTCCCAGAACCATGTGACAACCGGTGAAGACTCTGCATCCTCTCGAGATCCCCACCCGGCGTATTTAGTCACCGCCCTAAGAGTATCGGTATCAAGATTAGATTCTTCACTACCACAAAGAAGAAGTTGAATTTCTTCGGGCAGAAAGAGAGAGAGCCCATTACCACCAGCAACAGTAGTGAAACCCTTTATAAATGTACCAACTTGACGCATAATACCATCCCGCATGTAAAACAGACCATAAGAGTCAATATACTGGTCTCTATTTTCAACAGTAACCAACCTTTTGCTACCGTTTTTAATAAGTTCTCTGGTGTGAGCCCGACCAAACACATCTTTGAAAGTTATTTCAAAACGCAAATCAAGACTTTGTAGCTCCGAAGAAGTCAAAGTCTTCAATTTGAGCAAATTTGTAGCAGAGCTACTGAAAATCTCTTGAAAATCGCCAAAAGACGGATCCTTTCCTAAAAGAAGTTTATACAATGCAAGGGGAAATTTCAAATCGAGAATGGTTGAATTGTATATGGCAAGTCCTAATACAACTCCAAAGAGATAGTACAGGGCCATATGGTCGGTAGGAACAACATTAAACCACAAGTAATTAGAATCTTCAACATTGTGCAACATGCCGGTCTGAGGGCTGAACAAGGCTTTTGTCAACAACAAAAACCATTCTTTCTTTAATCCCCCTGCATCTATTCCAGGTTCATTGACAAATTGGACTCGCAAGCTTTTCTTCAAATTTTGTTGGTTTGCTTGAATTGCCCTCAATGAATCCTGTACTATATATTCTCTTCTTACTCTTACCTTTAGGTATACGTCAATTGCTACCCTTTTATCCAAAGAACTGAAAAATGCTTCCTCTGCCTTCCTTTCCATCTGTTTCTTTGCCTCATATTCGAGAACAGAAATCTTAGATCCGAGAGTTACTAAAAATGGGTACAGACAAAAAAAGTAGGTCGCAGAGGTGAAATTATTATCACCTCCATGTATATAATCCAACACTGTTTCCACACCAGGAATATCAGAACCCAGTTCAAAGTCTTTCGCTACCTTCTTCACACTTTGCCATGAGTCAAAGTCAAGTTTCAAGTTGACAAAATCCACTAGAGAATTGTAAAAGATATGGACAGGATGTTTGTCTTTTCTGATGCCATTGGCTCTCCAGAATGCCGATAAAACTACGGAAGCCGATTTTAAATGCCAGTCGTCTCCATATTGATATACCCTTATTTTTGACTCGCGCTTCTTTTTGCTTTTATTACGAGCTGGGAAAGACGAGTAAACATTGTTCCTGTTTGATGTCATATTCAGAGAACTTGCAAGTCTACTTTGTGAAGACAAGCCTGCCTCCTCCTCAAATGACAGAAGCTCTTCTTTGAGCCTCATGCTATCAAAATATTCATCACGGGATCTGTGAGGACTTTGACTAGCTCCACTAACAGACTTTCTCCGCATTAACTCCAGATTATTTGCGATATAAAAATACCTCTTCAACCCAAATGTGATGTATAAATTCAACAAGTCAATTTTGTTTATAAATTCCCCCTTTTCGAATAAGGCAAACCAGCTTATTATATAGTTGTTGTTCACCGTAGGCCCCCAATTAGCCATGAGACCCAAACATCTTTTCAAGATATCATAACTTAAAGTTTTGATCTCAACAGTATCTGTCATTGACTTGACCTCGCTAGAATTTAACGAGTGGCTTAAAAAGGGGATCTCAAGAAGTACTAATAACCACATGAACTCGTTAGGGGAATCTACTGTGATATTTACTCTGCGCAATGACTCTGATGCACCACTTAGAGCATAATAGAGTGGTCTCATTGTGGGCAACTCACACAATAACAGGAAAAGTGCTCTTATTTCCTTACGATTAAGATTAAACTTGCTGTAGTGTAGATGCTGACTAGCTTTATTCATTTTGAAAGATCCATTCAAACATTGCTGTGACAGAAAAGCTTCGAATAAGTAGTCAGAAAGAGGTTTAAATACGCCATGCGTTGTTTTTTTTGTAGTCTTGTCACTTATATCACTAGCCTGTGTTAAACTTCTATCGACAATGTCCCTTACCTGTCGATAGGAGATCAGCTTTATGCGCCCGCGAGGACTGTTGCCCTTCAATTGTGTTCCGCCATTACCTTCAGAAGTTTCCAGATTCTCACGGTACAGCAGAAGTAATCCCCGCCCCATTAAATTAGTGGTATGACATACCATGCACTTATATTTGCTAGTTTTGCTCCGATGACTTACAACAGTTGCACAGCAAACGCAATTGCAAACAATGGTATCGTTTGACTCAGAAGTCTTTGGCCGTGCTTTTGCAGTGACTTCAGTTGTAACACCAGTAGAAGATCTCCTAGTAGCAGGCGGTGTAGTATTGCCATTATAAGTTGGAAGAAGCAGTTCAAATATCTTCCAAGGTGATCTTCCTTGCGGAGAATATCCATTTTGATTGCTGCCTCCAGAATCAGTGGTTGCGCCTGATACACTATGATGCCTTCGAATCATTTCAGCAGCAGCCCTATCAGATCATTCAAGATCCTATGTGTGCTTAATATCTAGTGCTGCACCGTTTGTTCTAGTAAATCCCGTGGTTGCATTCACTATTTTATGTAATCCTGCCGCTATCGACTACAGCCACAAAGGAGGTAACAGTACAATTACGACTACCGGGAATCTCGGTTACACAATAAGTGAACCTTTTCGCAGTCCCAACTCAATTCTCCTAAAGGCAGGCAGCGATGCATGAGGAAAGAAAAAAAGAAAATAAAGAGCCATAATAGTAATGGAAAATAAGTTGTTTAATATTCATCATTGATATTTTATCAGCGTAAATAATTATGTGTCACAGTCTATGCTGTACTTAATTTCAGAATTACACAACCTGATGAGTATCAGTCACTCGGTGTTAGTGGAAGATGGGGATAAACAAACGAGAAATATGGTGGTTGCAACCATGGGATTGTTGAAGTTCTATGAAATACAAGAGAGTCCCGAGGAAGAATTGGGTTTTGAACTTTTAGACTCGATCAGTTTCTCAGGGCAAATCGTTGCACTTGAGCTGATACGACTCAAGGATTACAACTCAGAGGGTGTTATCGTCATAACAGAGACCAATGTAATGACGATTGTGGTATACACTGATGGATCATTTGTGAAAGTCGAAGAGTTAACTTTTGATGGAACAGGTCAGCAGAGATCCCTAGATAAGGAACCTTTGATCATCGTTGATCCTCTGTTCCTTCCAGAGTTTTTTCTTGTTCATCTTTTTCAAGGTGTCATTCAACTATGTGCGTTTACGGAAGCAATTGATTTCCGTAAAAAGTCTTCCAAAACAAAAAGACTCGATTCATCATTACTTCAAGTGAAATCAGTTCCAATAGGCAACGTAGTCCTCCACAATATGGTCATCTCTGTTGCATCATCGTCTCTATTCTTAACGATTCTTTACCGAGACTTCAACTTTAATTATTCACTCAGAAATTACGAAATAAACATTAATGACCTCAATCTTAAGCAAGTGGAACAGCTTGAAGAATTCGATAATCCACCATCCAATATCGTCTCCCTAGAAAAGGGTGGTGTGTTAGTGCTATCTAGCATGCACTTATTTTATTTCCCGACTCCTGAAGTCGAGTCATTAGATGTATCGGATAATGTCGACTTCACAAGTGTGTCCGTGAACACTAAAAAGAGAGTCATTACGAAATCGCTTGAGCCCTCATCGAATGATTTATATTTGAGTTTCCGTGCTTGTCTCGTCATTGATGAATCGAGATTATTGGCGATATCTGAGTCTGGGATGACTTATCTCGTACATATAGTTGTTCTTCAGTCGAGTAAGGGATCTGTTGTCATTGATTCATTCAACTTTTATGAATTAGGATACACCACTATCCCGAATGATGTCCACCATGTCACTAAAAATATGTTTTTCTCATCTTCGAGATTTTCCAGATCTGTATTATTTCGTATACAATCCGAGAAGCCGTACATAAGTATTCAAAAGTTTTTACCATCATCTCCGCCTATATTGGATATCGACACTTTCAGTGAATCAGGGCATTTGGATCTTTTGATATGCCAAGGTGGGTACTATAGTGGTGAGTTTAGAAAATACAAGGTTTCTTGCATAGGCCTAACATTATTAAAAGACTTGGAAATAACTGCTTCATCTATTTATAAAGTTAATGATCTGGATGGTTTTTGTAAAATCAGAGTCAACGATAACGACAACTCCTCAAGAGCAATTTTGTTAGATTCCCAAAGCTTGGATTTTAAGGAAGAAAAAGATCGTCTCGATGACGTCCTTAGTGTTGGAGAACTAAATTCAGTTCCAGTGGAACTAAAGGTATCTGGATTACAGTTTGATAAACAATTTATTACCGCTGAGATTGTCTGTGGTAAGATTTTAGCAAATTCAATTGTTTATATGGATCTGAAAAATTTCATCTTCATTTACGACGCCCAAAATTTGCGTCATAAATTCCAGGTTGATTCCACAAGTCAAGTGTCTAATATTGAAATAGAATTGGTCAATGACGTGATAATACTATTGATGGGATTTTGGGATGGCTCTATACAGATAATGCAAATATCACCTTCTAATGAAATTTCACGTTACAAGAAGGTAATTTCAGAAGATGTTTCAGTACATTCTTGTGCTCTTTCTTCCCCATCTGGGTGTCCAAGCGATTGCATTTGGGTTCACTTGACTCTATCCGATGGGCACGTATTCCAGTTTCTCTATGATTTATCCAAAGAACAGGAAGTAAAATACAAAAATGTATCGGGATTTTTTGGTGGCTTGCCATATAGGTTGACGAAAGTAACTGATGACCTACTCATTATATTTAATGAAGAAACTGTTCAAGGCTCTCAGTATGACACATGCACACAAATGTTCAAGACTCTGATGATTATGCAGGAGAATTCTGTGGTCGATATTATTGCATCCAGCGAAGATACTGTCCTTGTACTATTAAATGGTAACCTACAAATATACAGGATTGATAATATTATCGATAATGCGTTGAAAGATGTTGTATATTCTAATTCACTCCGGGTAAAATCGCTTTCTATTCCAAGAACATGCTTTTCTGTCGTTATTTCAGTCGATCTTAGACCAGATCGTGTTACAGGGGAAATAGAGAGACATTCATATTTGGAGCTCATTGATGATTCATCAATGTCAATAATTGATACGCATAAGTTCGAAGACGACGACGCCTGGGATATCGTGGACTTGTCACCTCTCAATGAAAGAGAGAATTTATACGACGATGAAAGGAGCATAAATCCTATTTTCCAGGGGGGGTTTTTGGCATTGTGCAATGGAAGACCTGATGAGCTTATCTTGAAGTTTGGAATAGAAAACTCAAAGTTTGTGCGCTACAACAAACTAAATTACGTTGGGCTTTCTAATATGTCTTCGTTGACAGTTCAATCTTTAGTTCCTACGTTTATTGAAGAATTCACATATGTTGTGACAGGAAACATCAATTTCATGGTCAAAATCACAAGTGAGAACGGTGGAGAATGTGTTATTCATTCTAAATCCGCTGTTAATCTCCCTACTTTCACACTACATCTGGTATTTGATAAGAATTTCATGATCTTGGGTGACTTACTCAAGGGATTATATGCAACTGAATTTAGTATGAATAGAAATATTGAGATCCGACTTGAAAAACTCAACATGGAATATGAACCTAACTTTTTAACATCATTTGATTCTGTGCGTGCTTCTGAAGAGGATGAAATCTTGGGTTTAATGTATGGGGACTCTTTTGGTAATTTAGCTTTGATTACCGTTGAAAAGAAAAGCAGAGAAACCACCGAAGCTATGGCTATCAATTTGGGAGATCAAATCAATGTCATCAAAGCGCTCGATAGAGTTGCATTCAACCCGAAGACTAACTTGTCAAAGCCGTTGGCGGTAGTAGGTACTGGAAATGGTGGTCTTTATCAGGTTAACCAGTTGCTCTATGATGATGATATAGAAGAAGTAGTTTTCACCTGCCTGAAAGAGATCAATGATTTTTTGAATGATTTGAACAATACAGAGAGTTCAGAGAAGTCAATAATTGACAATTGGAAGGGTTTCCAGAAAGATGGAAGTGGAAACTTCTACACGAGGGAGCAATTTGGTGGCATAGATCTCACTCAACTCAAAAGGTGGTTAATTTTTGATAGATTTCATTCTAGTAACATTAACTCTGAAAATTATGGGCTCTATTTGAAGTCCAAAACCAAGCTAAAGGCTTGTCATAAACACAAGTACGTATTACAGAAGTTGATACTGGAAGCTACTTTACTCTAGTCTCTAGAGTATTTAGCACAAACACGACCACTTTTTAAAACATTCGCATTAGCAGTTGAAAGTTTTTGTAAATACAGATATAGATTTTTGTATAATAAGTAATGTCTGCTAATAAATTCATAGACATTGACATGCTTGAGATCCCTGATGAAGGCGAAAGCTTTTCATCTGAGACAGAGGGATTCTCGGAGCAATCAAGCGAAAAAGGAACGAATTACGAAAAATTTAAGAGAAGCTTTAAAAATAATAAAATCAATTTACAACAGTGGTTGAAAACGGGTGAACCTCCTAAGTTCGAATTCCATAAAGATGTCTACCAAGCAAGTTTAAGCGATGATCCATGGTCTAAAGCTTACAGTAAATACGTAAATTCCCTTTACAAGAACATTACAGGGTTAATTGAGAATAAAGACATACGAGATGATGATTATGAAGCAATTGGATTGATTACACCATCTAGTGACATAGGATTGAATGCTAAGAAAAAGCTTCGTAAAGAAAAAATAGATATCAGTTTCACAAAACTTATCGAGTCACTTGAAACCCTCATTCTGGATTGTTCTCAGACAGATGAGAATTCGAATAACTTAGCCCAGGACGATGAGATAGAAGAATTAAATTTCTTGAAAGACATATTGGAGGGTGTCAAGGCGAACTATTTTTATGTTGATATAAATTTAAAGCCTGAATCTATCTCTAAGTGGATAAACAACTATGATGCCAAACCAAGCCCCGAGCTTATAGAATCTATCGCAATCAATAGTCCAAAGCCGTATCTTCATCCTGAATTCTGGAACACTTATTTGAGCCAAATTATTTTACGTGGGATGTTGACACAAGCTACAGAAGCTATAACGCATTCTCAATATGAAGAGCTAGAGTTCTCAGAACCCAAATTGTATAATATTATAAATGATTTTAAAGCATTGGTCGCTAACTACTCCACAATGGCATTAAAAGGTCAGTTTGCCCAATGGAAGTTATCATGTTCCGAATTCAGAAATTCATTTCCTAGACTAGCTGAAGGCATTGAAGCTACCACAAATAAGATGATTCAAAGTCAAATATATGACCTTGTGTGCATTTTAACAGGTATGCCCAAAATCATTGCAAGTTTCTGTGACAACTGGTACGAGTTGTTCTGTGCTTTAGCTTTTTTCGAAGTAAGAGATGATGATGATCTATACGAAGAGTATTTTAACGTCGCCGTTTCAGAGAAACCACCTTCTATCAGAGAAACCGATTCCAAAGATTTCTTTGATATTACTGAGAAAACATTCTTAGATACGATGGAAGGCAATTTTTTGAATGTTTTACAAACGATACATCGCCTTGATCCAGCTATGGCTAGTTATGTCTCCCACTTATTTGAAATCAAAGGCTATTTAGATAGCTACTATGAAGTTGCACCTGCATCAGACTCTTTGGAAGATGTTATCAACAAAAACAATATCAGCGAGTATTTTTTACTGACACATGCATATAACTGTCTAAATTTGCATAGCCTAATACCTGCTGGAATTGGCTTGCTTTTGAATCCAGAAGTCGCTAAATCAAGGGATTCAGAAAGTAGAAACAAATCCATCATTAAAAAAGTTTTACCATTATATGAGTATAAGAGTAATGACGACTTAGAATGGGCATTGACGATATGTGCTATGCTAGATCTCGTATCCACTGCAAAACAACTTTACTATAGACAAGGAATCAAATCATTGGAAGAAGGACATTTATTTGAGAGTATGAATATGTTTGTCAATTCTTACGATCCTACACTGGCCAGCGATGAAAACAATGTGGACGGATTTAAGAAAGTACACTACATTGCATGGGAGTTGATTTTCCAAATTAGTTTGATCAATAATAAGCCAATCGAGGACGAACTTATAAATTCGATCATTGAGCACAAGACGTCAAGCGAACTTGATATACATCCTGTCATTCAGCAGTGTCTTTCACCTTATGCTGTACTCTTTGAGTTCTTCAAAGGTCTTGAAGACCTTGACAAGAATTCATTTGCTATGAAGAAGTTATCCCGATTAATACACCTTTTAAGATTTAATCACTTACCTAAAAAATTTGCTCCATTGTTATTGAGCCAAATTTTACCCTTCTTGATCAATGCAGACTATAAGTTCAACTTACCCGATATTATTGTTATAACAGAGTTGATTGGGAACTATGATCTGCTCGATAAAAGTGACCTCAATGAAGGTGAGTCCTTGTATCAGTATGCAATAAACAATATCGAAGAAGACGTTAAGCCTTACGATTGGAGAGTAGTTTTGAAAGCAAAAGGATATACCGTACCTCCAACAGTAAAGCAACTCATGAAGGATTTGAGAAATGAAATCGTAGCCAAAGTTGGGACAATTTATATCAGCAGATAGTGCCACTCTATAGCATATAGTATACGCGGTATAAAATTACGCTTACAATTCATTACAATTCTAAAGATTTTCTTATTCTCTCTAATTTTAGTGGAATCTTTCCAGTAACACGATCTTTGCCGAAAGAATTAAATATGTATCAGAGGGCAAACTCTTGCAAACTATGACATTTAAGCCTTTCAATTTTTTTTGTGGTTTACAAAAATAACATAAGTTCTATGAGTTTCGATATTCAAGAAAAAGAATCTATCCTACCTTCAACCTCAAGGACATGCTTCAGCTGCATCGGCTCTAGAGTTTAACAATAAAGCGACGATTAAGCCATACAAACCTAAAACTTCTGCAAAAATCAAGATCAAGATCATACCGACAAACAATCTTGGTTGTTGAGCAGTACCTCTTACACCAGCATCTCCAACAATACCAATGGCAAAACCAGCTGCCAAGCCTGACAAGCCTACAGACAAACCTGCACCCAATTGAATGAAACCAGTGTATAAAGCTTGCTTTTGTTTCAAACCACCAGATACTAAGACAGAAACGACCAAACCATAAATTGCAATGATACCAGCCATAATGACGGGGACAGTATTCCTGACCAACAAATCGGGTCTCAAAACTGAGGTTGCCATGATACCAACACCAGATTTAGCAGTACCGTAAGAAGCACCGAAACAGGTGAAAACAATGGCAGCTGCACAACCAATAGCACCAAAAAATGGAGCGTAAACTGGACTATAGCAAGTTAGTTCTATATTCTATTTTCATGTTCAAGAGTCCCTTATCAATCAATCAAATAAATAGGGACTCAATCCAGATTTCACCCTTATGTCTACTTACCATAAATCAGACATTATATATTATCTCAATTTTGTCAAAATTGAATTGTTCAATTATTAAAGTCAGGTTTGATGAACACCAAAACTTCTTGCGATAAAGGATAATTGGCTTCTAATATTTCGCCCGGTAATTTTCTCTTTTTATGCAGGATGAAAGTGGTAAAATATTTACTTAGGCTAAGCGTAAATTGAGGACTTTTTTTGTGGGCCGTTAGAAATGAGATGAGTTGAAAATTTATGGTGAAGTTTTTGATTATATCGCTAGAGATAATACTGGTGAGCATTTTGCAAGGAACCTACTTTCCATTAGAAAAAGCATATATTTAAAAGATGTCAGTTAACCCTAAAGCTTTCCCATTGGCTGATTCTACTTTGACCCAGCAAATTCTTGATGTTGCACAACAATCTCAAAACTTGAGACAATTAAAGAAAGGTGCTAACGAAGCCACTAAGACTCTAAATAGAGGTATTTCTGAATTCATTATCATGGCTGCTGATACAGAGCCAATTGAAATCTTGTTGCATTTGCCATTGTTATGTGAGGATAAGAATGTTCCTTACGTTTTCGTCCCATCAAAGGCTGCATTAGGTAGAGCATGTGGAGTTTCAAGGCCAGTTATTGCCGCTTCTATCACTTCAAATGAGGCATCTGCCATCAAGAATCAAATCTATGCCATCAAGGACAAGATTGAGACCTTGTTGATTTAAATCTTACTCAGTAGTAAATAGTTAATAAATAAGTTGATTAAGAACTTAATTAATACGCATTATCCCCTTTGTAGTAGTTTCATTACATTCAAATAACTAAGGTCTATTATTTCAGCTTAATTAGTTGGATTACTTTTGACTTTAATCCTAGATCTTTGTATGTACAATTTTTTTTTAGTGATAACGATGAGTATCATATTTTTTTGAGAAGGCAAAATTCAACCTTTTACACATTACAAGGGTGTCGAAATGGGTACCATCGACTCATCTGAAGGTATCACCAAGTTTCTCAGATCGAAGAATAACCCGTTGGATAAGATTATATTAACTGCAAATTCCTTGTTAAGCGATGAGATACCTGTGTACTTACCCAATAAGACTCTATTTCTTTTTGAATTAGTCTGTGACCGTCTCAATGACAGTTCTCCACAGTTCAAAGATTGGAAGTTTAACGAGTGTATCTGGAAGTTGGCGATTCGTTTGTGGAAATTATTAGGGTTGGATATAGAATCCGAAGAACAGAGAAATAAGATCGTCAAGAGAGTGAGGCATCTTGATCTTTTAATTAGCATACTTGACAAGAGAGATATCCAGGAATTGGTTCTTGAGAAGGCGTTAGATTTTTTTGGAATGATATCGCAGACAATATATATAAGAATGGATGAGAATTATTCGATTGCTTTGGTATCATCATATGTGAATAATCCTGCGATATTGAAGAATAAATACAATAATCACGAATGGTCATCATTTGTAAAGAGGTTTTTCAATTTGGGATATAACTCAAATGATGATAAATCCAATAAAAAGAATATAGCCAAATTCTTCAAAGAGTGCCTTGCTTCCATATTGAATTTCATTACAATACTGGGAGAGAAAAATGCAACATCTACTATTTTAAAAGATATCATGACACTGGTAGTATTTGACAAAAAGAATCTTCCATCATTTGAGAAAAATTTCGATGACTTTCTCAGTACATCGTTAGTACCACCTTCAAACGATGCCATAATGTACTTTTTCAAATTGTCTACCAAAAGATTAACAGGTAAAGATTACGATAAGTGTGAGCAGCTTTATATGTCTATAACTTCAAATAATAGATTCGGTCATTTATCATTATCCTTGATTGAAGAGCTAGCTAATTCTAAGAAAGTTTTATCAAAGGCATTTTTGTTCTCGGTTTATACCAATGAAATGGCCAAGGCACCGAGTTCTCGAGACTGGAATTTGATCAATTTGTTGTTACAGCTTAGTTCTATTTTGACTTTGGAGAGGACTAACGAGATTTTAAAATCTTTTACTGATATTCCAGATAAGACGGCAAAGTTGCAGATTGCTGACACAATAATAGATGCATATATTAACGCAAGAGATCTGCTTGTGTTCTTTCAAAAAGTTTTTCCCCAGGCTACTGAAGTAAATGATTTGTGGTCATCCAATGATTTGATCCAGCTAATTGCTACAAAGGTGAATTCATTGACAGTAAAGGAAATAAATGCAATTCTTGAATCACCATTGGAAAAGAAAGAGCTTAAGACTATAACGACTTCTATGTTGAGAGGAGTATTAACATCACTGGCTCAAAAGAAGTCAGGTTTAAAGGATATTCTATTGACAAAGAGCAAGCTCTTTGACGATTCTTGGGAGATTCCCTATTATATTTTGTGCATATATGGTGGAGAAACAACAGATTACGTTAACAATATCGTCCAGCTACTTGAAAGCAGAAGCGATTTAAGTGAGTATTACTATAAAAGCTTGTTTAGAGTTATGGAGCTTACTGGTGAAAAGTTGAAGGTCAAAAATTTTCAAGAGAGCTTCCCCAAATTCTTCGCATCGATTGAACAAGAACAGTTTCTGTTCATATCAAGATGGGTAGTCATACTTAATACATTTCTAGAAAAACAGGAGCTTTTTGATATCCTAGATAAAGCTTTACTCCTGAAAGAAGTATCGGCAGTCATCGATTTTATCAGTCATTCGGAGTCTATACTTTTTGAACAAAAAAGGGTCATTCATGCTATAATTGTAATCTCAATTCTGAGACTTGAGAGAGGAGATCAAATCAGTGCTTTATTTCAAAAAATTCCTATCCAGTGCTTTGAAAAGAAGACTAAAAAGAGAGCAATGGAGTTACTTTACAATCAAGCTTTAAATGCTGATGACTTATACGAAAGACTTGAGAGCAGAAAGTCTCTTTTGCATTTGTTGAGGCTCCCAAGTTTCAATTCAACTATAGAGTCAAATTTTGATGCCGCTCTTCTGCTTTTGAAGTCATCAGAGTTTGCTTCCAAAGAGATATCAAAAGAAGTGTTTAAGGCCGTTTATAACAGCAAGCTTCAACATTCCAGCGTACCTGAACATAGACAGTACGTTGTAAATAGCATTGAAAGTCTTCTCCGCTATTTGAAAAACTATGAAGAGGGCCAAGTTACTGCTGAGCTTGAAGTAATTCTTATTGTGTTACAATCAAACGGCAGTTCTTCTATAAGTGATAATGAGTTGAAGGAGCAGTTTATTAGCATTCAAAATCAGTTCATTAAAAGCATAAGTCATTACATGAACGAAAGCAAGAGTATATTAGATATCAATTTTGCAGTATGGTTCTTGAAAGCGATGAATTTTATATTAGAAACTCAAGCAACTGATTTGAGCATGGCATTGGAAGCTTCCAAGAAAATTTCTTCAAGACTAGGGAAGGATCATATAGATGAAGCAAAAGACTTTAAATTGACGATTTTTTCAATTTACTGCAAATTGCTTGAACCTAACTTCAATCATTCGGTGTACTTACTGGCATTATATATTTGCTTAAAATCAGAAGATCAAGTTTCTTTCACGGATTCATTAGTCGGCTACTTCTCCCGCTTTCTTCAGAGCAACAAATTAGACTATTTCGAATTTTTTAAGTACACTTTTATGTCTGCTGAGTCATCTTTTGAAGGAGAGGAGGACATTGATAATGTTGCCGATATTCTACTTCTTTTAAATTTTCCTTTCACAAAGGAACATTTGAATGAAGCTACTAAGTATTTTTTGCACAGTCTTTCATTAATTTTAGATCAAATTGACCAGCTTCAAGATAGGACAGTATTAGATTTGTTGGATATCTTGAGGAAGTTCTCTACTGAGAAGACATGGCTTTTCTCTCAGTTCACCACAGAATTTTTAGTGACTTTAGCAACAAAAGTTGCAACACGTATGTCATTAAATGATTCAAATCGGCTTAGAGGCGTTGAAATTTACAACTCCACGATAAAGCTTGTTTCATCAATACTACTATTCCACAGATATAAGTTGACTTCAAGACACCACGTCATTATAAAATTATTTGTTGCTTTACTTCAACCACTAGTATTAACTATGACAGATTCTCTATCACTGGATCGGTCTAGCGCGGCAGCATATTCAAGATTAGTGACGAATTTATGTGAGCCATCTAATCTACGTGTCAAAGATACAGCCAGAAAAAATCTTAATTCTTTTTCTGCATTGGCTAGAAAGGCTTTAAGAAAGCATTTGCCCCTGTTGTTGGTTAATTATATATACTTCAGCTTAAGGTACAGATTCTCAAAAGAAATTAATGAAGAGTTACTAGTTGGTATCTATAGTATTCTTAACGTTCTATCAGACCGAGAATTAAATTTGGTCAATGTTTCTCTTGATAACTCGGGAAAAATGTTTTTCAAGACTTTATATGCGAACTACAAGTCTTTTGGTAAGTGGAGATTGGACTAAATACCTTTTATTCATTTTCTTTAATCATTTTATAGCCGATAATGAATGTTAATGCATGTATCTATCTCTGTTACTGGAAGATAGAGTCCTCAACATGTGACGAGTATACTGGCCTACTCTGGCCATCAACTCCCAAATTCTTTCTTCTAATACGTCATTATTGTTCACTGTTTCCTGAAAAGCACTTTCCGTATGATGATACCTTAAAATATCTTTTCGTGTGATGATACCCACTAATATCCCTTCTTTTTCAACCAATAGATACCTTGGACCCACTTTTGCAAAGATATCTAAAACATGTTCTAACCTTGTATTTGAACCGATTGTCAATGGAGTTCGATTCACGATTGCTCCGAAATTTACATGCGAGCTAGAAGCAGTCGAATTTTTCGTGAAATCACAGAGCAATTCATCGCCATCAACATATTTTATGAGAGCATTGTCTAAGTCAGTTCTAGAAACGAAACCTGCGATTCTCGGCACACTTGAAGATTGAAACAAAGGAAATCCACCGTAAGTTGTTTTCTCTAATGTTCGCCTTAAAGTACCAAGATCGAGTGATTCGTTCAAGTCGCATGGGAATGATGTTAACGCTGTACTCATGGCACTTTCAACAGTTGCATTAAAGGAAAATTCTTCTTTGGTATCAATTAATGGCAAGCCATTAAACTCTATCATTTGATCTGCAATACCGCCCTTTCCCCATTTGTCATTTATAATTTTGGTAATTGCGATAGTGATTAAAGTGGGAATCATGTACTTCAAAGCGCCAGTCAATTCAAACATAATGATTGCCACAGTTACCGTTAAATTTGTTATTCCACTTAAAGTTGCAGCTGCACCTAAAAAGGCATAAGTTCCAGGGATAATGCATTTATCAACATCTTTGCAGCTTTCAAAGATCCACGTATTTCCTAGACGATTATGTAAAAGAGTCATGATAATACTTAGGGCCCTTCCAAAAGTTGCCCCTGCAGCCATTGAAGGTACAAAGATACCAGCTGGAACTTTGCATCCGTAAGTAATAATAGTAAAAATCATTCTTATGCAAGTTGCGACTACCAAATAGAAAAACCACTTCAAGGCATTACTGTTAGAATCGCATATCGGATGTTTGAAATTTTTGTTACATTCGCTGAATAAAATTTGCATTGATTCAGTCATGTCTAGCTGCAAAAATTCATTGAAGTATGATATAGTTGCACTAAGCAATGCTAGTAAAGCAATTTCTCTCAAGGCAAAATTGGACAAGAATCTTTTCCTAAAAGAAACAACCATGATATTATACTTCGATACCACGATACCATAAACACCACCAAAGATGCCTAGAATAACGTAAGCAGGTATTTCAAAGTATCGCCATTGATTGTCATAGGAAACCTCGAACATAACCAATTGACCTGTGCGGAAAGGGTTTATAGCCGATAGTGTGGACACTGCAAACAATGAACAGAAATACGAACTCCATATTGTTGGCAATTGAAATACAGTGGACATCTCTTCAATTGAAAATAGTACCCCACCCATTGGTGATCCGAATGCAACTGCCACTCCGGCAGCAGCACCTGCTGTTAAAAATTCCCGTTCTTTCGAAGCACTCTTTCTATATTTTTTAATGAGCCTGGAAAGACAGTTTCCCACGCATACCGCATAATGAACACTTGGCCCTTCCTTTCCAACGCTCAAACCAGAGCCTATAGCCAAGGGTAATCCCAAGCTTTTAATTAATAACGTAGACCAGCCCAAGAATCCATCAATACTAAAGCCTGATATTATACATTTAATTTCTGATATCCCAGAACCAGCTGCAGATGGTGCATATCCCTTAACCAATATTCCAGAAGTCAATGCAAAGGCCAAAGATGAAATGATGTATATGATGTAATTAGAAAAGAGATACGGTGTCCACTCAACCCACCTATCACAAGTATCTCCAACTTCTTCCCAACAGCAAAATGCCTTGCTCAAATATAAGTGACCTTTACAATGACCTGTACGGATGCCAGAGAGCCAAGCGGTTATGATGTTTAACATACTAGCAATTATTCCAATAGTAATACCCACCAAGGCTAGAGTTACCCATTTCAGGCTTAAGGAAACGATTTTTTGCTTCAATGAAACGGCCCTACTTATATAACTTATAGAATTAGATACCCTATCTTTGTGAGAATCGAGTTCATCTTCTAGCCAGTCTATTGTGGTAAAGTCATTAAATCTTTTGACTTTATTTATCTGATCTTGCTTTATCCATGAACCTGTTTCTTTATTTCTTAGGAGAGAATTCGGAATCTCGTCCTGATTCAGTGGCACTCTAAAGTCGTCTACCAATTCATACCCAAGCGCACTGTTATTCATATCTTTTGATGCCTCGGGCTTTTACCAATTCGTTTATCGATGTTTGATTTTTAATGCCAGATTGCTGATCCGCGCAAATAAAGTTGCAAAAACAAAGTCGATCAAAGGGATGGTTCAAAGAGAACGAAGCATTGATTGGTATATTTGCGGAGCTTTAGTACCTATTTAAAGAATTTTGGTTGATGATTCAGTCCAAGAAAATACTTCTGTGCTCGAGATGATGTCTATTTGAAAAACAATATAACGCAGTACAAAGCATGTAGCGAGGAGATTGTAATATTGCAAATATAGAATTCAATTAACAAAAGCTACCTCTATAAAGGTATGACGTATTTGTAGACCTATATTCACCTATACTCATATTTAGTATTTGGACATACTTTCTATCTTGATCGTAAGTAGGTGGCGGGTACATAATAAGTCCCTATTTTGAGAAATCGAAAATCAGCGCACTAGATCAAGTTGGTCTCAACTTAAGGACAACAATTAGATCTAATTGTGCTTAAAAAATAATGCCCTACTTTAGTGAGTAAAATTCAAGTTCCTTGAAGAGACAAAAGTACACCTTTTTGTGATCTTACAGGACTCCTTAGCTAATAAAACTCCACGGAGGCGAATTTAAGACCCCTTTAAATTTATACTAACTCCACACTAGTACCTATTTCCGTTAAGATTGCACTTGGTATTGGAACAGCCGCTGGGGCTGCCATTGCCTTCGCTAATAACAGAGAAAGAATCTTGGAAGGCGCAGAATATATTTTACAAAGAGGTGCTGACTACTGCAAGGAAAGGTTAGAGGAAGTGAAGCACACTGAAGAAGTATTTGCTGATGCTTATGCTGATCATGAACTAAACTATGAGAGAAATGATATTTCCGATGAAGGTTTGACTAGTGGCTTTGACAGACACCCTTCCAGCTTTAGTGATAGCGAAGAAAAGACTACCCCCAATAGTAGCGATGATTCCGATAATGAAAGTGATTATGATGGTTCAAAACTAGAGATTGATCCTTTAGATTGAAAGGAATTAAGCGTGGATCGTTTGTTCTCAAGGATAAGTATGTTCTTCCGTAACTCATATATTTCATCATTAACTTTTTCTATTTAGTTCAATAATAATCTCTGGTCAACTAAGCACCGCTAGAACCACTACTAAGACAAAAATACATAAAGCAATTAGTAATATACAAGTCCATTTGCCTTTCTTCTTTTGGTATTCGTGTGCCTTTCTCAAATTTTGATCTGCCTGTTGGGTATTGCCACTTAATTGTAAAACATTATCTTCAATGGTATCCAACAGTTCGCCCTGCCTAGTAACAAGTTCACCCAAATCTTTGAAAATGGCATTGACTTCCTCAATTCCTTCTCTTACCCTCTCTATTTCCTGATGCCTTTCCTCAGTCATCATAGTATGATACCGTAACTCTGTCGCATCAATTCGGTCCTCATCTTGCTCCATAATTTGTTCCTGTCCATTATTTATCGCGTGCTGACCTTCAATCAAAGGGGTTCTTTCATTAAACTCTGGTTCTCCTGAGATATCGTCTTTTAATATATTGCTACTCTTCTTATCCTCATAAATCTTTTTCAGCTTCTGAAACGATCGCTTCAACCCATTAAACTCTCCAGACAACCTCCCCTTAAGAACAACTTGCTTGTTTGACACTTCAAATGAATTTGATCCAGAACTTTTTTGCTGCAGCTCTCTATTGATAAGCGAAGATAAATGAGTTACCAATGTACTGATCGCGGCCTCTAAATCGTCTATCTGATTCGAAATTTGGTCAATATCATACCTTATATGCTTGGAATCTCTCCTTGTTCCAACATGTCTTATTTGAGAGCTGAATTTAGCTATCATACTTCCAAATACTTGGAGCTGTTTTGATGTCTTATCTATTATTTCATCTAGCATATTAGATCCTTCTTGTTGTCCTTCATCAACTTTTGCTGGGGCATTCCGTATCCCAACCTCCTTTTGCGACTCCAAATCATAATTAGCAAAGGACATTGTCCTATGATTTATCTCTAAGTCTTTGTCTTATTATTTAGCGAGCCTATTATCAGCCAGCCTTCGTTTTTAGGTTTTGTGTCACATAAAGGCTCTTTTGGGTCAGCTGCGAAAATAACGCCGTTGAAGCATAATATTTCTGAAGGTGTATATATAACATAAATATAGTATAGATATGGCATAGGTTTATCCATAATTAGTTGCCATTTCTGTGTAGCATATCAATACTGTAATTCTTGCTCATAGTTTGTGCCAAACTTTCCGACAGAATGAAACTTTATACGCTAGCTACACGTTTTGGTATGCAACACTTTCCTGATTTGTAGGACAAATGTTGTTAAAATAAATTTGAAAGGTGACTAACTGTTGAAGCTCCCACGACATTCCCTATATAACTGCTAAAGAATGTTATGTCTGTTGCAAGCTCTAATTAATCTGGGAAGTATATATTCTCCTTGGATGAGTAAAATTTGTTTCGTATTTCTACTGTACTCAAATCAATAAGATGAAGCTTTTCATACTTGCTCCAATTCTAGTTTTCGCCACCTACGTAGTTGGGTTACCTACCGATTCAGTTTCAGAAGGTGAGGTTGCTTTCCAATCTCAAGCAATCACTTCCGATAACTTTTTAGAGCTTTTACAAACTTCCCAAGGAGAAGGAGACGAGCTTGTTGACATATTAGTAAGTGGACTCAGTGACTACATTAAGAGGCTCCCAGCAGATAAACTAGATGAGACTCTTGAAAGTTTGGAGAAAAGATCTGCTTATCCCCTTTTGGACCACTTGTTCACAACTTTGAAGGATACTGGCTTGGTGAATGACGTTATCAACACGGTATTATTGCATCCAACGTTATTGAGAATTGCAGCCGATGGTACTGAGTTCATTTTGAGAAACAACTTGATCAATATTACCAACTTATTGATTGCTATTGATAAATCTGGACTTGGGGGGCAGGTACTTAATCTTACCTTTGAAGATCCAAATGTGATCCCAGGATTGCTCAGAATTGGTAGAAATATTTTGACTCAATGGAATTCTCCAGAAACAAATTCAAAAAGATCTACCGAATACAAGGGAGCAGTGTCTCAAAAGCTCGAAGAGACTGTTAGATTAGTTCGCAGAGAAAACCTAGTTGAAAATGAGATTTTTCAATCTCTTGCCGATTCCGGATTGGGTATCTCTGTAGTGCAAAATCTTCTTACAAACCCAGAAATTGCTTCACCGGTGGCTACGTTTGTGGTTCTTGTTGCTAAGTCACATTCCATTTCTTTAGGCCAAATTTTGGAAGCCGTGAGAAATTCTAATATCTTAGGTGGTATTCTTGGAGATCTCTTCAAAGACAGCAGAGACTTACTTAGCAATTTAGGTCCGTTACTCTCCAGAGTTATTTCCGGTGGAATATTGTTTTAGTTATCCTAATGATTGAACTTTATATTAATTAATGATGTTAGCACCTCTCGTCACGGTAGTGTAATCAAGAACAGCTGTTTAGAGATGGCTTCGATAGATCACAAAATTATTTCGCAACCTCTGAATGACGCAGAAACGCGTACACCAAAAAGAAAATACTGTCGCGCATACGCGCGTCCTTTAGAAGAAAAGAGTGATGGCGTCTTATTCTTCACAACATATACCTAGGAGAGTAGATTTTTGCAAATTGACACTTGTATAGCTTCAATGAGTAGCAGAGTGGTATCAAAGGCTGCCAAGCGTGAAAGACTCAAGCTCCTCAGTGAGGCAAGGCGCAAGGGTACAAGTTTATTCGGTAATGAAGATGAGACTGACGGGGGAAATGAGATATATGACGAAGTCGATGAAGATACTTTTAGAGAACATAAAAGAAACCAGTTAATGAATGATGATTTCATAGTCGATGATGATGGTGAAGGTTACGTGGATAATGGCGTCGATGAATGGGATGCTAGTACGCGTCCGAATTACTACTCAGATGAAGAGGAAGCCGTAAGCACTGACAAAGGTAAAAAAAGGAAAAGATCAGAGAAGCCTGCCAAAGTGACTAAGACAGCACAAATAAGTAATTATTTTAGACCAAGCTCTCATCAAGCCCCCATAAAAAAAGTAGAAGCAGATATTGATGACATTTTGGATGATTTTCAAGATACTAAACCAGACAAGAAGCAGAAAACCAATGTTTTTTCAAGTAAACCCCAAATGAAGAAAAAACAGAAGCAACCTTTTAATTTTACCACCGCAAGGAAGGAGAAGGTGAAGAAAGTAAAAGTCACCGAGGAGTCGGATGATCTTGATTTTGGTATAAACCAACCGTCTTCACCAGTTAGGTTCGACTCTCCTGTGGAAGAAAACAGAGTAGATATAACCAGCTCTGAACTGGAGCCAAAGATTGACATTGCATTCCCAAAAGATGAAACTCTGGTTAAGAAAGAGGACTTGAACGACTCGGAAGAAATTGATGATGATTCAGAGGAGGAAGTTGTTGTTGCTAGAAGACCCAGAGCTTCCGCTATCAACAGAAATAGTACAGCAAATTTTTCATCTGTCAAAACCAATACATTGTCATCTTCTCCTACTCACCCTCCTTCTTCATATCAGGCTATTAGTTACACTGAGAAAATTGAAGAATCGAAGATTGTTGATCAAGATGCCCAAAAAGGCTCATTCAAAATGTTTTGGCTTGACTATTGTGAGGTGGATGGAACATTGCTTTTATTTGGTAAGGTTCAGACAACAGATGGCAAAATAGTCTCTGGTGTGGTTCAGGTCAACGGATTATACAGAGAAATCTACTTCCTCCCTAGAGAGTATAGATTAGATCACGAAGAGACGGTGGAAAACAAAATCACTCCACGGGACGTTCATCAAGAACTTGCTCCCCTTTTACTTGAACAATATGACTTAGATGAGCTTAAGGCAAAACCTGAAACTATGAAATATGCCTTTGAGTTGCCCGATGTTCCAAAAGAAACAGAATATCTAAAAGTTTTATTACCATTCAAGACTCGCAAAAACAGGCATCTTATAATGCCTTCAAACTTGGAAGGTGAAACATTTCGCCACGTCTTTGGCGCAAATACAAACCTTTTTGAAACTTTTGTAATGCAAAGAAATATAATGGGGCCATGCTGGTTGGAAATCTCTAACGGTAATTTTAACGCCATTCAAAATACTTCGAATTGTCAAGTCGAGGTAGCTGTTGGATCCCCAGCTGATGTGCAAGTTATTGGACAAAATAGTCCGCCACCACCAAGTCTTACAGTGACTTCAATTGCTGTCCAAACTGTCATGAATGTAAAGCAGAATAAGCAAGAAATTGTTTCCGTCTCATTAGCGACATTTAGAGATTTGCAGCAAGATGTACCCATTGATGCTAATTTAGAGCCAAATAATGTAGTTACATTGGTTAGACCGGTGGGCTCTTTCGCAGTGCCTCCTGGATTGGAGCAAATGGCCCAAAAACAGAGCATCAATCTCAAATGTTTTCCCAATGAAAAACTTCTTTTAAATTGTTTGACTGCCTTTATTAAGAATGAGGACCCTGACGTTTTCGTTGGTCATAGACTAGAGAGCATTTCTCTTGATGTCTTGGTGCATCGAATGTATGACTTAAAAGTGACAACATGGTCAACAATGGGGAGAAGGAACAGAAAAGCTTGGCCAGATAAGTTTGGTCGTGGTTCTGGTGGATTTAATAACAATTTACAGATCCGTGAAATATTTCAGGGGAGGTTACTATGCGATATCGCTAATGAAATGGGTCAATCTTTGACTCCCAAATGCCAATCTTGGGATTTGCCAGAAATGTATGAAGTTGTTTGTCATAATAAGCTACCTAACTTGGAAATCAATTACCTTGATCCCAAGTATACAGAAGATGCGAATTTCTTGTTAATGGCATTGAAAGATAATATCTCTAATGTGAAGGTTACCGCTCAAATTGCTTTTGCCATTCAGATTCTATCCCTATCCAAACAACTAACAAACATTGCTGGCAATGCCTGGTCCCATACTTTATTCGGTACAAGGGCAGGTAGAAATGAGTACATTTTGTTGCATGAGTTCCGTAAGGCAAAGTATATTGTTCCAGACAGAGAAGATAAGTTCCATAAAAATACGAACTATCAACAACATGCTAAGGTGGAGTCGAATGAAGATGACTCTACCACAGTGACGTCAAACAAAAAACCAAAATACCAAGGTGGTCTTGTCTTTGAGCCTGAGAAAGGATTGCATAAAAACTATATTCTTGTTATGGATTTTAACTCCTTGTACCCAAGTATTATACAAGAGTTCAATATCTGCTTTACCACTGTAGACAGAGACGACTTTAATAAGACCTTGGACGAAGACAGAGATATGCCTACGCTTCCAGAAAACGGTTCAAATGCGGGTGTACTACCTAAGTTGTTGCATACTTTGGTCACTAGAAGGGGTGAAGTGAAGAAATTGTTGAAGAATCCAAGTAATACACCATTCGAAAAAGCACAATATGATATAAAACAACAAGCATTGAAGTTGACTGCCAATTCTATGTATGGTTGTCTTGGTTATGTTAACTCAAGATTTTACGCAAAGCCGTTAGCCATGTTAGTTACCAACAAGGGTAGAGAGATTTTGATGGACACTAGACAATTGGCTGAGTCCATTGGATTACGAGTTGTATATGGTGATACCGATTCTGTCATGATTGATACTGGTGTTGATGATTACGCTGAGGCTATAAAGATCGGTGAACAATTTAAGGTTCAGGTTAATGAGAGATATAAGCTTTTAGAGATTGACATTGATAATACATTTAGAAGACTTTTGTTACATGCCAAGAAGAAGTATGCTGCTATGACTGCCACTATTGATAAAACAGGCAACTTAATTACTTCATTAGAGGTGAAGGGTTTAGATATGAGACGTCGTGAATATTGTCAGCTCTCAAAGGACATCTCAACGTATGTCCTCGAAAAGATACTTTCCAATCTTGATCCAGAGCAGGCGCTAAATGAAGTTTATGACTACTTGGAAGATACGAAGAGTAAAATTATGGCCAATGAAATAAGAGTGGAGAAGTACAAAATAAACACCAGATTATCTAAAGACCCTAATAATTATCCAAATGGGAAAACTATGCCTCCAGTTCAAGTTGCATTAAGATTAAGGAAACAAGGAAAAGTGATCAAAGCAGGTAGTGTTGTCACTTACGTAGTTACTGCTCCTGAAAGTGATGACGATCGCGCAACACCGGCGGATAGATCAAGGCCTATTCAAGAACTCTTCGCAAATAAGCAAGGGTTGAAACCTGATGCCAAGTTTTATTTAGAGAAGCAAATATTTGCACCCGTGGAAAGATTGGTTGAAAGGATCGATGGAGTAGATATTATGCGGGTAGCTAGTGCTCTCGGAATAGATACAAAAAAGTATGTCTTGAGAGTGAGATCCAATGAAATGAGCGGTGATATAACTCCTTTGGAATCTAATATATCTGATTCGGAAAGATTTGCACAATCAAGTTACTTCGTGTTGCAATGCAAGTGTGGATCAATGTTCAGATTCGGAGGAATAACTGCTTCCAAAGATTACAAAGTGACATATAATGGGATTAGCTGCTCCAAATGTAACTACACGTTTCCTCTTCTCAAAGTCAACTGTCAGTTAGAAAACTCCATTAGAAGACATATTTCATTGTATTATGCTGGCTGGCTTGTCTGTGATGACTCTGCCTGTGGCATTACTACCAGGCAGATATCAGTTTATGGTAAGCGCTGTATCAGTACCAATGGTACGGCCCATGGATGTAAGGGAATAATGAGGTACAAATATAGTGATAAGGCATTGTACAATCAATTACTTTACTTCCAAGCAATCTTCGACGTCGACAAGGCGAAAAAGAATCAGCTTAGGCCTATCTATGATGCTTTTGATCCTGATGTGCCATCCAAGCTCGCTTCTGGACAAGTTGATGCATTAGCAGAACAGAATAGGGAGCTTTTCCTGCACTCTAAAGAAGTGGTCCAAAAGTATTTAAGCGAAGATGGTCGTCGTTATGTGAATATGGGTGCCATATTCGATTTTATGACGTATCTGAAACGAACTTAATTCTCGAACCAACCTCTCACGAAGGCTACTTTCATTGTATATTCTAAAAATGTTGCAACAATAAACTAGATACAGACGCGAGTATATAAATTAGATCTATATGCCAGATATTTCGTGCAATGCCCAATTATAAAAAGACTGTTCGAGTACCTATTACACGCAAAACAGCAGGTTGTACATAACGAACCATATTCGCTTGAACCAATTTACCAGTGGTACTTATTCTTGACAGACTACACTTTAGTGTCTGTGGAAATATGAATTTTGGACAGCAAGTTCCTGGTGGTGGTGCTGGAGGTGGTGGTAGCTACCCCCATCCACAGCAGGGGCAGAGACCAAATAACTTTCCTATGCTTCCTCCACAACTTGCTAATTTATCGGCACAACAGCTTAATCACTTGAAGAACCAACCTCAATTCCAAACTTTAATGCGAAACTACATACAAAGTCAACAGATAAACCAGCAACAAAGACAACAACAAATGTATAATCAACAACATCCACAACAACCGATACCTAGAATGAATCCAGGAATATCTGGAATGAACCCTAATATTGTAGGGCCTCCAACACCTAATATGGGTATCGCTGGAGCAGGTGCAACGGGACCAAGACAACCACAACAAGTACCTATTGGTAACAACTTTGTCCCCCAGAGAAACATAAGTGGAGCATCACCTGGTTTTGTTATGGGCCAGCAGTCTGTTCCACCACATATTAAGCCACCGATCAATCAAGCAGAAGCAGCAGGATTCAAAGGAGGTTTACCTGTGCCGTCAAATCCTCCGATACCAAATTATATCGTGCCGAAGAACCCTCAATATCCCCCTCAAGTGTATAAGGAATTGGCAAGCAAGGTTCAATTTAATAGTTTGAGTGGCATCAATGAGTGGTCTGAAAAATTAAAGGCAGAGGGTAAACAGGTGCCTACAGATGTAAAAGTATATGAAGGCATTCTTAACAAGGATTCTGACTACATGATTAATTTTAGTAAAGAACTTCATAAAAATAAAAGGCTTATAGATGGAATGGCTAGAGATATCAAGTCATACGCAGAGGTGAGACAACTTCGTATGAAGGCCATAAATCGATCAAATGAGGGCCAATTAAATAATAGTATCTGGGGTGAAGGTTATCAGGGATATGGTAATGGGTTATCAAATACTATAACACGGTTGGTTATGCCTCCAAAGGATCTTACTGATCAAAAGATCAATGAATTAGTGTCAAAGGAACCTTCCGATTTAGTACCAATAAGGCTTGACTTTGATCAAGAGAGGGATAGATTTAAACTCAGGGATACCTTTTTATGGGATTTAAATGAGAAGGTGTTCCCTTTGGAAAATTTTGTTCAACAATTAATTCAAGACTTTAAATTCATTCCTAAGATTCATTATGAGACCATTTTGTCCACTATTAGAAGACAAATTCAGGATTACAACACGAAGCCTGATAAGACTATGGGTGAATTGAGGATTCTTATCAAGATAGATATTACCATAAACAACACGCAATTGCTAGACCAGTTTGAATGGGATATCTTAAACAGTAATGAGAATGACCCTGAAGACTATGCAATGACTTTCTGTGATGAGATGAGTTTACCTGGGGAATTCGCAACTGCGATATCTCATAGTATAAGAGAACAATCCCAATTATATCTAAAGGCACTCAATTTGATTGGATACAGTTTTGATGGGTCAACGGTGAATGATGACGAAATACGAACAAGGTTATTACCATCATTAAGAATATCTTCTCTGGATTACAGATTAGAGGACGATTTTTATTCGATATTGAGGAACCCTTCCAATGTCTCTGATTTCAGTCCTTCTTTAGTGAAACTTACACACTTGGAGCTTGAAAGACTCGAAAAGGAAATTGAAAGGGAGTCAAGAAGGAAAAGAAGACATAATGCCCCTGACGAGCCAGCAGTATCAGGAAGAGGTGGTACGTCTAGAAGAGCAGCATTACACAATCAAAGAGGTACGAAGACGTTACCTGATCTTTCTGACGTCTCTAAAACAGTGAGAACCCCTGTGCCTTCGAGTATTCTTCCCGGTGGGGTTGACCTTGGTGCCACTGATGTATATGACTATAATGAAGCTTTCGTTTATAAGTCACAAATGAGAAATGCCGAATACGATCTCAAGGCAAGGGCAGAAAATAGAGTAAAAATTTTTCACAATCCTAGCCAGGAGCTGCTTGTTGTCAAAATATCTTTTCCCACATCGTAATATAGAATTAATAAGGATTAGTATGTAATATAGTGGTTTTCGTGTATTCCTGTTTACACTTTCTCGCTTAGTATTTTTTTTCTGGGTTATCTCATTGACACATGATTATTTAATGCCCCACTTCACGAGTGTGATTCTAAAACCAGTTATAACTTAGTCTTATCAATTGATTTTTTAATCTTTGAAGTGTTCAATCAAAATGGTCGAAACTAAATACGCCTTGGTGACTGGTGCTTCCTCGGGAATTGGATATGAATTGTGTGTGGCTCTTTCGAGAAGAGGCTATAAAGTGTTTGGTTGCGCATTGGAGAACACATTGTGGTCTTTAGAAGCTTTAAAGGACAAGGGAGTGGTCGCGTATGGATGTGACATTTCAAACAAGGAGGATATTAAGAAGGCAGCTAAATTCATTGGTGAACGAACAGGCGGGAAATTAGATATCTTGTACAACAATGCAGGCGTGAACAGAGGAGGTCCCCTCATAGAGCAAGACGATAGTGAGGTGGAAAAATTATTCAATGTCAATGTGCTAGGTCATATTTTCATGACTAAATACATGGCTGATTATGTGATTGCTGCTCAGGGAACAATTGTCTTTACAAGTTCCGTAGCTGCAAGGGTTCCATTACCGTGGACAGGAAACTATTGTGCAACAAAGTCCGCCATAGATGCCTACGCGAAGAGTTTGCATGAGGAATTGAAACCTTTTGGAGTAAGAGTTCATAGTGTCATTACTGGTGGTGTTGACACCGCTATCTGTGACAATATATCGCCAGACTCTTATGACATGGGAAAATACGATGTGGACGGTTTTTACGAAAGTGTCAAGGCTTCAGCGAATATGAGTAGATACAAATGGACTAATGTGTCTCCGGCTAAATATTCAGAGCAGGTGGTTTCCAAGATCACACAAAGATGTAACCCCGGGTTTAATATATATAAGGGATACTTTGGTTATGTGTTGCATCTTCTAGGCAAATATGCACCCCTTTTTATAACTCAGTGGTTGCTTGCATTCCATTTTAAACAATTGAAAGTTCTTTCCAACCTTAGAAAAAGAACCAAGGAACAAAGATCAAAGAATAAAACTGAATGAATGAAGACTACACTTCTTGTCATCGAATTCACTTAATTGATTCTTTGTATATCAAAATATTCGTTTATATTGTTCTGTTCTTGTATGTATTTGATGATAGTTACATGCAGTCTCTGTCCTGTAAAGCTCACGTGTAAATTGTAAAGTTAAGTACGCTAGATTTTAAACACTCAACCATTTTCCACTTTAAGCCTAACGTAGAATTGAGATCCTACTTTAGTCGAGGTTTGTGAGAAGGAATATCCTTACAATGGTTCGCTATAGTAAGGTAAGTATCACTAGCTCCAAGAAAGTATTTTTTCCGAGTTCCTTGTAGCTCCAGGGGCTGAGCTAAGGAGTCTTTTCAGCATAGATTACTAACGGAATAGTTAACTAATGACCCTGTCATTAGAGCTCAAGATCACGATGACAATTCTAGCGATCCCTT
The DNA here is from genome assembly GCA_031081885.1 of Priceomyces melissophilus. NCBI lineage: Eukaryota > Fungi > Ascomycota > Pichiomycetes > Serinales > Debaryomycetaceae > Priceomyces > Priceomyces melissophilus. Next base: position 78,971 of record JARYTE010000005.1, on the reverse strand, counting down.
GATGAGAGATAGTAGAGATGTTAATGATAGAACAGCCGAAGATGATGTATTTTCCGTTGAAGACGACGGGCTTGAAGACTCGGGACATTCAAATGATGATAGATCCCAGCAAACAAATCCTGGAGATAATCAAGAAGCATCTTCTGGTATTATTGGGCATATTAGAGAAGGAAATTCCTCTCAACAAATTAGTCAGAATTCTCGAGCTAGTCAAGAAATTGTCAGTGATTCGGAACAGAATGATAATGCCATAGATTTAGAACATCAGGGATCAAAGAAGTTGAGTCCAAAACAAAGAATAATTAACACTCTCAATCAATTCGTAAACATCAAACAAACTTATGACAGGATAAATAATGGATTGACGACAGGAAGAATGCAGCCTAATATTCCGGGTAGGTTTATAGGTCAAGGAACTGATGGTGTTTTTCGGAATTTAATGGCTAAGCCTGAGACAGAATCCAACAGGGTAGAACAAGAACGATTTCCACCTACATATGAAGAAGCAGCGTCGGACGCAGCACCGGAATATTGGGAATCCACTATGGTGTCACCTATGTATGAAGACGAAGTATTTGTGGAAGGGCTTCCCGTAGGTAATTTGGCAAACTTTATATGGAATGGTTTAGTCACGGTTGCATTTCAATTTGTTGGATTCGTATTATGTTATTTACTCCATACGTCCCACGCAGCGAAAGAAGGTTCAAGAGCGGGTCTTGGCTTGACTTTCGTGCTTTATGGTTACGGGATTATCCCTTCAAACATGGGTCAATCTAAGACTACACCTGCAAGGTATGAGATTGAGGATCCAAATTCATATGATGTTGGGAAATGGCTGCTGATAAAAGGGAAGAAAGTTGATACTTATAGGTCAGAAAAGTTTATCCAGAATGCTGACGCATCGCTTCAAGCACACAAGACACCTTACTTAGCATACGGTATTATTGCATTTGGAATATTTATTGTCCTTAAGTCAGTAATTGATTTTTACAAGGTAAAACAGATAGAGAAGTCTATTTTAGCACCTACAGCATCTGAGGTGTCTCATGAATCTCATACAGCTCAGGCAAGTTCAAGTTCTGGCTCTTCTGATACAGAATCCAATGATTAGACACGAAGTCTTAGTATTACAGGCATAAATGAAGTAAGGTGTATGATTAATGTATAATAAAATATTGACGAAATATTTAACTCAAAATTGTTAGAATCTTTTCGTATATGGTAAACACTATACCACCACTCAAAACTAATCTACCGAGTCTTGGAGTTGCTCCTTTCCAGTAGGTTAGTAATCCTTCGTCTTTATAAATACGAACGAAACAGTTCATTGTAGATGAATAGATCTTTTCCGCTCCAAGGGCTTGCATTCTAGTCTTAACTGTATCTATGGGCATTGTGGCATATACAGTCAAGATACCTGCAAGAGATCCCACAGCGAAAGTTGCTACTGAACTTAAAGGTTCATTAGGTTTTGTATTTGTGGCCTGTTGAATCATTGTCTTTATGGCATTATAAGAGCCTAATCTCACTGCTTGATTTGAAGCTTGTCTCAATGACACAGGGACGACCCCGGCGTATATACCTTTGAATCCCAAGTCCTTGCACAATTTGACACTTCCAGATATTAAACCATTCTGGTATTTTGGCTTTGGTGTTTGCTTATCGTCAATAAGAGCAGTTTTGATAGCTTCAAAGGGAGTGACAGCTACAACTGACTCGAGTAAACCAGCACCTAAGCCCGCTATCACACCTCTTGGTCCAGACAATTTTCCATTACGATCAGCTAGAAGTGCTTTAATTGAATCAAAACCTAAGAATCTCACCGATGCTTTGACAGTATTCCCTACCACAAATGCTGGACAACCAATGTATAACGAAGATACACCTTGAGTTTTCGCTACGTTATATATCAATACCAATGGATTTCTTGAAGCCTTTGATGACTTATCGACTAATTGAAGTCTTGTTTTTGCAAATTCAAATGGGTATGTCACCACTCCTTCTACTGCGCCAGCAGTACCTCCAGCTATGAAAGATTTCAAAGGATCAACCTTATTCTTGAAAAGTTAGTACCCCACAGAATAGTTTTAAAAGTATCAACTACTTACCCCTTTATCGTTAGCCATATTGATAACTATCTTGCTTAGATATGCTGAATATGACTGGTTTGTTGGTTGTAGTTTAAGGTTTAGGTCCAATGTCTATTGTTAGATAAAATAAGCCATGATCGTACTCAAAATTTTTCAGCACTTTACCGAGAGTACAAAAAGAAAATATCAATTCGACTCGGACTTCATAAACTGTATTGAAGAATTATCCACCACCAATTCAATTACTTTCTATGTACACTATAATAGCTTATAGATCTTCTAGGTCCTCAAAGTCGTCATCATTAAGCTCCTCGTCCTCGTCACCATCTTCCTCTGCTTCACGTTCTGCCAATTGAGCGTAATACGCCGCCAATGCATCTTTTCTCTCTTCGTCCCTCAAGTCACTCAGTGAGGGAGCATTAGATGAATTGTTATCGGATTTCTCGCCGGCAACAGATGATGTCTTCAGATCCTCTTTTTCGATTTTAACGTTTTCATTATCTCTGTCTACACTGTTATCTTCAGTTTTCACAGAAGTTTCATCTCTATTGGAGCCTTTATCGTTATCATCTAACTTACCTAAACCTTGTTGGCCAACAGTACTTGCCGAGTGCCAAGATGGTAAGGCATTTTGTTCCAATTTTTCTCTCCTCTTGTCCTTTTCTATTCTTTCTCTTTCAGCATTTTCATCATTGGCAGTAATAGAGACATGTAAAGTAGCCTGAGACTTCGAAGCATCGCTTTGTAAAGACGTAAGATTTGATCTTGATTTGGCCGAAACTTTATCTGACACAGCGTAATAAGCCGTAGATGAACTTTGAGCGGGAATAGCTTTGGTCAATGCAGATTCGAAAGAATTATCCTCAATATAAGTATCATCTATTTTTTTCAAATACGAAATAATAGGATCAATTTGAAGCATAAGTTTTTCTAATTTTTCTTGTCTTATAGTTGCTTGTTGGTTGGTATCGTCTTCTATGAGGGATCCTCCGCAATTATCACATACAAAATGAGTTTTGTCATCACTAAGCAAAGAAATTGCATCAAGTTGACTCACTTTTTTACCACATCGGGGACATACATAACCTTGAGGATTCCCAAATTGTGACATCTCGTGCTTAAAGTTACTGACAACCGAGTGAACTTTCCATTTTATTGCATCAATTGCCTCAGTGGTATGGATGTAGAAATAAACTCGAGTAACTTGCCTGCTTTGGAAGTTCTCTTCCTTTTGTATATGATTCACTATCAATCGATCATCAACGAGTTTATTGCATAGAGATCTTAATTCTTTTCTATTGATACTCAAAAGATACGTCAAGTCATCTTCCGATAACACTGAATGCACAAGCAATGCATCAAGAACAAGAATATATTGCGTGGAATAGAAGCCTCTAGCAACAAACCTTATCAATGACTTTACTGTATCATCCATTCCAGTTCCGGTATCAGAGCTTCATAAAATGTAGACACACTTCTTCCTTCAACTATTTCTGTGTGCACCTCATGCTTTATATGCCGGATTATAGATTCATCACAGCCAGTACGCAATGAAGGGCGCTGGGATGTGGGTTTGAATACTTGTATTTCAGTAACAAGTATTATAGTTTTACTTTCGATACCTTTAGGTGGTACCTTCTTGTTTCAAAAGTGCTGCGACTATAGAAAGGCAAATAAGGATCAACGCTCAAAAATAAGTCAGGAGAAAATAAGACAGGTTGTAAGGTTAGGCAAATGCTGTAAGGTATCTAGAAGGCTGTACTGAGCTATATAGAAAGGTTTGCTGTTGAGGCAATGGAATCTTTCTACAATAATGTCAGCGCATAATCAGGAGTTAAACCACACGTTCAGTGAACATTTTCGCGTAGTAGGAAAAGATTTCTGTCAGCGCACTATTCTTACTTTAGTTGATACGACGATAACCCAACTCTTCTCTGAAGTCAGCCTTTCCAGCGAATAAGTTTTGGAGCCATTTCTCCTTTGTAATGTGAGACAATACAAAGGCGTACATGAAAGTTGCTAAATCGGGAACTCCCTAAGAGGGAACTATTCCAGAGCAATTTTAGCGCAATGACAGCATTTCCTTTGAAACGCGAGAACGCGAAAACACCGAAAACACCAAAAAAGTCATCGAGGGGCTATTTCAGGATCCTTAAAAGATTGGAACAAAAATATAGTTACGCGTATAGTCGCCCTTATAACTATAATTTCTATTGCAGAGAAAAAAACTTGCCGTTTCATATAAAATATCCCCAAGATCTTTTATTAGTCTGAGGGGGATACGATCGTCATTATTATTAGGATAAACAATCATATTGTAAATCAATTACCGACTAAAGGGATAAGATTACCATTAGATATCTCCATTATATCGACTTGTATTTAAAATAGGTTCTACAAGTAAACCTTGATTGACAACACGTTCCAAAACGTACATTGATTTGGATCGCTTTTTGCCGTCATTGAAACAAGTAGCCCTATTTTTCAAGAATGAATGTCACAGGAGAAACTTTAGAAGAAAGGCAGAATGGGATGCACTTAAAAGATTTTAGTTATAAATCTAATAATATGAAATTAATGGAGACTCCGGTCGCCGATAAGGGTAAGAATCCAAGAATAAGTACTCCCCCAGAGAGTGTAATGCTTAGTTCACGAAAGATTTCTGTATTCAATACCCCTACATTCAAAGGTAATGATGTCAAGGAGGTATCTCAAAAGAACCAAAAAACAGCTCTCCTTTCTCCAGCGTTTTCGTCACCTCAGCCTAAAAGCCTAGACGCGGACTATCCACCTCCAAAACCTACATTTGTGCCCTTATCAAGCTTCTCTTCGGATGATGATCATCAATCAAAGACAAAGAAGCGGGGAAAGAAATCAAGGAAGGCTGCCAAAGAAAGATCATTCAATTTCGATTCAAATGACAAGCCGCCTTATTCTTACGCGACTTTGATAGGAATGTCAATCTTGAGTAACCTGGAAAAGAAATTAACCTTATCCCAAATTTATCTGTGGATATCTGACACTTTCAAGTATTATAAGCGAGATGAAGTTGGGTGGCAGAATTCGATCCGTCATAATTTATCATTGAATAAAGCTTTTATTAAGGGAGAGAAATCAAAAGATGGAAAGGGCCATTTCTGGTGTATTAAATCTGGATGTGAAGAACAATTTTTGAAAAGCAGAGCGAACAAAAATAGCTCTTATCAAGATTTGATGGACCAAATTTATTCTTCAGTCAAATCCACTAAAAGAAGCATGAACTCGATTCCTTCATCACCTACTATGAATAGCGATCATCAAGACGATGATGGAGCTGACTCAAGGCAACAGAAGAAGAGAAAGGTCAGTGAAAGTATATCCTATGATGAAGAAGATGATGATGATAGTAATGATGAAAATTATCACAGCAGATCTTCTGATGAAAGAGGAAGTGACTCACCAGAATTGACCGCTAATGATTCATTAAATTCATTACCGGAGCTTGATCCTCCCTTCAGTCACAGCAATAAGTCATTGACAAAACACCTGGAAAATTCTAATGGACCACCTCTATTCATAATATCAGATTCACCAGATAAACCATTGTTGGCGGGCAAGAACTTGACCTACACTTCATCATTCAGTTGCAGTACAAACTTAGAGTTGTCTCCAATACAGCCCACAGATAATGGACCATTACTTGAGCCATTAACTCCGGTCAATAACATTTACAATGCCCCGCAAAATAACTCACATTCAAGATCGATACTAAGCACTCATTTGAGTTTTCCTCCTTTGAATTCCCTTCAGAACCACTTCCATCACAGCATTACTAATACTTCGACATCGGCCCATCATTTCCCTCAAAAAACTCCGAAGTCAGGTGTGATAAGGACCCCTTTAAAGATCATAAAGACACCGCAGACAAACTCTTTAATGAAGAAGTTTTGGAATTCACCTTCTTATTTAGATGAATTCTATTACTCTCCGTTAACCGGCTCGTCAGCAACGATTTTAAATTCTTATGATGATGATGATATGATATTAAGGAATATGGAGCACCATCAACAGCTGCCTAATAGTATAGCCAAGAGCCATCAGGTTTTTCATACTAGTCGAAATTTGATCCATGATTTCAAAAAAGTGGAGACTCGAGATAGTGATTCACTGAAGGAGAACAAATCTCCTTCCACAGAAATAGACGAGTAATGGCATGTAAGGGTTAATTTGGGAGGTTAAAGGGATGATAGGTCTATGCATTTTTTTCTTCAAGGTTGTTTTTACATTCGTCTTCAATGCTAATTTTAAATTCTATTCTATTTTATCTTTATGACAAAGTTCTATGTTGATATTGTTGAATATTTGTCGTAACTTCGTAACATTTGTTATTCTGTCGCAATGTTTGAGCTGTATTACTATTGTTATTATCATTAGATCTAGTTTATATCATAATAAATTTCTATAATTTACTCTGCTTATTCAATCTGTGGAAGCGCATCCTCGGCAACCACATGTAAGACATTGTACTTCTTTATCCTCTTTAAGATTTACCTTGGGAACTCGACAGATACAAGCAGAATTATGATTCTTATCTTGTTTTATAATACAATTTACACAACAAAGATTTTCATATCCCTGTTTCTTCCATTTGGCTATCAAGTCTTTATTAGTGTATTTTTGGTTCAAGAGCCACTCATATAACTCTTTAGATATTGCCTTTTTTTCATAATATAAATTATAAATGTATCTTGAGATTTGATGATTGATTTGAAGAATGGGCCATAATGAACTCTGCTTGGTCTCGGTTCTTAATTCTTTTTTTTGTGCATCTTTCAATTTATGTAAGAGTTTTTGTAAAGTAGGCTCTATCTTCTGATATCCCTCGGGGGGAAGCTTACTATGTTTTGCTGTACGTGGCATTTGATTAAGATTAGAACTTGTTATAGCAAAAAGAAAATCATCACACATCGTGAGCGTATTAGATAAAAAAAATAAGATGACGACATCAGCAGGATTCGAACCTGCGCGGGAAATCCCAACGCATCTCTCAAAACATTCGAGTGCGTCGCCTTAACCACTCGGCCACAATGTCTAACACATTTATGTTTGATTACGCAAGCTCATATAAATTGTAGAGTAATTTTTGTCATTTTAAAATTTACTTTAAAGTAAGATCAGGTAGAAACATACGTACAGCAAGAGGATAAGCAGAAAGATAAAAAGAAATGTGAAATTAATTATTGTGCACATCAACCCGAGTAATAGACTTGATTCGAATCAAAATCACAAGGAATAGAGTATGTCGCAGACACTACGTTGTTTGTACAACATTATTGACAAGATTAATGAGCCGACCACTTAACGAAGGAGTTCCAATATTCCATTCTGTTAGCAACTGCACACGTATCTACCTGTAGTTTCTGGTCACATTATTTGTTACATGTACACAATGTTTCAGAAATTTATCACTCTCTTGGGGAATAAGATATTTAATAGACATATCATTTATCTTTCCCACATCGGATTTACATTTCTACTTGTATCGTCATCTTACTTATTAGACTTAATAACGTCACAAAACATACTTTCTGGATATCCTTTCTTTTTGGAGTATGGAAAGATCTTTTCCTGCCTTAACGGTTCATGTTTAACCTCACATTCGCGAACTGATTAGATTACATGTGTAGGGAGGTTTTTGTGTTGCCTAAAGTTTTCAGAGAAAATGTTACCTGGTAATATTCCCGTCCGTTACATGTATCAACTCTAGACCTATGTACCTGATAATGTTTCGCGCACTGTTCCATACCAGAAGTTTTGTTACTCGGGTATGTTATATGTCGCCAAGCACGAATTTGTGTCCTCCCTGCCTCGATCCTTGACGTAGAAAAAGCTGTATTCAACAGCGAGCGAGGCTATAACACAGAAAAAAGTAGGAATAATTAGAGCGTAGTTGACTTTGAGTTGATAATGTAGAAGTATTCCATTAAGGGTAAGTTACGGCAAAAGCTCCACTTTCTCCGCTAATGGACCAGTTTTCTCTTCCGTGTTGCACTTTCTTTTCTTTTTTAGAGCTTTAATGACGTAAGCTTCGACAAGCCGCGCAAATTTTGGAGCAATACACAGAACTGCTCTAAATTTTGTTATGATCCGATATACTGGCCCTTTAAAATCAAACACTTTCTTCTACGGCGTAGCTAGAACCTTAGAGAGGTCTCTCAAATTGTAATGTCGGGTCCAACATCGCTGAGTACATCTCAAGTGGTATCCTCGATCGTTGCATATCTTGCAACTTTTGGGGTATTTATGGGATGCTTCATTGTGTTTCGAACGCGACTTAAAAGGATATATAGGCCAAAGTCGTCGTTTGATTTTGTTTCTGAAGATCAGAAACCCGATCCACTTCCTGCTGATCCATTCAGATGGCTCTTTATTGTTTTGGGGAAGTCAAACTCATTTTATCTTAATCAAGGTGGGTTAGATGGATTTTTCTTTTTAAGATTTTTGTACATATTTGGACTGATTTTTCTATTTGGTTGCTTGACACTTATTGTCCTTTTACCGGTTAATGCCACCAATGGTAAAAGTGGATCGTCGGGATTCAATGAGTTATCAATCTCGAATATTTTGCACAAACAACGCTATTATGCACATGTCTTTATAGGTTGGGCTTTCAATGGGTTAGTTATGTTTGTCATTTACAGAGAACTATTTTTCTATAATTCCTTAAAAAATGCGGTAATGGCTACACCAAAGTATGCTAGTAAGTTAAGTTCTAGAATCGTTTTATTCCAAGGTGTTCCTGATTCATTACTCGATGAGAAGCAAGTTTTCAAAATTTTTAATGGAGTTAAAGTAGTTTATGTCCCCAGAAATGTAAGAAAACTCGAAGGAAAAATAAAAAAGAGACAAGGTTTGGTTTCAATGTTAGAGTTTGCGGAAAATAAACTCTTAAAGAAGGCTGTAAAGCTGAAAATGAAGGCGGAGAAGAAAGACGTCACTATAGAACCTCAAGATGACATCAATGCGTACGTCCCCGAGAGTAAGAGACCGAAAACAAAACCCAAAGGGGTGTTTGGTGGAAAAGTGGATACTATTGATTATTGTCTCGAAGAAATACCAAAAGTTCATAAGGAAGTGAGGCGCCTTCAAAAGAGATACCGCGAGGCCCATCCTAAAAATTCGCTAATTGTGGAGTTTGAGGATCAATATCGCGCTCAGTTGGCCTTGCAATCTGTTTCTCATCATAATCCATTCAGAATGAGCAACCGTATGACGGGCATTGAACCTTCTGACATACTCTGGGTTAATTTAAGAGTTTTCTGGTGGGAGAAAATCACCAGAAATACTCTTGCCCTTGCAGTTGTGGTCTTGTTGATCATATTCTGGGCTATTCCAGTTGCCTTTGTTGGTGTTATCTCAAATATCGATTATTTGACAAATAAACTTCCATGGCTCAGGTGGTTACATAATATGCCTCATAAATTGTTTGGTATTATCTCAGGTATTCTTCCAACTGTGATGTTGACCATTCTCGTGTCCATGGTTCCACCATTTTTCAGATTTGCTGCGCAATTTGCTGGAGCCCCTACTCAACAACTGGTTGAAATGTATCTTCAAAAATCATATTTTGGGTTTATGATTGTGAATTCGTTTCTTGTTACCGCCTTAGCATCTTCTGCAACAGCTACTGTCACGCAAGTGGTAGCGAACCCTACTTCAGCAATGAGCATCTTGGCCCAAGATCTTCCTAAGTCGTCCAATTTTTACATATCATATTTAACGTTACAGGGATTGTCGATCTCTAGTGGTACATTAGCTCAAATCCTTGCCCTTATATTATATTATGTGTTTGGTTTTTTCTTTGATAAAACCGTGAGAAAAAAGTGGATCAGATTCAGTGGATTAGGTGCTCTCTCTTATGGTACCTTGTATCCAGTGTATTCAAACTTGGTATGTATAGTATTGGCATTTTCAATGATATCCCCTATCATCTTGGTATTTGCTGCCGTTGCGTTCTTTTTGGTTTATATTGCATTTGCCCATAATATTGCCTATGTCATGGTACCAGGTATTGAACTCAGAGGACGTAATTATCCTGTGGCTCTATTCCACATCTTTGTCGGTATGTATTTGGGTCAAGTATGTATGATTGGTATTTTTGCTGTTGGTAAAGGATGGGGTCCTATTGTTTTACAAGCAATTGCCATTGGTGCCACTGCATTTTGTCAAATCAACTTACAAAATGCCTTTGGGCCATTGTTAGATGTAATACCGCTTGATGTTATGAAGTCTGTGGATGGTGTTTCACAAACTTATTCATTCCATGGAGCCTCAGAATATAAATCTAAAGTTTTGGATAAGAAGAAAGATAGCCAACAAAAGATCGAACATGATGCAACTGAACAAAAGGAACTCAAAAATGAAATTCTTGATCAAGAGTCTATTCCAGTAGAGACTCAAGTTATTCCGTTATTAGCAGATAGAGATAACAAGACTACCGAATCCAAGAATCCTCTCGTGAGGTTCTTAAGACCAGATGTATTCTACAACTTTAGACATGTCAAGACATTAATTCCGGCTTCATATAATGTTGAGCCGGAACCTCAAGATGATAATCATGCTTATAGCTTACCTGCAGCATCTGCTCCAATGCCTGGCGTCTGGATCCCTAAAGATGAAATGGGGTTGTCCGATATAGAGGTGGAGAGGATATCAAAAGTGACGAATGCCAGCAACGCCAATAGTGGTTTTAGTAAAAAAGGTGTGCCAATTTTTACTGGACAGCCACCAAACTGATTACCCAGTTGAGCTTATATGACTTATCCGTGATATTATCGTTTTGTATATTGAAGTATATTTAGTAGGAACTTTAATGAATTAGATTTACTGGTTCGCTCGGATTATATTTTTCTTCCTCGGATGATCTGCGTTTCACTATTTTATCAGAGTGGAGTAATCCGGCTAAATGTTAGCTCTTCGTTCGCTTGCAATGACATTCAAAAGTAATTCTAAGGCGGTTCGAAGATTGAACTTGTCCTTAGGGCATCTTCAGAATAATCAATTTAGTACCAATTCCGCCAAAGCGAATATTATAGCGCTGTTCAAGAATGTTCATCAAGGCATAAAATATACCCCAAATTACAAAAATTACGCTGTTGATGACAAGGGTGAAGTGGTCTCTTATTTTCATGATATTCCCCTAGACTTTAATCCAAGTACCTTTGAAGCCAATATGATAGTTGAAATTCCTAGATGGAGTAATGGGAAGTTTGAAATCAATACCAAAGTAGAAGGTAATCCAATTACACAGGATATCAAAAAGGGAGAGGTGAGATTTGTCAAAAACTTGTTCCCTTATCATGGATACATTCACAATTACGGTGCATTTCCACAGACTTGGGAAAACCCCACAGAAAAAGGTGAAGGTTTGGATTTATTCGGAGATAATGACCCGTTAGATGTCTGCGAAATAGGTTCAACAGTGTCTAAAACGGGAGATATCAAAAGAGTGAAGATCTTAGGATCTTTAGCTCTTATTGATGATAATGAGTTAGACTGGAAAATCATAGTAATCGATGTGAATGATCCGATTGCCCTAAAAGTGACTGATATTACCGATGTAAAAAAGTCGTTCCCTGGACTCTTGGAAGCCACAAGGACATGGTTTAGAGACTACAAATTACCCGATGGCAAACCACAGAATGAATTCGCTTTCAATGGTGACTACAAAAATAGAGATGAAACCATAGAAGTCATTAATAGTTGTATTTCTAGCTGGAAGAAATTGATAAATGGCGAGGTTAGTCATGATAAACTTCCATCAATATCCAACACATCGCAAGAAGGCACTCCCAAATATAGAAAAACTTTTGAATCGGCAAAGTTGTTGATCGAACCTTATAAAGGAGAATCAGAGATTTCAAGCTCTGTGCATAAGAGCTATTTCTTTTGATACATATGTTATATATGCCAAATCTCTTCAATACTAAACTTGACTTCCTGAAACGGAAGTCGAGATCGCACTCTTCATTTCAATTTTTTTGGTACGATTCTACTAGTAAACAAGTGAGCTGGAGATCAGAGCTTTCCAGCGTAATTGTGCACCGAAATTAATGGGAATCATTTGAGCTGCGGTAATGCCAGGTAGGATTGATAATGCAATGGTAACAGACCATTCCCCTTTGAGATCCGTGCAGCCAACTGAGCTTTGGACCTTTGAAGATGTGTATTCTCATTATGTCACTGGAGGATGGGCGTCCCTTCAAAAAGTCTTGGATGAGTTTCTTCTTCTTAATAGAGAGGTCATTTTAGACCCTTCCCCATTCAAGACTAGTGAAAGCGAGAGCACCTTGAAAGACGATGTCAAAGAATTTTCACTTCGATCCGTATTATATTCTGGTGTCACACCATCAAGAGTAAAAGATGCAAGTAAAATTGCAAAGGTACTTCGACTTGATCAAAAGGAAATATTAAGAATAATTGTCCAGATAAATAAGAAAATACCTACAACGGAAGTATATGATGTGAAAAAAAAGAACTCAAAGTTACCTGATGATATAGAGAAATTTATGGAAAACGAAAAATTTTTGATGTACTGCAAGCGAATACTACTGGAAAGAAGAATTGTGTTAAAGTTGGCAAAGCATTTAATAAGATGTTCAAACAGTGATTCTGCTTCTTTGGTGGAGTTCAATTTGTATAAGGAGTTGCTATTGTCACAAGATTATCTCACTAAAGCTCTCGACGCTCTTTCTGAACTGGCACAAATTTTGATTTCAAGGAACAACGAATATGGATTTCCTGAAACCATTGTAAATTTTATCTTTGAAGAACAAAGCTTATTCATTTCTGATATCTTGGAGGTGTTTTCGTTCTACCTTTCAGAAGGCTTCAATAAAAATAAGGATTTGATGATAAAATGGTTCAAGTTAATGGACAGTTATAACTTTGGCTCCGATTTGGGGCCCAGCATTGGTGACCAGGAATTGCTTTCGAAAATCAAGGGCTTGATCACTATTGTTTCTGTGCAATTGTTGGATCTCGACAAAGATGTCAACACTTTGAATCCTGACCATTATTTTAATGACATCCACCTTTTTAAAGAACTTAATCAAATTATGACTAATCCATTGAACTCAAATGCCATTGTTATGTATACCTGGGCTATCATATTGTTGAGAAAACGGTATTTGATTGATGTTTCTAATGCTTTACCAGATCCAGCGAACGCGAGTGCGGATTACTTGAGCATATTTGAGCTCGACGAAAGTATCAATATGCTTGTTTATAAAAGTGACAAGTTGGACGTTTTCCGACAACTCTGTGATCTAGAAAAAGCGACGTTTGCTGATATGACATACTATGATTTAGTGGCACTGATTGTTTTCCATGCCCTTCCATTGATCAATGTGAATCCAAATATTTCGTTTGCTATTAATAAAATTTTTGAGAATTTAGGTGGAGAAGAACAGGAGAAGGTTTTCAGCAATGAGTTCTTCCAAAATGCGGTTATACTTTCAAGGGCCAAATTTCCCATTGAGATTTCACCTTATGTTAACTTGATCGCAATAGATGAAATATTTGCTTTCATGGAATTGAGTGAGTTGAAATCTTACGCTTCTGTTTTCAAGAAAGCAAAGTTTGAAAATATGTATGAAGTGGATGATGAAAATACTTCCTTGGTGAAGTTAAATCGTGCGATAGATATATACCCACCCTATGAGTTGGGACAGAGACTCTCTCTTCATTTGGATGAAGGAACTAAAGCCAAAATTCTCCCTTCATCCGTTGAAGATGAAGTAATTGTAGTATTTCTTTACAAGTTTAACGGCTGGACTTTGTTGGGTAGAGTATTACAGAATGTGTCAAAGTTGTTTGATGCTTCTGACAAAAATAAAACTAATCTTATATTAGGAATATTAAATGCCATGTCTGTTGTTGTGGAGGGTTCAGCTGAAAAATTGGATGAGATGTTGGACTGGATGTCCAAGTATACTGATGATTCTGGTATCATTGAAGTTCTATTGAGATTATCGGAACAAGCATTGCATGCAAGGCATCTCAAGGTCCTAGTTAGTCTTCTTGAATTTCTCGATTGGTATGGTTCTACCAAAGGATATTCCAGAATATGGCTTTATTTATCCAAGTCTGCATTATTGTCAAATGAAGGAAAAGAAGGTTTAGCGTTGTCCATTTTCAGTGCCATTGAAACTGTCAATGGGAATTATGATTTCACAATTAGTTTGCTTAAACTCTTTGGTGCACTTGTTTCAGGTATCGGTGAACCTGATGATGAAGTCAAAAGCTCTGTGCTCTCAAGAATAATATATCATTCCCTCTTAGTTTTCGAAAGCTCTATCCGTTGTATGTTCAATCGTTTAGCACAGAAATTAGAGCTAATGGAGATTATAACGGGTATATTTTCTGACGTTATAAAACTTTTTCAGAATATGGAGCTGGGAGGTCAAGTAAAATCTAAAAAAGTCAAAGATATGTGTCGGCCGCCTTTTGATGTAATTAAAAAATCTTTTTTACTGACAAGTTTAGATACATCGCGAGCCGTTATTCCATTGTTGGCATTTATGGATATGCTTGCAAGTGATGAACGGGACTTAATACAAGACTATTGGAAAGTGCACCTGTTGTTTGAATTTTCAACTTTGTTGGTTAATGTGAGATCATTAAGTGGTTTAAGACCTTCAGCATTTGAAAAGGCTTTATTTCAAAAACTTCCCAAGTTGGTCACAATTTATACGCAAAATGAGGTTTTACGTGAAGATGTCATGCTTTTGCTGACTGCATTATCAAACGGAATTTGGAAAGAAGAAAAAGTTCCTTCCATTCTTTCTCATTTAGGGGAAGACTATGCTCGGATTTTATTACATTCCTTAGCTTCTGATTTGTCGAATTCAATAACATCTTTCCAGCTCAGAATTGCCATATATAACTTCATATGCTCCACTTTGGATGCAAGTCAAGAAGGGATTTCGACATTGTTTATAAATGGCATAAATACTTTTGGCTCCGTCTCAAGCTCAATTAAAAAGAATCCTGTACTGACTGACCTGGTTTCTTTGTTGAGCGTTTTAAAGAAAAACCTTAGAGATGTTGAATACGTTCCTTATGTTGTTAGTGTTCGTCTTGTTAACGCAATCTCTCTTGCATACAACTCTTATATCACTTGGAGGCAAGATAATAAAGAAGACGATTTCACAAACGAGATTATTTCAACGGTTCAATTGATACATTCGAGAGACCCCAAATCTGTACCAATTACGGAACACTCAGAGATAAACTTGACTGCGAGACTATACGAAATACTTTCGCTCTTACTATTCACCTCAAAGAGTAAAAATGCTCAGAAGTTAATACTGGATTTTGTTGTGTCGGATGAGTTCTTTAGTAAACAAAAAGAGCATTTTGCGATGAATAAAACTGCATCAACTACGTTGACTAAGCGTGAAATGTCTCAATATGAACCTGACCAATGGCCTCCTCAATACAGTGTAAATTATGAGGTATTCAGAGATACTGATTACGAGAATGCGCAACTCTCTGTCGCCAAAGCTGGTGGGGCATTGTTGGCTGCATTTTGCCGCAGGTCTCCAGCTACAGTAGATGGTAAGTTTTTGGATTTAGTGCAGCATATTTTGGCGTTGAATTCTTCAGATGGTCTGGAGTCGGAAATTTCTAGCGTTAGGCTTGAATTGGCATTTTATATGATATACATGTACTTCAAAAATCGGAGATCAAAGGATGAGACAAAAAAGCTTTTTGGGATAATAAAGGTTTGCTCAGAATTGCTATCTTCTTCTAAAGTGAACTTCTTGGACATCTTAGCTTCTGGAGGTGACTCTGCTCACGTAATAACTTTGAAAATCTTGTTTTGTTGCTTGAGCCTTATCAAAGATGAGAGTGGATTATTGATAGAATATTTCAGTGTATTCCGAAACCTCTTTGATTTCGTGATAGCGAAGGGTTTGCGTACATTGATTCTTGTGCTCCAAAATGAAGTATTTGCAAATGAGAATAATGACAAGCTGGTGGTTTCATTGAATATCAGCACAAAGACGAATGACTTACTGTTAATCTTATCAATCTTGAAAGTTTACATGGGGATGAAATTACCCTCACATCTAGAAACGGAGTTGGCAAAAATTGTGTCAGACAATAATACCGTTAAGTCATTGTTGAATTTTTACTCTTTTTCACACTTGGCCATTACTGATGGAGAGCCGTTCCTTGCTCAACTTAGCTTGATGTTTATTCAACAGTTATTGATAAATGAAGTGATTTGTGGTCAGTTTATACGTGAAGGACTTTTCATGGTCATTGTTAAGAGCCCCATTTCCATTCATATAAGACAAGGAGGGGTAAATGCAATCGATTCGCCTCAATTCCACAAAATATGGACAAATGGATTGTTGCCCATCTTCTTGACTATTTTAACTAAACTCGGCGGGCGTGTTTTACCTGAAGTTTGTCGAGTTATTCTTTTATTCGGTAAACAAATTGAACTGTGCATTGAGAGCTGGTCGAGAGATTCTTCGTCAATCCGAATCTCGACGGCAACTGTGGCAGAGACAAGTCAAATTCTTTTATTGTATCAAGTGCTTAAGTCGCTCAATGCTACAGATTATTTACAAGCATCCGCGGGCATCCCCAGAACTGATATTTCTGATATAGGCCCAGATTCGGTCGATATGTCGATTATGCCAGGTTTAGAGTCTGAGACGAAGCGTGAAGAATTTGTCAATTACATCAACAACTTGTTGAAACATCCGAAATTTTTAGCATCTAGAGTATCACCTAGCTCACTAGATGAACAAAGGATCCTTGAATCAAGAGGACCTAGCTTAGAAGGATTCTTAACCAATATTGTGGATGAGATCCGTGATTTAAAGGACCTTTTGACCAATTGAACTGTATATCTCTATAGTCATTTGTACTAGTAATCGAGCTATCTGGCTCAACGATATCATCTATATCAAAGCGAGTAACAAAGCGCGCCTAATCGAGAATTTTTTATTTACAGCCAGAAGTTTGAAAAAATGCAAGCAGCTTTTGTCAAAAGAAGTTGGGGAATATGACTTTTAATGACCTGCCATTTGTTGTCTCAGCTCCTGGAAAAGTCATTTTATTTGGGGAACACTCTGCTGTGCATTGCAAGCCAGCGATATCTGCAGCGATCAATTTGCGGGCATATTTACTATCTACAATATCAGACAATAACACGATTTGTTTGGAATTTCCCGATATAAAGCTATCGCGTAGTTGGAACGTCGATGAGATTCCATGGGATAAGATCGATGAATACATAACGTATGCTGGAGGACAGCCCGAGGTTACTAAGGAATTAGTGCCTGAGATTATAGACTGTTTAGAAGGTTGTCTCGACGGTTTAGAGTCTACATTCCACTACACGGCATGTTTGACTTTTCTTTATTTATATGTTCACTTGTGTTCGAAGCTGACTATCGGTCGGAAATACTGTATCAGATCAACCTTGCCCATTGGAGCAGGGCTTGGTTCTTCCGCTGCTGTATCAGTTTGTTTAGCTACAGCTTTGGCACTTTTGGGTAAGGAAATTGAAGAGCCTCACAAGACTTTGACTGAAAGGAGTAGTAAGAAGAACTCTAATTTGGAGTCTATTGATGCATGGTCCTTTATCGGGGAAAAGTGCTTTCATGGTACCCCCTCAGGTATTGATAATGCGGTTTCCACCTATGGAGGTGCAGTGATGTACCAGAGAATGAAAGTTCCTCATGTGCCTGCCGTGAGAACGACAATCAGGAGTTTCCCTCCAATAAGACTTCTCCTTACAAACACTAAGATTCCTCGAAGCACTGCAGAGTTAGTTGGCGGGGTGTCTCGAATGGTAAATGAACAACCTTTGATAGCAGATCCTATTTTAACTGCGATGGAGGAAGTCTCCAAAGAGGCATATCGAATCATGTTGACACCAAGTTTTGGATCTTCGGAAGAAAGTAAATTGCATTCACTTGTAGATATTAACCATGGTCTCTTGGTTTCTTTGGGAGTCTCTCATCCTTCATTAGAAAAAGTCAAGATTTTGGGAGATGAGCTAAAGTTAGGAGCCACTAAGTTGACAGGTGCTGGTGGTGGTGGTTGTGCAATAACTTTGGTTAATAGTGATTCTACGCACGAAACAATATTACGTGCCAAAGAGTCATTTTCTTCAGAGGGATTCGAAGCATTCGAAACATCGTTAGGTGGTAAGGGCGTGGGTGCATTTTTTGTGAAAGATGTAAATGAGATTTCAGATCCTACGTTCTTTTTGAATCTTAAGGTAAATGATATATATAAGCATTATGGTGTGGAATCGATCAATTTGTGGAGATTCTGGTAATAGCACCAAAAGTTTGTTAACAAATACAACCTATGTACAAAATATAATGCCTTAGAAAATCAATATTCAAATTGAATCCTAAAGCTTAAATACCTCTATTGAATTCTAATTCTTTAATTTCCTCGCCATTCTTGTCCTTTAACCCATGGAACTTATCTTCAAGTTTCTCCACAGGGAGAACTCTTCTTTGAGGGAATACAGCCAAGGCAAAAGGCAACACTACCAAAGAAGTTGCGAAAATCAATCCAATGTTAGTGATGATCAGTCTTCCTTGTCCTTTATTCTTTAAAAATTTGCTTTTTTGTAAACGAACTAAAATCAAGGGAGGGACAACCATCACTGGAGTAGCATTAATGACTCTACTAGCTGCGGTCTCACCAACAGCTTGTATTGCAGCCTTCTTTGAATTCCCCACTTCATTACCTGACTTGTCATAAACACTAATTCCTTTCTTAATTTCCTCAGATCTCATAAGAAATACATTAACAACACCAGCAGATACCACAGCAGCAAATGGCACTAAACGACTCAAGATCATTCTAGTGTTAGGTCTCAACAGCCTTAAACGAGGGACAAGTGAGTTAAGACCCAATGCAACCGAACAAGACGCTGTGACAGCTAAGGTGTAATTTTGTACTACTTGCTTTGCTGATAACGGGTGTGATTTATTGGCATTGGCAGTATTGATGGCAACATTCAAAGATTGATTAGCTACCTGCCAAAAAACTGTACCAATATTTCCCAAGTTTGGCGTCAACATACCTGCTGTCACTACCAAGTTCGATAAAACACAAGAACTCATTCTGAAAGGCAAAAACACAACTTCGCCAGTATCTGGGTGAATCGAGGAATCCAAGATTCTTTTAGCTCTCCAAATTTCAGGATTCATGGACTTGGTAACCCCATTTTTATAGTCCCAAACTAATCTTCTAGCATTTCCTATGTCTTGTTTCGAGTTCAAAAGCATCGTAGGATCAGAGATTTGAGCACAATGCTTAACTCTACCCCAATAAGTTGAAAGATCATATTTTGATTCCGGGAGAGAAACTGGTCCTGGTACTGAAGAAGCCATGGTGCCTTAAAACGTTAGTAAGTCTAAAGGATTTCTTTCTAGTTTCTGTCAAGAGGTTGAAACTGGAAAGAAAAATAATTTAGTGAATGAGATTGGAAAAAATTAAGAACGTGAATCCGCCAATTTCTTAAAAATGGCAGGTTGGCAAGTCTTGGGGATAGGAGTTGATATTGTCAAGATTTCCAGATTCACTCGAATCTTGGAAGAGAAAAATGGAAAGTTTGCCCTGAAGATATCAGCAAGAATCTTGCATCCTCTTTATGAGCTTCCTCGGTTTCAACAATTGAAAAATGAGAATAATACAAGCCAGTGTGTTCGTTTACTCTCGAGGAGCTGGGCTTCGAAAGAGGCATTGTTTAAGACATTAAGTTGGAATCTGCAAAGAGACTTCCAATTTAAACAGTGGTATGTGTTTCATGATGAAAAGGGTAGTCCCTGCATTTCAAGTGAATGTTATACTGAAAAAAATGAGCATTTCTTACTTTCATTATCTCATGATTGCGACATATTGGTGGCAAATGTGTTGCGTCAGCGTCAGGATATATCATAGAGTTAGACTTGAGAATTAGGATCATTCAGAAAAGTCTATTTAATAGCATTATTTTTTAGCATTGTCAAGTCAATTAGCATTATCACTATCGCGATTTACTTTAAATATCTATGCTTGTATTAGGTATGTATCTACTGTAACTGTTCTTCAAAGTCTTCAAAGTCTTCCTCCAGTTCAACCTTGATCAATCTACATTGTTAGTACCTCTTATTATAGATAATGGATAGTCAATACTTACTTTGAAACTCCTGCCTTCTCTCTCATTAACTCTACTGCTCCTGCATAAAGCATTCTACCCTGTTGACCGCTTGTTGGTGGTATCCAGTATAGAAGAACCAATGGTGTCTTTAATCTACCATCAGAAGTCTTGAGAGGATAAGATAAAAGGACGTATCTTGGAGTATTATCTGGGAGCTCCTCGATCAATTCTTCAATTGTCAGATAAACCTCATCATTTTCCCGCTTTATTTCGTAACTCTCCTTTTCTATAGTGTCTTCGCTCATTAGTATCGATAATTCAGTTTTCTCCATCTTAATACATACATATCACTGCCTGGATAGTTCTCGACTTGATACTGCTAAATCTAAACTTTTGAAGCCCCAGTATCGTCTCTGATGAGAAACTGTATAAAGACGCAGACTGTCGTTGTTAGTTACCTTGACAATAAGGCATACTCTATGAAAATCATGAAAATCATTCTATGGATATAATCGAATGCTTATTCAAGTGTTTGATTAATCTACTTACCATGATGCCTCTAACCTTTGGACTTAAAGCGAAATCTGATAAGATTTATCGACTCAAAGGGAAATTCATGTGTCGTGTCTGTGAACAAATCAATAACACAAAAAAGCCAATATCAAAACGTAAACAAACTATGAAATTGCAAATAACAATTGAAGGCCAAATATTCTGGACTTGAAAAATTCATTCTTAGTTTGCAAGGTAAATAGTGGGTCTAATTTATTTCACTGATACCTCTATCTTGCTCTCATAAGTTGCATTACCGTCAAATCGCATACAAAAATGGTGAAGAATAGGCAAAGTATACCTCTCATCGAATTCTTGAAAAGTGAGTACTTTCATAAGGATCTTATCTGTGACTTATTTACTAACTTATCTTTTAGATCGTGTTTACTTGGGCGCTTATGATCATGTTCCTGCTGACACTGACAAACTCGTCTACTTCACTGTCGAAGATGCCTTACCCTACAATGCTTTCCATTTAGATTTTGGTCCATTGCATATTGGTAGCCTTTATAGATTTGCTGTCGTGTTACATAATCTCTTGAACGAAGAATCTAATCAGGGAAAGGCAATCGTTTTCTATAGTTCAACATCAGCTAAGGAAAGAGCTAATGCTGCTTGCTTATTATGCTGCTACCTTATCTTGGTACAATCTTGGTCCCCTCATCAAGTATTACAACCGATTGCACAAATTGATCCACCTTTCCAAAACTTTAGAGATGCAGGTTATTCTAATGCTGATTTCGAGATCACAATTCAGGATATTGTTTATGCAATGTGGAGAGCTAAAGAGCGTGGTATGATAGATTTGACGTCTTTCAATCTTGAAGAATATGAGCAATATGAACGCGTTGACCAAGGTGACTTTAATGTGATCTCTAAAGATTTTATAGCTTTTGCCTCTCCCCAACAAAAGAGACCTGGGCACATCAATGAACCTTTCAAAGAAGTTCTTAGTTATTTCTTGAATAATGATGTTCAACTTGTAGTTAGGTTGAATTCACATCTTTATGATGCTAAAGAATTTACTAGAAGAGGGATTAAACATATTGATATGATTTTCGACGATGGATCTTGCCCCACAATGGAATATGTTCAAAAATTTGTTGGCGCTGCTGAAAGCGTAATTAATAGAGGAGGTAAAATCGCTGTGCATTGTAAGGCTGGGTTGGGGAGAACTGGATGTCTTATCGGGGCCCATTTAATTTACACCCATGGGTTCACTGCTAATGAATGTATTGGTTACATGAGAATGATAAGACCAGGAATGGTGGTTGGTCCTCAACAACATTGGTTATATTTACATCAAAATGATTTCAGAGATTGGAGACATACCATGATTCTAGATGATAGACCCGATGAATTAATAGGAGGATTGTTCCCCTTATGTTCTTATGAAGATTACAAGATGAGAATGAAGCAAGAGGCTAAACAAAGAAAGCAGCAACAACAACAAAGTAATTCTTCGCCATTGCATCCAGACTCTTCATTCCATACCCCAATCAGAAGAAGAAAAATCAGTGGAGCATTGGCGGCCAAAATTCAAACTGCAGTGCCTAATGATTCTCCCGGACAACCTAGAAAATATAACGAAGAAGGGCTGGAAAGTATAGTGGAGATTGTTAATAATTCTGATGATGAATCTAATATGCAAGAGGTTAAAAGTCCTGATAGAAAGTACTACCCTACAGCTAGTGAAGATGAAATAATAGATGATACGGAAAGTTCCATGACAAAAAGAAGAAATAATTCCAATGGTGATTGGAAAATATTGCGATCGATTTCTGCCAATGGCCAAAATCAACCAGTCCTGTTAACTAAAACTACAACGACTACGAGAACGGTAAGTACAACCCTATCTTCCTCGCCGCAATCATCCCCACCTAGCGGGATAAAAGTACCCAAATCTAGAGTGAGTTCTAGAATAAGCAATCAAAAGCCTTCCCAGTATAGATCTTCTCCGGCTGGGGCGAGAAAAATGAGTGGCAATTTCAACAGCAGTCAATTCTAGTAAATAATAAGACACTTTTATTTAAATAGCATTAAGTAATCATAGTAATTGTCAAAATCAGTCTAGCCGTGTACATTACCCTTTTATTAATCTTAAATCGTTTTAGTTCATTGCTCCTCATAAGTAGCTTCACGAACAACAAAGTCCTCATCCAATTTATGCCTGAAAGCAACAATATCATTATCGTTAAAAGATATGTCTTCCAATTCTGAGTCATTAATAATCTCTAGCCATTCGTTCGCATAAGGACTCGACTTATCTTTTGGAATTGCAATTTTTATATCGTCGTGAGTCATGTTTTTTATCACATTCTCATCTTTTACTTTCTCGTCTTCATCTATTAATTCTGAT
Organism: Priceomyces melissophilus; assembly: GCA_031081885.1. NCBI lineage: Eukaryota > Fungi > Ascomycota > Pichiomycetes > Serinales > Debaryomycetaceae > Priceomyces > Priceomyces melissophilus. Next base: position 55,801 of record JARYTE010000005.1, on the reverse strand, counting down.
TTGGGGACTGGAATTGTTTCCTCATCTTCAATGTCTATATCTCTGGGTTCTGCATCATCATTTATAGTTAGTCCCCCTGATAGAACAATTCCTTCTATGAGTCTTTCTTTGAAATTCTTGACTGTTACCGACTTTTTTAAATGCAAATCAATAGGGATCACATAAGTCGATTTTAGTCTTTTAAATTTCAAAATAGTTAACTGATTTAACTTCTTTGGAGGCTTATTGTGTTAGTCACTATACTAATATTGTCTAATAATAAACTTACCATTGTATGAATCTTGATCTAAATATTTGATAAGTTTACTTTTCATACGCGATATCGATTATTTGTAAGTATGCAAAAGAGAACTAAATTCATGTCCATATTACATGTCATTGAAGCCCTTCGATAGTTTGATAACTCATCAACCAGCGTTAATATCAATTTACAGATCGTTATTGAGACGAGCTGAGAAGCTAAAACGAAGCAATAAAAGTATAGTATTAGGTGATGACTTGGGCGATGAGCGAGAGAATTCTCTTGCCCAACTGAATCCAGAACGGTACCTTAGATCCATAGCCTCTGAGATAATCTACACTATTAATGAGGAGTTCCGTAATAAGTTAGATAACAAGCACCATCCGAATGAATTTGCTAGCAAACTTATAAGGGCCATTGAGTTTCTGAACTGTTTGCAAGAAGTCTTGATTTCAGAGAAGCGACCGTGGTCTTCCATGATTAAACTATTGGAAAAACATAGAGAGGAAAAGTTTCGACACCAGCAATGGCGATTAGATTGCATAAGAAATGAGCCCAAGATACGAGAAGATATTTACAAAAAGACACCTGCTTTGATAGTAAAGCAGATAGAATCTAGAAAAGCCCGTTACCAGGCAAAAACTCCGCAAAATAGTCAGGATAATCGACGAAGTAAGGTCAAGGAGTTGAAAAAGGAGTTAAAAAATAGTTATGCTAATGAACAGCATTTGCTCAGGCGCTATATCAAAGCCAAACAGCAAGCTTCACAGCTTCCTAATCCATATCTACTTCCGTACACTGAAATGGTCATCCAGCAACCAAATAATAAGATAGCGAAGCCAGAATTAGCAATTCCGGGCTCCACTAGGTTTTCTGTACTCGCCTCGGCGTATGATATGACCTATATTAACGCCATTGTGAAACCAAGTCTCGAATATGACATAAACAAGAACTTTTATCTCAATCAGTTAGATAATATCGTTAACGTAAAGGGGCCCTTCAAAGTTCAAATAAACTTGACAGAAGCAGCACCTATGTCGATCCCTTATATACGGATGCCATATCCACGAAAAGATGCACTCAAGAAAGTGGCCCTAGACGTCAAAAATCTGATGAGGGTCCTGAGGTTAAAGACTGTTTGGGAATCACCTGCTAACGACAATTCTTTGAGTGAGCCCAAATTTGATGATGGAAGTTACAGTGTCAGAGGTAGCAAAGGCTGGGGAATTGAAGAGAAAATATGGCCTCGTCATTACTACGAAAAACTAGCTGAAGGTGAGGGGCTCTGGGAATACAACTTGGACAAGACCAAAATTGAAGCGAAAAGCCGAAAAGCTAAACTTGTTAAGCAATCTGACGTAAGTGATGATTTGGAAAAAATCAAAAATGTTTATATATCGAGCTGGAAGCAATACTTGAATAGTGCTTCCAAGGAATTAGACAGTGAAGTGTTGAGATATTTCAATTATTACCGATACATGAAATCGAAAAAATCACCTTTATTTCAAGAACAGCATGATCTCCAAGTAAAGCAAAATCAGCATTATAACGAACAAGTCAAAAGGTATGACACCCTCTTACAATTGTTAAGGACTAATAAAGTATTTAAGCATTCTGAAATTGTAAATAAAGATAAGTGCACTAATATTTTTGACGACTATATGAAGAATAATTCTAAGAAACCATTAAAACAAAGACATGGTATCCCGTTGGATGAGAGAATAGGTATGGGCAAAAAATTGGGAGACTATTTACAAGAAGTGGGCTACCACTACTATAAATTGGGGATGGTTTTCAAAAAGAAAATCAAGAGTTTTACCAAATGATTTGGATTGCATGACATTCATGGAGTTAAAACTAGTGAATTCTAAATAGTTCGTAATGCTTTTATATAAGAATAATTTCTTCTTTTATACCACGTAGCCTCCAAAGCTCTTGTCATTAGTTACATAACTGTCTTCCTTGCCTAAGGATGCTATCGCATAGTCTTGGTCATTATCATCATTGTCATTATGAGACACATCATTAGTCAAGCCTCCTTCATTTTCGATAATTTGGAAGTCTTCCACCAACTTGATTAACTCATTTGTCTCATCGTTTTTTTCGTCAGATACTGAAAGGCCATTCATCATAGTGATCACATCAACTAAAGTTTTACCTTGATGTTTCAATTCTTCATGCTTGCTCAAAACTTCTTCTAAGCATGTGATTCCATTCTCATACCAATTAGATGGATAATTGATAGGAAATGGTGGAGCAACCACTATATCCTTACGTGCAAAAAGCGCTTCATTAGAAAGTTGATTTCTATAAAATAATGACGCTTGATAATGCTTTTTGCAACAATATTGACTAAGATAAGTACTTGGGAGTATCATAGTTGGCTTTCTGTTGTAAATTTGATATTTCATTGATGCACTAGGGTCATTCATAGATGCAGAAATCGTTCCATTACTGTTCGCAGATAATCTTCGGACTCTTTGACAAGGTGATTTGTTGCAAATAACATATCCACACTCATGTTCAATGTTACGTTCTTCCACTATGTCATCATATGACTGTTTTGTGAGAAATCTACTTAAAAATTTGAGCAATTGTGGTTCTACACAACGATCAACAAGTAGCTCTGTGATGGTGAGTGTGATCCTCGATGCTTCCTGAGGTGTTAGCAACTCCCTGTCATTATACGGTTTTAAATGCTGCAAAAATGATTGCAAAGTGAGTAATTCCATTCTTGATTGTCTCTTGTGAAAAATCTCCTGTCTTATCTGTTACTATCATATGGCAACTAGGTGGCTTGATTGCCTACAGTATCTGACATCACCAAATATCGGGGCTCGCATGTTTATTTTGGTCACGTGATTATGTCCCATCAGGGGAAATCGTTGCTTTTTGACACAGTAGGTAATGGAACTTAGGTAATTTCAGACAGGAGTCAAAGCTTCCTGATGGTATACAGAAGGCAAACAAGTCTGCAAGAAAATTTGACACGGACTTATTCGAGATTAAGTGACTCCAAATCAAGGTCTAGGTCAAGAACAAGATCCAATAGTTATATTTCAAGAGGTCGATCAAGAAGTTCAAGAGCCAATTCTTTCATAAATTTTTTATCTAGCAATGGGTCTTATCTTTATCCCAGGAAGTCTGAATCTGGGAATTTGCTTTCACTATTCAGTCTATTGAAATTGGAATTAAACTTACCCCTGAGTTCTGATGTCCCCAATGAGAAAGATCCATTAGAGAAGGATGCACAGAATGCTATTGAAAGAGTTATAAGTTTAGTGAGAGTGCCCATATATCTTGAAAAATTTATGCTTTTCGGACTTCTTGTGTGTTTAAATTCCCTTCTCACGATTTTTTCATTAGTACCCTTGAAAGTACTTATTATATCGTATCATGGTATGTCGGAGTTATTCAAAGATTATCAAAGAACTTCGGTACTCCTGCCGGGGATACTAGGGCGCAAATTGCTGTGGGTAAGAAAGGATATCATTACAATGGCAGTGCTTTCGCTATCTTTGCTTCTTTTGTTTCTTCCGGGGCTAGATATATCACGAATGTATCATGACGTGAGAGGACAGGCGCATATAAAGTTGTATGTAATGTTTGGAGTCCTTGAAGTAGCAGAGAAGTTGTGTTCATCTATTGGGCAAGATATGCTTTCGATTTTGTACAATATTCCCATCAATAGTCAAATTGATTTCACTAATAATGGTCTTAAATTTATTTCATTCTTCATTCTTTCAGTGCTATACTTGACATCGCATGCATATATATTAATTTATCAAACTGTTTCATTGAATGTTGCTGCCAATTCCTATTCTAATGCATTGCTCACATTATTGCTCTCTAATCAGTTTGCTGAACTCAAAAGTTCAGTGTTTAAGAAATTTGAAAGAGAGGGCCTTTTCCAAATATCTATGGCAGATCTCACCGAAAGATTCCAGCTTTCTTTGATGTTGACCATTATATCCATTAGAAATCTACTCCAACTTAATAGTACTTATCTTGGAATGATTCCCAATAGCTGGAAAAGTTGGAACACTTGGATTGGGGCATTGTTTGGCCCTATAATGGTAGTGATTGGGAGTGAAATATTTGTAGATTGGTTAAAACATTGCTACATATCAAAATTCAACAGGATCAGACCCAGAGTGTATCATAAGTTTCTTCATGTGTTAAGTCTTGATTTTTTACAAATATTCAGATCGACACCAAATCCTGCTGCTAATTTACTGAGTGAACTAACTGACTATATCGTGTTAACAAAACGGATTGGTTTGCCTCTCTTGGCGACTATAGTTTGCTTTCTTCGCATGACATTGCCAGATTTCAAACAATTACTTTTCACCCCTTTGAGTGGTCCATTTTATTCATATACAGTTACGTTATCCCTCGCTGTCATTTGCTTCTTTATCTTACTCTATGTTAGATTGATATTGGGATTGGTTATCTTGAAATGGGCCGCAAATATTGAAAGAGAAATCAATGACACTAACGAAGCCCAACCACAAGAGACTGATAGCGTCCCTAAACAGCAGTCTCGGATGTTAGATGGTAATTCTATAAGTTCAGAGGGAGAACTCTCTCCTACTATGAAGCCTTTATTGTCCATGCAATCACAGAAAATTTCTAGTGGAATATCTCCCGAATTGAAAGGTGTAAGTGATGAAAAGGTGCCACCATTGTCTCCGCTTTCTCCTATTGCCCTTTCATTTCTTCCCGGAATCCCCAACTCCGAATCTTCCTCGATCAACCCAACCACTCGATCTTACTTGTATGATAAAAATGAGTTGGTGCCACCAACAGTGGAAGAAAGGAGAAATAAGCAGATATTAAGGACTCAAGATACTAATAATGAGCTTAATGAAGATGAAGGCTTGGGTAAAGTAATGAGGTATGAAATGTCTAGCAAGCGCATTTGGTAATATTTACAATCATTTCATTTCGACTATGTACAAGTATAATTACACTTTTACCTCCGCACCTTTCAGTTTTGTAAGCTGGTGCTGCATGATTTTATTGATGTAGGAAATCATCTCTGGTCTTGGTTTCTTTAAGTTAGCAACGAAAATCAAACTCGTTGTGAGTAAGGCTAAGGCTCCAGCTTGATGTGCTGCTGCTAATGGGATGGGAACAAGGTAAATCAAAGTACAAATCCCAAGAGTAGCTTGTAAAGTGACAACTCCCATCAAAGCACGGTTCAGTTTCATAGCTGAGGCAGGGAAAAGCATTTTGTTTCTGGCACACAATATGTGGGTCCCAAGGACAGCGAAGAATGTTGTAGTAGCAAAGATACGATGAACTAATTGAACAGTGGTTGGGTTTTCAAGAATGTTTCTCCACCATAAATCTGATCTGTCTTCTTTACGGGAAAAAATAGGCGACATTAGCTCATTTACACTGGGCACATAGTTATCCCCCATATGTGGAAACGTGTTGTAAATCAATCCAGCATCTAACCCAGCTACCATTCCTCCTGACATTGCAGTGATGAAACTTATAGCTAACAATCCAGCTGCAATAGTTCTAAACCTCTTCAAAGCAGGATTGTTGATTTTTTCAAGAAGAATTTTTATCTTGTTGGGAGACTCAGCAGCTGCTTTAATAAGCTTATTCTCGTTTAAAATCTCCATCCCAGTCCATAACACACCCAAATACATCAAAAATGCTGCTCCCAAATGAGCCGTAAGCCTATATTGAGACACTGTAGGTTTGGAGTTTCTTTCGGTCAACTGTTGCTCATCTAATCCTGACCTAACCATCCACCAGCCTATAACACCTTGCAATCCAAGTAATCCAGTTAACCCTAGCACTCTTAATCCAACTCTTTTGTTGAACTTACCTGTCTTCCAAAAATAGAGAGCAGGTAAGACAAAGAACATCCCGATACCTCTTCCCACAAGTCTATGACCCCATTCCATACTGTAAATGAACTTAAACTCTTCCAAAGTGATATGAGAGTTCAACTGTCTAAATTCTGGAGAGTCTTGATATTTTTCAAATTCCGCTACCCATTGCTCTTGGCTAAGAGGAGGAAGAGCACCAGTCACTGGTTTCCATTCTGTTATTGATAACCCTGACTCCGTCAACCTGGTCAAACCTCCCAAGACAACTATCCCAAACACTAAAGTTGAAGTTCCCAAAAGCCAATACCCTACTTTTTTGTCAGAATAGGCTTTGAAATTTTCATATGAACGATCTTCTTTTAAGAGGGTCAGATTCGCATTATAATTAAAGTCTTCCGATTTCAAAGATACTGATGAGTAATTTCTCACTGGTTTCCAAATCGATAAGATCTTCGTAATTGTTGAAGGCCGGGGAGTAGCCAAGATTGATGGACGTGAAAGATTTGTTTGAGCTAGGATCCTCAATACAGAAGAATTCTTCATAAAGTAAAAACTCGGCCTTGAAAACATGTTGATAGTTTATCCCCTTATAGGTTAGGAGACCTCTTACTTTCACGGTGATGAAAGTTCTATGACTTATCGTTTAGCTTTGATGATCTGTATTTTGAAAAATTGTCTCCTGCATATCGTATTGTATTACTATAGGCTCTCTTCTCATTGGCAACACCAACCAAAGATTAAGAAAAGGTGAAGGTTTTCCTTATAAGCTTCAAGTAGTTCACTGTAGTAGCTCTTATTAGGTGACTACGATAGTATTGCTTGTCAATTCTGGCGATTAGAGCAAGGCATGGGTCTGGTTATCATAGAATAGTTGCGAAATTATGTCAAAAGGATGAAATATTTAGCACATGACGCTAACTGAGAAAGAAGATAGCAGTAGTAGACACCAGGATGAATGGAATAGGCGAGCAAGGTAGATAAAAAGATAGTAACTACTGTTGTCATATATGGTTACTAACAGATAAATATCTCTCTGAGGTGATGAATCTTTGACTGCGCTATCAGTTTAACCTATCGCCTAATCGGATGTACACGAGTATTGTATCGCGCACTACCTTGTGAACCCGTGAGGCTTTCTTTACCTCGGTTTCATTCTGTTCCACCTTCATTGCGAATAGAGGGGAGTGAGATACGGGAGGGGCTACAGGCTACGCCAGCTTACTGAAAGGCTTGCCTAAACTACTTTATCTAAACCATGATTCCTGACCTTAAACTTATATATTTTGAACGGCGGTGGGCAAATAGATTCTCAACTATTTAAATTGCGACTCATTAACTGTCTAAGCACAGCGTATCTATATGACGCACCTTGCAATTCTTACATGTGATCAATTGAGGAAAGGACCGAGCTAAAAGTTCAAAAAATACCACGAGAGTGTACATAACACTCACAAACGTCAATTCGAGATTTTACAAAAAACATGCCAGGCCAACGTTAGGATCTCTCTAATGACATAGAAGCCATGAGTTTCTCGGATTATAGTTTATACCTCTAGTATTGCTTTGTCATCCCGCTCTTTATTCTCATTAAATTCTGTAAATTTTTGTGACATTTTGTTCGACCATCACAGGATTGTTATCCATAGATGCGGCCAGCGAAAATTGCGGAGACTATAAATGCGAAAGAATCCCACTGGTGGAAGGATTGATCGTCACTAAATTACAACGTTAGAAAGCAGTTAAACGGCTAGTGATAAAAATGTCTGGTCTTGAAATAGGAGCTGCAGCAGTTTTAGGGTCACAATTATTAGAGGCTAAATGGCACGTTAAAGATGATCTTCTTTTGACACAGCGGGTTATTAGAAAAGCAATTCCTTATGCCTTAGATGTGTACAGAGGCAAGGCAAGCTTCTGGTATAATTTTGAAAGATCAGCCTTTAAGAATCCAAATAATAAGGCTGTTTCTTTCCCCAGACCAAAGAAAAATGCTCCTGCTCTTAAAGATGACCTGGAGGGTTACCCAATCTATGATAGCGGTTTTATCGTGGAAGAATACACTTACAAACAATTATATGATATGGTATTGCGATTTTCATATATGCTCAAGAATGATTATGGAGTAACTAATGAGAGTACTGTTGCCTTAGTGTGTATGAATAAGCCTTTATTCATTATACTTTGGCTTTCATTATGGAATATTGGTGCCACTCCTGCGTTCTTGAACTTTAACACTAAAGACAAGCCTTTGGTTCATTGTATAAAGATCGCTGATGTTAGTCAAGTATTTATTGATCCAGACTGTTCTGAAGCAATTAAATCGACGGAGTCGGCTATTAATCAAGAACTCCCCGATGTGAAATTACATTACATTAATGAACCTGAATTATTTAAGGCCTTATTAGACAAATCAAGACCTGGTCACAGAGCTCCGGACCATACAAGAAAACCAAATGATAGTGATTCAGGTTGTGCAGTGTTGATTTATACTTCAGGTACCACTGGTCTCCCCAAAGCTAGTATTATGTCTTGGAGAAAAGCTTATATGGCTGCAGTATTGTTCGGGTACATTATGAAGGTTAAGAGTAACTCTACTGTGTTGACAGCAATGCCATTGTATCACTCCACGGCAGCAATGTTAGGTGTCTGCCCAACTTTGATCGTTGGTGGTTGTGTATCGCTTTCCCAGAAGTTTTCTTCAAGAACTTTCTGGACTCAAGCCAAGATCACTAAATCCACTCATATTCAATATGTTGGCGAAGTTTGTCGTTACCTTTTGAATGCCGAGCCTCACCCTGATGAGAAGAAACACAACGTTTACATTGCATACGGTAATGGATTACGTCCGGATATTTGGAGAACATTTAAGGAGAGATTCAACATTAAAGGTATTGGTGAATTTTATGCTGCCACTGAATCTCCAATTGCTACAACCAATTTACAATTTGGTGAATATGGTGTTGGTGCTTGCAGAAAGTATGGTTCCCTCATAAGTTCAATCTTGTCTTTCGAACAAGCGTTAGTGAAGATGGACCCTGAAGATGAAAATGAAATTTGGAGAGATCCTAATTCAGGACTTTGTGCCCGTGCCGCTAATAATCAATCAGGTGAATTGTTGATGAAAATTCTCAATGCTGAAAATATAGAATCTACTTTCCAAGGTTATTACGGTAATAAATCGGCAACTTCTTCCAAGATCATCAGAGATGTTTTCAAGAAAGGTGATGCTTGGTATAGAAGTGGTGATCTTTTGAAGATGGATGAAAATAAATTACTCTATTTCGTCGATAGATTAGGTGATACTTTCCGTTGGAAATCGGAAAATGTTTCTGCAACTGAAGTGGAAAATGAGTTGATGGGGTCCGGAGCCATCAAACAATCGGTTGTTGTCGGTGTTAGAGTTCCTCAGCATGAAGGCAGAGCTGGTTTTGCCGTGATTGAAAAAGCCAATAACTTGAGTGACAAGGAATGCTTAGAGAAAATCTTTGATCATGTCAACAAGTCTTTACCTAAATATGCTGTTCCTCAATTTATCAAAGTGGCCACTATTGAAGCTTCTCACAATTACAAGGTCCCAAAGAACCAGTTTAAGAATCAGAAACTACCTAAGGGTGAAAATGGAGATGAACTTATTTACTGGTTACGTAAGGATGGATACCATGAATTGACGGAAGACTCTTGGCTGGATCTTATGAAAGGTGCTTCTAAATTGTGAATTCACTAGGTGTATAGTTTTATTCTTTCGTAAAAAGCGTTTATTGGCTTTATATACTCTCGACATACACGATCATACTTAGTCTGACAATATAAAATTAAAGCGACTTATAAATGCCAGGCCAGCTGAAAAATTTACTGCTTGTTAGAGATTGCGGCGACACCAGGTAATTCTTTACCTTCCAATAATTCAAGAGAGGCACCACCACCAGTGGAAACGTGGGACAACTTGTCAGATGCACCGAATTTCTTAGCAACAGTAGCAGTATCACCACCACCAATGATAACAGTGTTACCGGCCTCAGCGGATTTCACAGCAGCATCCAACATTGCCTTGGTACCACCAGCAAAGTTATCAAATTCGAAAACACCTGGAGGACCATTCCATACAATGGTCTTAGCCTCAGCAATGGTGTCAGCGAATAACTTACGGGATTCTGGACCAGCATCCAATCCCATCCATCCGTTGGGAATACCTTCCTTATCGGTGGCGGTTCCAGTCTTGGCATCCTTATCAAACTTATCAGCAGTGATGAAATCAACGGGCAAGACAATCTTGACGTTGTTCTTCTTTGCCTTAGCGACTAAGTTTTCAACATTCTTTGAACCGGCCTCATCAAACAAAGAGTTACCAATCTCCATCTTATCCAAGATCTTCTTGAATGTGAAGGCCATACCACCACCAACGATCAAGATGTTGACCTTATCTAACAAGTTGTCGATCAATTGAATCTTATCAGAGATTTTAGCACCACCCAAGATGGCCAAGAAAGGTCTTGTTGGGTTTTCCAAAGCCTTAGCAAAGTATTCCAATTCCTTGGCCATAAGAAAACCTGAAGCACGTTGAGGTAAGTTGAATCCGACCATAGAAGAGTGAGCTCTATGAGCGGTACCAAAGGCGTCATTGATGTAAACATCTGCCAATGAGGTCAATTGCTCTCTGAATTTCTTGACGTCCTCTGGGGAAGCCTTGATCTTTTCACCATCCTTCTTTTGGGAACCTTCTTCTTCGATATGGAATCTCAAGTTTTCAAGTAAAAAGACAGCACCATCTTCTCCAGATTTAACGGCTTTTTCAACCTCTGGTCCAACACTATCGTTCAAGAAATTAACCTTTTGACCCAATAGCTTCTCCAATTCGGTAGCAACTGGAGATAATGAGTACTTGTCAACCTTCTCACCATTTGGTCTACCCAAATGAGAAGCCAAGATGACTGCCTTTGGCTTGTGTTCCAAAACGTATTTGATAGTGGGCAAGGCTGCAACAATACGTTGATTGTTGGTGATCTTCTTACCATCCAAGGGGACATTGAAGTCGACCCTAATGAAAACTCTCTTGCCGGTGACGTTCAAGTCCTTAACTGACAATTTACTAGACAAAGACATTTTAATTCCAATTGATTAACTTTAAGTTTTATCGTGTTACCAATTCCAGAGCGTTACGGCTATTTAAATAATCGATTGAAGCTACCACAGTAGTCCGGGAATTCGCAGCGATCCAGCGGATATCTTCAACCCGCTAAAATTCGATCTCGCAGCCAAACGACCCGATTCACGTTTCAAAGGGTCAATTGCACTTAGAGGATTATTAGGCCTACTACAAATTAATAGAGAACATGGTATCATCTAGCGTAATGGAGTAGGCAGCAAGAAGTGGCGGTCAATGTTTGACACATTTGGACCTCGGAGAAATGGACCAAACTAAACCTCGCCTGGGGAACTTCGGGTGGGCTCAACAATGTCGCGGAAAATTCTAGAAGAGAATGCGACATCAGACACGATGTGAATATAAACGCAAGTGAGCTTGTGATGGAACCTTGCACAATAATTGCTATTAACAGACATTGGGTATTACCATGGATAAATTATTGAATTGGTCTATTGCACAGCAGTCGGGCGACAAAGAGGCAATTGAAAAAGTTGGCCAGCCGGATCCCAAAATGCTCAACCAGCTTTTTGGGGGTCCCGATGAGCCTGCTTTGATGAAACAGTCCATTGCAGTTATTACAAATGATGAAGCTAGTTTGGAGGACAAAGAAGTGGCATTTGACAATTTCGAAATGTTGATTGAAAACATGGATAATGCAAATAACATAGAGAATTTGAAACTTTGGCCTTCAATACTTGAGCAGTTGACTGATGACAAGCCATTGTCTCTCAGAGTGTACGCTGCTTCATGTTTTGGCACTGCGGTTCAAAATAATCCTAAAGCCCAAGAAGACGCTAAAAAACATGAAGGTATTCTCCCATTGATCCACATTTGTGGTGATTCCTCTACACCACCAGAGTTACTTTCAAAGGCCTTATTGGGTATTTCATCGTTTGTGAGAAATTTCCTACCTGGATACGAACAGTTCCGCGAAGATAATGGATGGGAAATCGTTAATTTCCCTAGGGACCACGACCATAAATTATCTTTAAGAATTTTGTCATTGATATCTGCCATTTTATCAAACGGATTGGATGATAAATCGTCTGCTAAAATTAGGGAGGACAAGATTGTGGAAAAATTTTCCGATTTTTTAGCTTCAGATGGTCATATTGGGTGTATTGATAAAGTATTGAATATTACTACTCAATTATCCGCTTTACATTATGAATTCTCCTCTAGGGAAATTGCATTGTTAGCCTCTGGTATTGATAGGGTAGGAGAAATTCTGGGTCAACTTGATGATTACCACTCGGTGAAAAAGATTGTATCCTAAATACTAGTTATGAGTGACGAATCCTTTTATTTTATAGAATAATATATCATTAATCGTAAATTACTTGACTCTCATTGTAAGATGTAAAGAGTTTATACATAGCAGTGTCAGCAGAAGGAGGAACAATATTTCTATCATAATCATCCTTCCCTAAACTTTCGCTCCTCTTATAAGCATGGTAAAGAGCAGGGGTATTAGGGAAAAATCCATAGAGTCTCTCAACTTTAGGTTCAGTCATGAGTCTGAATTGCTTCATCATTTGCATAAATATGGATTTCCTGTCATATCCAGATTTAACCGACCCTAGATTTGAAATTGACGAATTCCGTTCATACTTATCATAAATAGCCCCTGAGAGACAATAAGTGAATGAATGGAGCCATTCAATAGCTTCTGGATTATTTCTCACTGGAAAGATGTTGATGCCCAAGTTGAACTCGGCATCGTCAATCATATGTTCAATGGTTTTTGCTGGAAGATCAATGTCATCCTCAGGTTCTTGTTTCTTACGTCTTTTTGACTGGGACTCTGGGAAGTTTTGAAGCACCGCTTTTTTAAACCTCAGATTTTCCTTTGACTTCAACTTGGTCAAGAAGGGTTCCAATCCCTCAACCATTATAACGAAGTGATACTCAGTGGAGCAAGAATGTTTGCATTGTTCTATAAACAGTGACAATTTTCCATCCCTTGTAAGATGTATCAACTTTAGTGAATCAAGGTACACGACACAAGTTTTGATCCATTCTTGGAAAGGGTCACAAGGAATAAAGATATCTCGTTCACTATCATACTTTGCCGTGGCTTTTCTTTTCCATCGTATAATGGGGAGTGGAACATCCGACGATACAATTTCCGTTTCCACAAAAGTATCATGTAGCCTATTACTATCAAAAGCGTCAATATATAAACCCGTGGGGAGAACCAAGATCATTTCTGAGAGTAAGTCTTCTTTTCTCCGCGTTACTTTGTTTACATCTCTCAACTCCTTTAAAGAGTATGTTCTTCCGCAGTACTCTATAGGCTTTGGGTCTTCTGGGGTTTTCTTTGGAATTTTCTGCTTGGAACTGGGCCTGACTTGGGGCCTGGGTGCTTCGAAATCGCTTATCTGAGACAGGAAAATTGGATCCGAATCTTTCAGAACAGCATTAGACCGTGCATATGAATTGGACTGCTGATTAGGGAGCCATTCACCATCAGAAGGACTGACGTTACTATGAGTTATGAACGAGTCCTCCGACTCAGATATCCAGTTTTTCAAATCAAGTATATCTTTAGGCTTCTGACTCTGGCTACCTCTTGAGACTGGCAGCAGGAAATTCGTTTGATGCGAAGACACTGGCGATGAAGAAAGTACAAAGAGTTTGCTTCGACTAGTTTTAACCACACTATCGCTCAGGGTATTGGGTTTCACTTCATTTTCAATCTCGTTCTGTGAAGCAATGATCGACGAAGACGGACTAACAATTAGTATTAAAACTCAGAAAGATAACCGTTTACTTACACTTCTATAACCTCACCATCTACAGATTCAGATAGAACTTCCACAACCTCTGGCTCAGACATACCTCAAGGAATCTGGCTGTTTATCTAGCTTCTTGCAACAAATATCAACAAACCAGTTACACAAAATTCGGGGCCTGCGCGGTCATATAAAGAGATCTGAAAGGGTAGTCGCAAACTTGAGTCCACGTCCACCATGCGTACTCGTAGTAGATCTTATAGCATGTCCCTCGAGGGGCCAAACTATGAGAACTCGAGATCAAAGACCAAGGAGTCTATATTTGAGCTTAAGGAATTACAAAACTTATTGAAATATGAGTGGCCGCAGACATTGAAAGAGGATTCCAACCCAATTGAATTGGCAGTAGCATTGCTTGATGACACTTCTGTAGGATTAGCTCATAAGTTCCATGAATTTGATGGCTTATCCGGTGATATTCATGCGGCCTTGCGTCATGTTGTGAATGATCACCATGAACTTTTCAATAATAGTGTGGGTTCTTACCACTTGTTGTTATCGGCATTGAACGAGTCTCAGGAAGACTGTTCACAAATCAAAGAACTCTTGGAGACAACCACTAGAGAAGTTCATGATAGATCGGATGTTTTGAACGAAATGAACCAGTCATCCATGAGATATGGTGAAATAATAGAAATCCTAGATGCAGTTGAAGAATTAAACTCTATCCCCAATAAAATCGAACAATTAGTGGCAGACAAGAAAATCCATTTGGTGTATGATTATATTCACAATGCTTATGAGAAATTTGAGAAGTACAATTTGTCTTCGATGTCGGCCATGAATGGTATTCAAAGTTATTTGGAAACACAGTCGAATAATTTATTCAATATGATTGTTGATGAATTACAAGCAGAGATATATTTGAAAAATGCCTCTTTCTCTCGCTCGTCAGAGAATAGTTTATACAGTTGGCAGAGTATTGCTTATTCTGATAACCCCAAGCTTTCCTCTTTTAAAAATATGTTTTCCACTCATTTGAGCCTTGAACAATTCATTTATAATTCGGCTAATATAGATGTGTCAGAAGTGGCAGATTGCTTCAATGATCCCGTGGAAAGGTTTATTTCTTCGCAATTAGACAAGGTCCACACCCAATTTCAAAATCAATCTGGTGAAGTCGATTATTCTGTCTTGTTGGATTCAAGTCTGAGTCCATTGAGCGAATCGTTCCATTATATTTATATGTTGCTTCACACTGCATTCAAAATGAATCGTCTCGGTCAAGTCCTGGAAGTGTTATTGAATAACAATCAACTGGAACTACACGCGTTGTTCGACAGAACGACAGAGGAAGTTAAACATAAAAATGCCCATCAACTTGCAAAACTCAGCAGATTGCAAAACTTCGAAGAGGTTGGTAGATCCAATGCCCTTGGTGTCAGCCATTTCAATGACGTCTCTGTATCTGTGTTGCAAGACCTTTTCTCCGGTATATTCATCACCAGTTTGGCTGTCCTTCAGAAACATCGAATAGTGACCGAAGTAATGGATGTTATATCCCAAGAACAAAGGGTTCCAGGGGAGATTGCCTCAAGTCACCCACAACATGGGTTTAATACCGTATGGAATGTAGTGAAAAGAGAACTACAAACATTAATGAACAATTATATATACACAGATTTGGATTCTATCAAAAGAGTCAACGAAAAGCTTCCTCATCTTAATCATGGTGAAAACTCACGAGAACTTATGCAACTCGATCTTTTCAAACTTGATAATGCCTTGATCGATAATGAATCAGTCAAGTCTAAAGATGAATTACAGTCAATTTTGGAGAACATGTTCCCTGGATTCATGCTGTCTACAGATAGCAAACCTGAGTATAACTTGGTGGATAGTAATTCTCCTTACATTAGAAATGAAACCTTGAATGCTATGGTTGAAGTTTTGGTTTCGAGAAACTTATTAAACATGAGAATAATCTTGGACAGTTTATTGATCTTCATTGCCGGTTCAGAGAAAATATTCTCCATCACTAGAGATCCTCAACGTCCTCTGATCTTGAAGCATAATACTGCTATTCTGTTTTTCACCCAATTTATGAAGATGTCATTCCTGTCACAACTAAGAGAAAGCTTGTACTTGAGTTACTTGAATATTTTGTTTGATGGTTCTTCAAATAATGAGAATGAAGGACGCTTGATTGAACAAATAGAGAATTTCAGAAGAGAAACGGTTCCTCTTTTTGATGGATTTAGACTTAACCAAAGCTTGAGTAATTTGGACGCATCCACTAGCCTGTCTGCTGTGATTTTCCAAAATGCTTCGGATTTCAAAGAATTCATCATGAACGTGTGTTACATTCTCAATACTTCCTTATCTTATAGACCGGATTTCACTGATCTTGTACTCGAGCTTCTTGATAGATTTGCCGGTACTTACTCTAGGTACTACGAAGTAGTGCTTTCAGGTGATCGGAACGGTGCTATCAGTGGGTTAAATGCGACATTTTCAAGACAATCACTGCAAATTACGAAATGGTTACGTGCTTTACCATTGATTGAAGTGTCAATTGCGATATTGTTAGCTGTTACAGAGGGGAGGGTAGA
Organism: Priceomyces melissophilus; assembly: GCA_031081885.1. Taxonomy (NCBI): domain Eukaryota; kingdom Fungi; phylum Ascomycota; class Pichiomycetes; order Serinales; family Debaryomycetaceae; genus Priceomyces; species Priceomyces melissophilus. The sequence goes on along the minus strand of JARYTE010000005.1, from coordinate 39,224 downwards.
CGACTATAAGACACTTTGCGATAAGGAATTAAAGATAATTTTCCATGGAGGTACTTCGGAAAATATCTTCGATATTTCCAAGGATGATTCTTTAGATTATGAGTCTATCAGCCAAGTATGCTGTTTATTTTTGACAAGCAAATGGATCTTGAGTTGGTTACCTCTTCTCAAACGTGAGTCCAACAAGACATTCTCCAATGAAGATGGTACTGTCCAAGTGTCTCCCATTGATAAGTTAAAACAAGATTGGTGCTTTTTAGAAAGCGGTAGGGCATCAATCACGACAGAGACGACGAGCGAAGAGCTTAATAAGCAGGATGTGTTCATATCGGTGAATGCCGAGAAAATGTCCTATTTCAATGGTTTCATCAGTGCTTTCGAAACAATCAGGAATAACTGTATTTTAACATTGAGGTATGATTTGCGGTGTAAAGCCATTTATTATATTGGAAATTCGTTCAGACAAGGGGAATGGTTCTTGGTGACAGAGCCGGCAGATTCGGACCAGTATATCGGGCAATTGAGTAAAGAATTATTTGCCTTAGACAATAAGTTGTCTACATCACTTGAGGAGAGTGAAATCGAATGTATATTTGTTGGGTTCCCTGAATTCGTTGATGAGCTTATCATCAAAGGCTCAGAGATGATTAAGAAAATTAACAATAATGGTATCAAGAGAATCATGTTGAATATCTTGACGTTGCAACAAACTGTGAAGAATCTTATGAGGAGCTCGGATTTTGTTGACTTTTCCCGGTCTTCTTCGTACTATAATCTTTTCACCATGAACGAATACACCTTACTCAAGACGGTAAAGTCTTCGAAGTACAGCTTACGCGAGCTTCATAATATAGCGAGACTTGTCTACAGTGAAAAATTGGCCGATGGTAATGGGTCATCCTTCAACAAGTCAAAGTACAGCGATTTATTGAAAAAACTAGAAGAAGTTGTAAATTAGGTCTAATTAGATGTTAAAACTAGATACAAGTCTATTATGTAGAACTGAAGCTATCTTATGCGACCATGGACAATCTATTCCACCACTAGCAGTGCATTCCTCCTTGGGGACCTATAGGCTTCAATAGTAAAGAATCTGACAATTTGTCGAAAATAAATCTTCCGATACCCAAACCTAGCACCACAGCAAAGAAGTAGGTCAAGGTAAAGGACATTGTAGCCAACATTAAGGCGAAACCAAAAATTTCGGGGATTATACATAAAGCTAAACGAATGGCATCTCTCATCAAAGATGAAACTAATCTAATATGTGGTTTCGGGACAACATCCTCTATGTCTTCCCCGGAAGAGTTGGAAACTGTAGCACCAGTGTTTTCGCTTTCATTTTTTTCACCGTCGTCACCGCAGCAGCTTTTAGTTACAGGAGAGCCAGAGTTGAGTTTAGTTGCAGCTGACTCACCTGGGTGACATTCTAAATACACTGGGTTCTTCCAGACAACTTGCTCTAAATAATTTCTCAAAAATTCCAATCCTTTCAAAAGAATACCCACTACAAAAAGAAGCAAGAAAATCCCAAAAGCTTGACCTCCATTCTTAGCCTTAAGATCTTTGAAAAGAACCGGGTAATTATTATAAGCTGTTGTAAAAAACATATGCATCTCCGTCATACCGTCCATATGGCCCATTGACATTCCACTCTCCAGTGGCATTGACATACCAGATGTCATACTAGCACCCAGTTGCATTGACATACCAGATGTCATACTAGCACCCATTGACATGGATGATGATCCCATGTGCATTCCTCCCATATGGCGTCTATCCAAGGACATTGTGTTCAGTGGAGAACATTTTCAGTAGGAGAGTTTCATCGCTTATATATTCGCTCTTGGTGATAGTGAGCAATTTTTTTTACTTCAAGCATCAACGAAAAATGCTCACCTTAATTTAAATTGGCGAAGGATTTTCGCAGCCTTAGCCGTTTCGGCATTAAATATATATATTTATCAAGGATAAAATATACAAATTGGGTATGCTTGAAACATAGTTGCCCCTATAAGACATATATATGACTCAAGTAATTTATCTCATAAATCTATTCGGTGAAGATCAATCATTAGTTTCGATATACGAGCACTTCTTCAAAGGATCCGTAGTTAAAACATGATTATCCAACCAATCATTGGCAACATAACGAGCGTTACATGCTTGGCATGTCCCCATTAACGGTAACTTGTCAGTCAAAGTGTTAGCTGTCTTCCCTCTTGGATCATCAAACTTGAAATGCATATGAAGGAGATGCTTTTTATAATCATAAGGTCTATTAAAATATTGCGTCTTATGGTTGCACATGAACTTTGGATAAACACATTGGAATCTTCCCACTTCATTATGAATCCTTAAATGGCGGGTTAAATCTCTACTTATGTATTTATCACAAATTGAACATATGGCTCCCTTAGGTGTTTTCTTTTTCTTTTGCTTCTCCTTAGCACTACCGATAGACCCAAGACTTTGGATACTTTGATTAGAATCTTCTCTTTCAACACGAGGTCTCACTAAGTTATAAGGCCCATTATGACTTTCATGATCCGAGTTCACTTTTTCATTTTCAAGAGGTTCAAACCTAGCATTTGGCTTAATAGGCTCGAAATTGAAATGTGGAGTCAGTTCATGTGGAGAATTCATCTCTCTCTTGGGATTCTCATCGAAGTTAAAACTAGAATAAAATTTATCGTTCTGGAAATTCTCTGCCATACCGAAATTACTCGTGAAATAAGAATCGAATAATTTATCGTTCGAGTGATCATAATCACTAGTATTATTAGTGGAATCTTCATGATTAACCTGGGCCAATCCAGGAGTAGCGTTGAAATATTCATCATTTTCACTGATAGCAGGGTTCATCATGGGAGTTATCACAGATTTTCCCCTCTTATGATCCAAGAATTCAAATTCTGGTTCTATACCTCCCTGAGACACATCGAAATAGTTGCCTGCACTTGAATCAGAATGCGACGAAGATACAACGTTAGTAAATCTAGAAGCCATCCATGGCTTGGTACTTAGATTACCCAAAGGAATATGAAACTCCGGTTTTTTACTTCTTTTCGGAACTTTAGTATTTTCATTTTTTTTCTCTCTTCTAGGAGGAAGAACCACTTTATTTCCGGGCAAATATTTATTATCACCATTGAAACGATTAGTATCAAATGCCTGGAAATCTGAATTGGAAAAATCAAAATAAGAGTCTAATCCTTCATTACCTGAAGTATCATTAGATCTTAATTCGTTAACCTTTTCTCCCGTCAAAACAGGTGGTGGTTCAACATCCCTAGATTGCGCTGTTTGACCATAGGGCACATTAGGAGCCGGATGCTTTCCACCTCTATGGGGATTATGCATATTTTCTGCGTTATACTCAATGAATTCATAACTTGGGGCATTATTCTTATGACCAGCGTGGGGAAAATTGGAAGTAAATGCTTGATTGCTGGTATAATTTTGATTGTAAGGATGCCGAATCAATTCAGATTCATAATTATCGGAATCATAAGTGACATTATTCTGATGCACATCGCTTAATCCAATTAATGAATCGGAGTTAGCTTCAAGGTTATAATGATCGAAAAGTGTATGGTTAATGGCGTAATCTTCGTAATGGTCATCTTGCTCTTCGTGACGAAACAGGCGAGGATCAGCACTATTGCTGGCTTCTCTACTTTGCATGCCCAAGCTAGTTTGATTATTTTTTGTACTGTTATCTTCCGAGTAAATATTGGTCATGCTCGGTTTTAATCCTTCAATGTCATCCAAGTAGGACACAAGCTTCGCGAACTTCTCACCTCTTACTCGAAAGCCTATGTCTCTTGTAATACTTGATTTCGGAACCTCGTCGTACAATAATCTTCCAGTGACCTAGTTGCTTTAAAGTAATCGACTGTTCCGGTAGATTACTTGAATATATAATAGTTACAGCTTTGCGAGAGCAAATAGAAAAAGTAAGATAAAAATGTGATACAAAACCACCAAAAGAGTGAGATTTAAAAAAGCCGTGATACGTAAAATAGGCGTACATGAATGCGACATATACCAACGGACATCCCGTACAGCCGCCATCCGTGCCTCTTTTTTTTTTTTTTTTTTTTTTTTTTTTTTTTTTTCTTTGTTTTTTGCGTTCTTCGAATAGAAGGTAGACAGAAGCACTGTAGTGATACAAGGTCTAATGGTGCCTTTCACATGTTTAGTTTGCTTATTAAAGAATATTTTTCCGTATACGAGAAGAGAGGGACCTGCAGCAGCTCAAGTCTCGAATACTTATGACTGCAGATGGAAGGTGCGAGAAAAATCGGAGAGCAGAATCCGAGCACAATCTGTGACCAAAGTCTGCGCGAGAAGATTCTTTACTACAAGGTGGAAGATCGAAGCCAATAGAAACATTAGCCAATGAGGCTTTTGCCAGTACGTAAATAGCGTGAGAATACGAGCTGGGTATCTAAGCCAATTGTTTGACGTGTCAGTTCTAAAAATATTGACCTTATTTTAGTGTCTTACGATTGTGCATGCATACTATGCATAAAAGCTGCGTCGTTGCTTGTCATGCGTAAGCAAAGCTACACGATAAATGAATGGTATAATCTTTGTATCAGCAGTAATTATCCGATAAAGCTGTAGGTACTTTCCAAGGAACTACGTAGACAACAAGGACTCATTGTGATGATTTCAAGTTGTAATTTCAGCCGATTAGAGTTAGTATACAAACTGTATGCATAGTCTTCGGCTATCTGATGGTTATGAACTTGTCTGATCTCCCGCGACTGAACGGAAATAATAGGCTCGCCGACACTTTCCCAGCTTCTATTGAGTTACAATTGAATCGCTGTTGGGCCAGTAGTTTTGTTTCATGTTTGCTGATTTTTCATGTTTTCTTCACTCAGACTCCTGACTAATGATTGGCTTACACATGCGAAAACAATTGTAAATTTATCGATACCCCGCACACGCATGCGTAGTTATCTCCACCACACATCGTACAAAAAGGAAACACTTAGCACGACGGGCCATTGGTAAGGATAGAGACGTCTGCTAGGTGTTTATCTATTTAGAATTAAGACTGTCTATTTAGAGTTAAGATTATCTATTTGATTGTCTTTCGGTGGCCTTTGTGGCATCGCGATCACCGCTCTTAATTTTGTTACCATGACGAATTCATTACGATTTTGTCCGTAACCACGGTTACATATTACACCTAGCGTCTGTACAATCTACTTTTTGCTCTACCTTCGGCTAGACTTGAAAAAAACTTATTGCATTTGCGAGTTTAGATTTGGATGACCGTTGTTGCTCCTATGCGAGCACAAAAGCACAATTTGTGTTTTGCGAAAAAGTATTGTGCTACACGTATACGGCTATCCCTCTCTAATTAATTTAAAATCTATCACTATGAGCTCAATTGTATTAGGTTCCACTGGATTGGTGGGTCGTTACATCTTGGAGGGCCTTGTAAATTCGGCCAATTCGAATAAGATCGTCACTGTGGGGAGAAGAAAGCCGGAACTTGAAGATCAAAAACTAGAGGCAATTGCTGAATCTGATGTGGGAAAGTGGGATGAAATCATTCAACTGAAAAGTCCTCAATTTGATTACTTCTTTTCAGCATTTGGTACTACAAGAGCAGCAGCGGGCTCAGCGGACAATTTCATCAAGATTGATAAGGGTGTCAATGTCAATGCTGCCAAAGCTGCGAAAGCTGCTGGAGTTAAAACAGTTGTATTGATATCATCTGGTCTTGCTTCGCATAATTCCCATTTCCTTTACTTCAAGACAAAGGGAGAAATTGAGAAGGAAATTATCGACTTGAAATTTCCCAGAACAATCATATTGAAACCAGGAGTTCTACTTGGGGCTCGTGAACATCCAAAGGGGTTTCCTACGCTGTTGGCTACTCTGATTGGATCCCTTACTCATGGAACATTCTTTTCTTTCATGATGCATCCGATTTATGGAAAAGAACTCGGCACTGTTGCTGTAAAGCTTGCAGAAGAACCATTTGAGAAAGGGTCTGAACCAATAGTACAAGTTTATGAAGGCAAGCGCTTGGACTTGTTGGCCTCAAAGTTTAAATCAAAATAAGTACTTGATACGTAAGAAAGTCAGATTTAATAGGGTATAATTTGGGATTTTTTTTTTTGCCCATGTAGTATAGATTGCCTACGGTTTAGCAGCTAAACAACGTCAGAGGTCCTTCAAGCTGCGTCAAGTACGGCTAGAACTACAGTTTACATGTGTATATTTGAGCCTGAGGGTTATTTAGGTACCAATGCATTCTCAAACTTTAGTTTTTTTTTTTTAAGTTTTTGTGTTTTGTGTAACAAAACTTTTCATCGTAGTCTCACTCAAAAAATTTTTCACTACACTTGAGAATTGTTTAACCATCACTAACCACTTGAACTACTAAAGACCATGGGTGCCTATAAATACTTAGAAGAGCTTCAAAGAAAGAAGCAATCTGATGTCATGCGTTTCTTATTCCGTGTCAGATGTTGGGAATACAGACAAAAGAATGTCATCCACAGAGCTCCAAGACCATCTAGACCAGACAAGGCTAGAAGATTAGGTTACAAGGCCAAGCAAGGATTCGTCATCTACAGAATCAGAGTTAGAAGAGGTGGTAGAAAGAAGCCTGCTCCAAAGGGTGCTACTTACGGTAAGCCCACCAACCAAGGTGTTAACCAATTGAAATACCAAAAATCATTGAGAAACACTGCTGAAGAAAGAGTTGCTCGTCGTGCTTCTAACTTGAGAGTTTTGAACTCTTACTGGATTAACCAAGATTCTTCTTACAAATACTTTGAAGTCATCCTTGTTGATCCATCTCACAAGGCTATCAGAAGAGATGCTAGATACAACTGGATTGCTAAGCCAGTTCACAAGCACAGAGAAGCTAGAGGTTTGACTGCTACCGGTAAGAAATCCAGAGGTCTTAACAAGGGTCACTTGTTCCACAACACCCAAGCTGGTCGTTACCACACCTGGAAGAAGAACAACACTTTGTCCTTGTGGAGATACAGAAAGTAAGCTGTTTGATTGGTTTGATCAGACTGTTTACGGTTTTTCAACAATGGTTTCTAGATTACATAGTTTAGTAAATCAATTTTGAATCCAAAGCTGTAGAATTCATAAAATCACTTTCGAGTTGTAGAATGAAAATTGTGCAATTATTGAAACAAGAGCCATAATTAAGGCTAAAATTCAGAAAGTTCACCTGTCGATCCCACTGCAATCTGAACTTTACGGCTAACAGAACTCAATAGCACGTCATTTAGCATACCTGAAACGCTACCGAGTCAACTTTTTCGGTCTAATTTTCACCGTAATTAGTGCGGAATAGTGGAGCACAAAGCCAAGGATCTCTGATAGAAGGAAAAAAAAAATTTCAAGGAACCTTTCTATAGCGACGATTTTGATCCTTTCTTCCAGTTTTCCTAGATTTTACTTTAGAATAGTTTATCTCACAACTGGGATTTCAATTCTTGTGAATCAATTTGATAAGTTAGGATCTTGTTGTGATTTAAAATGACCCCAAGAAAGACTGCAATATTATCAGTTTATGACAAGACTGGTTTATTAGACTTAGCCAAAGGGTTAAGTGATGCCAATGTACGTATCTTGGCTTCTGGTGGTACCGCAAAGATGGTACGTGAAGCGGGATTCCCTGTGGAAGATGTCTCTTCGATCACTCATGCCCCAGAAATGTTGGGAGGAAGAGTCAAGACTTTACACCCGGCGATTCACGGTGGTATTTTGGCAAGAAACCAAGAAAGCGATGAAGCCGATTTAGAAGCTCAGGGAATTGACAAAGTTGATTACGTTGTCTGTAACTTATATCCTTTTAAGGAAACGGTATCAAAGGCAGCTGTCACTATTGAAGAGGCAGTAGAAGAGGTTGATATTGGCGGTGTCACTTTACTCAGAGCTGCTGCCAAGAATCATGCTAGAGTTGTCATCTTGTCTGATCCTAAGGATTATGCTGGATTCTTACAACAATTAAAGACGGGTGAAGTTTCTACTGAAGATAGAAATAAATACGCCTTGAAAGCTTTTGAACACACTGCCGATTATGATGTTGCAATCTCAGACTTCTTCAGAAAACAATACTCTGAAAACATCTCTCAATTGCCCTTGAGATACGGTGCTAATCCTCACCAAAAACCGGCCCAAGCTTTTGTTTCCAACGGTAAACTTCCTTTCAAGGTCTTAGGTGGTTCTCCAGGATACATAAACTTGTTGGACGCCTTGAATTCATGGCCATTAGTGAAAGAATTATCTGCTTCTTTGAATTTACCAGCAGCAGCTTCTTTCAAGCATGTTTCTCCAGCTGGTGCTGCAGTAGGTTTGCCATTATCTGAAGTGGAAAAGAAAGTCTACTTTGTTGAAGATATAGAAAACTTATCTCCTTTGGCAAATGCTTATGCAAGAGCTAGAGGTGCTGACAGAATGTCGTCATTTGGTGATTCCATTGCATTGTCTAACATTGTTGACTTACCTACTGCTCAAATTATCTCAAAGGAAGTCTCAGATGGAGTCATTGCCCCAGGTTACTCCCCAGAAGCTCTTGAGATCTTGAGAAAGAAGAAAGGTGGCAAATACTGTATTTTACAAATCGATCCAGATTATGAACCTGAACCTTTAGAATCAAGGCAAGTTTATGGTATCACTTTACAACAAAAGCGTAATGATGCTATTATCAAGGGCTCTTCCTTTAAAGAGATCGTTTCCAAGAACAAGGATTTGACCGAACAAGGTATCATTGATTTGACTGTTGCCACTATTGCCATTAAATACACCCAATCAAATTCTGTCTGTTATGCTAAAGACGGAATGGTTATCGGTTTGGGTGCTGGGCAGCAATCGCGTATCCACTGTACTAGATTGGCTGGTGATAAGGCTGATAACTGGTGGTTCAGACAACATCCAAAAGTTTTGGGCTTTAAATGGGCCAAGGGTGTCAAGAGACCAGAGAAATCTAACGCTATAGATTTATATGTCACTGGTCAAATCCCCAAGACTGAACCAGAAAAGTCTGACTATGAATCTAAATTCGCTGAACTCCCAGAACCATTGACTGAAAAGGAAAGAGAGGAATGGTTATCCAAATTGACCAATGTTGCCTTATCATCAGATGCTTTCTTCCCCTTCCCGGATAATGTTTATAGAGCGGCAAGATCAGGGGTCAAATTCATTGCTGCTGCTTCAGGTTCTGTCATGGACCAAGCCGTTTTCGCAGCCGCCGACGCTAATAACATAGTATACGTTGAAAACCCTATTCGTTTGTTCCACCATTAAACTGGTATTGATGGGAACATCACTAAATATCTAGTAATATATTTCAGTATCTATAGCGTTATTTTGGAAACGTAAACCGTTGTAACACCATGAACTTAAGCCTTCAATTGTTCCGAGGTCGTGGACAAACCACCCTACGCACTCGACATATTTCAATTTTTACAGCAGAAGACACGTCGAATAAGTCAATATTTATTCATCATAGTCCCTGTGTCTCACTCTTGTCGGGCTGAACAATGGCATCGGAGTATATTTATGATGAAGAAGGGGAAACGTGGCCATATTTCGTATTGGCAGTTCTCTCATTCGCCTTGATACCTATCACTATTAAATGGTCCTATAATATTATTAGCGGTGCCGGTGCCCGTAAAACTAATCTGAAAATTAGAGGTGCCTTAGTTGAAGATTCTCATACTATTGGAACAGATAATGCATCGCAAGTCTCTGAATATCAAAAGAGTCAGACCTCGGCAAAGATCTTCAATAAGACGTTGATAGTCTTGATTCTTGGATGGGCCATAGTTTATTATGTCGCCACTAATTTCACCCAAATACAAGATGTCAAAGTGGGATTTGATCCATATAGTATATTAGATATTTCAGCGTTTGCATCGGAGAGAGAAATTAAGAGTAGGTACAGGAAATTGTCGCTAAAATTCCACCCTGATAAACTCCCTAAGGATGTAACAGAAGCGGCTAAGCAAGAGATGGAGGCTTCTTTTATTCGTATTAACTTAGCTTACAAGGCTTTAACTGATGAAGTGACAAGAGAAAACTTTTTGAAATATGGTCATCCTGATGGACCCCAAGAGATTTTCCATGGTATTGCAATCCCGAAATTCTTGGTGGAAGGGAAATATTCTCCTGTGATGATAGTGATATATTTCTTACTCATTGGGGTATTTTTACCTTTAGTGGTGGGGACTTGGTGGAGAAATGTTAAGACACACACCAAAAAGGGTTTACATGTTGAAACTGCTGCTTTATTCACTAGAAAATTAGCTGATAGAAACCCTGCTTTAGTAGTAACCCCGTCAGTCCTTTTAGACTGGCTTTTAATAAGTAATGAAATTAGACTGTCTGCTTCCCATTTAACCCCAGAAGAGACTAAAAATTTGGTTTTGAAGTTTACTAATCGTGAGTTCGTCGAGGGTCGTGATCAATTAAGTGTTGTTTCCAAATTGCCCGATTTAATCAGTGGGTTTTTGGATATCGCAATTGTTTTCAGACAAACAGAAACAGTATTGGCAGCTTTCGATTTACAAAAATCTCTTTTGCAAGCGGTTAAACTAACGGGTAAGTACCAAGAATTATTACAATTACCATATGTTGATCCAAAAGTCGTGGAGAATCAACCAGTGAAAAAATTGGGTAAACTTTTCACCATGTCCGAAGAAGAAGTCAAGAAGACGCTAGGAATCAACGATCCAGCCAAACTTCAAAAAGCTCTTAATGTTGCTGCACATATTCCGTCCTTAAGAGTCGTTAATGCTGAATTTAAAGTTCCTGGTGAAGACGTAGTACCACCCGCTTCCTCAGCTCACTTGGTGCTACATTTCTTGGTTAAGTCACCGAAACTCAAATCAATTCCTAAAATTTCAGAGGATAAATTCAAAGAGGAAGAAACATTCGAATACTTAAGAGACCCCTTGGGGTCAAACAATGAGCAACCTCTGTTGCCATTTGCTTATGCTCCTTACTTGCCTCATATTGTACACAAGAGTTGGTCAGGTTTGCTTGTTGCCCATAAGGATGGAAAATTGATTGAAGGAAGTAAGGTTTCACTTCTTGAGAATATAGATTTGAGTAACTTGGAATTGACGCAGCAAGAATGGAAAGATGGACAAAAAGTCATTGTTAGCTCCTTCAAGATTCAATTGCCAACACCTACCCCTTTCTCCAAAGGTACCCATCATTATAGATTGCTTTTAAAGAGCAATGCATACTTTGGGTCTGATGTGGATATCAGTGTAGAATTAGATGTTCAACTGCCACCCATTAAGATCCCGAAGAAAGTAGAAAAGAAAGATTCTGATTCTGAGGACGATTCAGAGAGTGACATATCTGACCCTGAAGAGGACACCTTAGCGGGTGCGTTAGCTGCATTGAGGGGCCAATCGGTTAGAAAGGCAGCATCGAATGAAAGTGATCAAAGCGATGAAAGTGACAATGAGAGCATTTTTACCGACATCAATACAGATACAGAAGATGAAGGTGGGAACTAACCGACGGAACATAGTGTAATATAAGAGGTCTTTCTTCGTAAGACAGGAGAATTATTTAATATTTCCCTATTCAAATATACATATACATGAGAGGCACGGACCACTCAAAATGTCTTTTAATCATACCTTTAAACTTAATATCACCGCATTAGGATTGTCGATCCCCTGTTCCTTATAATAGTCTATAACATCATCAATTTTTTCAAACCCCTTTTTCAAATACCACTCAATTGCACTTTTGTTATCGACATGAACATGACACACAATTTCATGAACAAATTTCTTTTTAGTTTCCTCTACCAAAAAATCCAACAACTTTGAACCAATCCCCAAGTTCCTGTAGGATGGAAGCACGGCAAAACTTTCAATATATACGGCATTAGGCACAATCTTGGGCTCTATACGTTGTTTTTGAACGGACTCAAAAGTAGGCGTCTTTAAGGGAGTGTTTATAAGTTTGGCCTTGATTCCCCCCACTGGCAATTCAGTGTAGTATGCTAAACTCGTAATTTGGTCCAGGTCTAATGAGTTCGTGTACCATTCCTTTGGGTAAGATGTAGGCAAAGTAACCTCATTGATCTTTTTAAGTACCCCCAAGTTATTTACAGTGAGTATATCCAATGATATGATGTCTCTTCCCATTCTTGGTCTATGGTGTGACATATTAGTACAAAGTTGATGATTTTTCAGTACTTCCACAGAGGTCACGTGATCCAAAAATGGCAGCATGAACTTTGATGACATATCAGGATAAGAAAGCTATGTGTCATGGATTGGGTTTATGATGTTGAGTCACCTTATTCATTGATGTTACCCAGTGAGTATTTTCGTCATTAATCTCGAGATATTGGCTCAATTGTTGCGTTGACATTGCCATTTTCAATTCATAGCATCTATCACGCGTAGGTCTGGTCACATGCCCGCAGCCATATCTGCCCCCCCTCATTGAAACTCTGTTTCACAATCCAAGAAGGAAGATTTAAAACCCATTGACAGTCACAAATATGATAGAATACATCATTGTAGCCATCATAGTATTGTATGTCTTGAATAAAACGATGACTACACTAACAGCCGGCGATCCTTTAGAGAAGGAGACCGATGAAACAATCGTGGCAGGGAAGTTCACTCCGCAATTACTACAAAAATACAATGGATCTGACAATCCTAAAATATTTATCGCCGTCCGTGGTAATGTCTATGATGCTAGTCAAGGTGCCGTCTTTTATGGACCTGGAGGTCCCTACGAGAACTTTGCCGGTAGAGATGCATCCAGAGGTTTAGCCAGAAATTCATTTGAACTTGAAAACTTGACTCCAATTGGAGAGCCAATTGATACTTTATCTGATTTGACCCCAGAAGAGATTGAATCATTGAATGGCTGGGAAGAACATTTCGAAAATAAGTATCTTGTAGTAGGCACCTTACACAATGAATTACCATGAATTCATGATGGATGAACTATGAGTGGATCATGAAAGGTGAAAGATTCACCAATTAACAAGAATGTATTGATGATCATTCAGAACAACATCTTTATAGCTTTAGATTTAGTTTAAGTATAGGTTATATGTGATTTGGTCGTGTATATTTCAATTATGACGATGAAAAATGTGAAAACCTCAAAAATCATAACTCGAAACTACTATTATTCACAGAGATAATGAGTTATCGTGGAAGAGGTAGAGGGGGTTATAATAACACCTACAATAGGAACTTCTCTGGTCAACAAAGTGTCGACAATTTTGTGACGGCAAATTCTGTTCCAGTGGAGATTTTGGGATGGAATGGAGCATCACCAACTGATTGTGTGAATTTTATCTCAAGAAAATGTAGGATTGTGGTTAGTAATCCCACTGTCGACAATAGAACTGGGGTTTTGAAGGGTTACGTCAAATCTTCTCAGGAGGCTGATGACCTTGTGAAATGGAGTGGAGTCAAGTTTGCAGGACAATCATTAAGAATAACCAAATTGGCTGATGCCAATTCAGTCACCACTAATTTTGGGGGTAATCCAAATTCAAACAATACTATCGAATTGATAACAGAGTTCTTAAAGACAAGGTACCAACCTGATATAAAAATGTTGAATTTGGCTGGGGTGAAGCAAGACCCAATCTTGACTTCAAAGGGATTTTTCGCTACTATCTCCACCACTTCTAAATTTTTCCCTGCGTTGGTGAAGATTGCAAAGGACTTGAAATTGGAGATCAATAGTGTCGACATGTCCAATAATGATTTGTCGGATCTTCAAACTATCTCTTCTTTAGCATTTACTTTCCCTCAATTGAAAAACTTGTCGTTGCTGAACAACAATTTATCAAGATTAAGATCTTTTGAATCTTGGAAGAACAAACTAAAGTTTCTCAGAGAACTTATATTAGTGGGGAACCCCATCGTAAATAGCACGTCTCCCCAGGATTTGCATACTTTAAAGATCGAACTCATGAGAATATTCCCCAGATTGGTTGTCTTAAATGGGGAAATCATCCGTAATGAACAAGCTTTAGTTACTAACTTGACTCTACCCTTTGAACCGTCTCAGGCAATGTTTTTTCAAGACGATCAAATACGTCAAATATCTACCAACTTTATTGCCAACTACTTCAAGTTTTGGGATACTAATAGGCAAGAGTTGATGGTTCTCTATCAAAATGAATCACAATTCTCAATGCAAGTTGATTCTGCACATCCGCATAGCACAGACTCGAGTTATAATAATCAAATCAATGGTACTGATTTTGGATATTATTTACCTCAATCAAGGAATTTGACTAGAGTATCGTCGGCCAAATCAAGAGTATCGAGAGTTGCAACTGGTCAAGCAGAGATATTTAAACTTTTCCTGCAACTCCCCAAATCAAGACATGAATTGGTCTCCAAACCAAACCTTTTCAGTATGGAGAGTTATAGATTTCCTCGATTTGATGGTATAATGGTAACATTACATGGAATCTTTGAAGAATTGGCTCCTCCAGAAAATACAGAAGCATTGAACTCATCTGCATCAGGACCCAAAAACAGATTCGGAAATCATAAAAATAAAAAAGTACCTTTGAGTAATAAAAGTTTCGATAGAGCTTTTGTTATTATCCCAGGACCAAATGGAAGTATGGTTGTTGCAAGTGATCTCCTTTTAATTAGACCCGGCTCTGCTTCTCATGTTTGGGAAACACCTGGAGCCGCTGCTGCTACTGCTGCTACTGCTGCTTCTGCTGCCACTACACCCGTGGCAACTACTCCAACACCAGGTCCGGCAATGAGCGAGTCAGTCTCTTCAATTAATCAATTGCCACCAGAAGTTAGAGCCAATTTGAATCCTATCCAACAAGAAGTCTTGGCCAAAGTGCTATTAGAAACAAAACTCAACTTGCAGTATGCAATAATGCTTGGTGAGCAAAGCAATTGGGATTACCAACAATGCATAATTAACTTTAAAAATTCAGAAGCGTCTTTACCTAGAGACGCTTATGTATAATGACGTATAGGCTTATAGATCATGTATTATTATCGCTTTCATCTCTCTTGATGTGTACTGCAGGTAGTCAAAGATATGAAAAAGACAAATGTAGTTCATGAAACTAAAACTATTCAATCTGAACATGGGCTACAACATTGCTATGGTCACCGACTTCTTCTACCCTCAGATGGGAGGACTTGAATTCCATGTCTACCATTTGTCGCAGAAGCTTATAGATTTGGGTCATTCTGTGGTAATCATCACTCACGATTATGGTTCACGGAATGGTATAAGAACGTTAACTAATGGACTCAAAGTGTACTACATTCCATTCTTTGTGCTTTTTCGAAATAGTACGTTCCCCACAGTATTTCTGGCGTTCCCAATATTGAGAAATATATTTATCCGAGAAGAGATAGATATTATTCATGGACATGGGACCTATTCGAGTTTGGCCCATGAAGCCATCACCCATGGTAGAACTATGGGTCTTAAGACCGTGTTTACAGACCACTCATTGTTTGGGTTTGCTGATATATGGTCTATCTTTGGTAATAAAGTACTTAAATTCACTCTAAGTGATATAGGACATGTGATATGTGTATCTCATACAAGCAAAGAAAATACCGTATTGAGGGCTTCATTAGATCCATTAATAGTATCTGTGATCCCTAATGCTGTTATTTCTAAAGATTTCTGTCCTTTAGAACCATCATTAAAAACAAAAGACTCAAAGACAATCACTATAGTGGTGATTTCAAGGTTGTTCCCCAATAAGGGAGCCGATCTCTTGACTGCCATTATACCTCGAATATGTACCCAGAAGCCAAATGTCAACTTTTTCATTGCTGGGGATGGTCCAAAATTTTTGGATTTAGAGCAAATGAGAGAGAAATACTTTCTCCAGGAGAGAGTAAGCTTGATAGGCGCTGTAAACCATGAAGATGTCAGAGACGTAATGGTACAGGGCGATATTTACTTGCATGCATCCTTGATGGAAGCCTTTGGTACTGTTCTTGTGGAAGCAGCATCTTGCGGATTGTATGTTGTCACTACAAAAGTTGGGGGGATACCTGAGGTACTTCCACGTCATATGACAAGCTATGCACAGCCTGAGGAGGATTCGTTGGTCACAGAAACCATTGATGCAGTGAATTTGATAGAAAATGGTGTGATTGATACCTCTAAGTTCCATGAGGAAGTTGCAAACATGTACAGTTGGGAAAACATAGCCAAGAGAACAGAAAACGTATACAATTCATTGGACTTAAAGAAGTTGAACAAACCCATTTTGGTTCGACTTCAAAAATACTATTGCTGTGGAGTAATCGCCGGGAAATTGTTTGTTCTTTGCGTAATTGTTGATATATTTATATGCATAATCTTGGAATGGTTATACCCAGCTGACAGTATAGACCGTGCTTCAAAATGGCCAAAGAAGGATAAACCAAAGAAGGATAAGATAACTAACGATACTTAATGACTATTTAATCCAGATAACGCCTCTTTCTTGTGCATTTTGTAAGTTTCTAACTTTGTAGAATTAAGTGCTGCCACATATTTGGGTGTATCCGCCAAGGGAACTTTATTAGGAGGTGCTATAATCTTCGGTCTTTTCGTGCTTAAAACAACTTTCTGCAACAATGATGAACAATACTCAAACTCACTATGCAAAGAGTATAGTTTGTATTGCTCTTGCATCAAGGGCTCTTGTAGCCACGACAAATCCTCTTTACTTTCGTTTTCAAGTTTCACCTTGGATAATGCCTTTCTTAATGTGGAATTCTCCTCTAATAGGTCCATATTCACGTTGAATCTCTTTTCACTTTCAACGTCTTGAAAAAGCCCAAATCGGTTGCCATTTTCTATAAGCTCACTGGACCTCAAAAGGTTCTCGTACTTCTCTTGAAAAAAAGAATTTGATTTTAAAAGCTCTAAATATCGCTCTTCTTGCGTCTTCCGCTCAGTCTTGACAGTGTCTATTGTCTTACGAAGATCATTCAATTGATTTTTATAGCCGTTGCCAATGGAGTCTAGGTTACTTTCCAATAAGTCAATACTTAGCTTCATTTCCAGTATTTGATGATCTTTCTCTTTAATAGTTAGTTCGTAACTCTGTTTCGCTTCAGTCTCAGCAGGTTCAACAGGTTCGTCGATCTTAGCTAGAAAAGCTTCATACCGGAATTTGGTTGATATGCCTTCAAAACCCTTAAAGTAGAGATAGTTTTCTTCAAGCACTGAATCGAGATACTCTAACGAGGTGGAAACGTCCATTGTCTCGAAATACAGTTCTAGTTTGAAGAACGACTCAAGGACAACCCCATAAGAATAGTTGCCAAGAGAAGATGGCGAAGACACTAGTATGTCGTCACTGGGTGCTAGCGCATCTCGTAATCTTTGAACCTCTTCTTTAATCGCCTCAGCCTCTTTGTGAAGCCGACCTAGAGCATCGGTATGACTGTGTCTCTGGAATAAGGCTACAAGCTGAACAGCGCACTCTGATTCTGAAATCAAAAGCTCACAACATGCAACAAAATATGCTTTCGACCCCTTATCTGTAGACAAACCTTCTCTAACTGAAGTGTTGAAATACTCAATATCAATTGCTTTTAAGTCATCTGCTTGGATGTGATCAATTATCTTGTCAATTAAAGTCAAGTCAATATTATTACTTGCATATGCCATCAGTGAAAGCAGAAAGATACCCTTGATGATGTTAACTAAAAAGGGCATCATGTACTCATTAGGCTCAACAAGCTCTCGAGGAAAGCTGGGGATGGCTTCAAGCAATGCATTACATTTAGCTAGGACCTTTTTAATCTCGAGGGAACGATCTGAGTACAGACTCTCTAGTAAATCAGCCTTAGACTTAGCTAGCCTCATAGCCAACTCACTGTGAAAACTTCGCAAAGTGTACTTTTTGATTTCGATTTTCATGAACTCGATCTTGTTCTGGAGATTAAGAGCGTCGTTAGGTTTATCATCTGGAATCTTTTCCATTGAATCTATGTTTTGCAACTTTCTTTCAAGTTTGGAAATGACTTCTTTACCCTTAGAGAGCGAGACTTCTAGCTCTTTTATATTATCTCTCAAGTCATGTTCTACTAATGCGTGTGTTTCCTCCAACCCTTGATCTATGACATGCAACTCAGTGAGTTCATTGACCGACTTCTTTAACTCTGTAATTTCTTCATTCAACTTTTCATTCTCCACATTCAAAGATTCTATGATCTTTTCCAGCAGTAGTGACGAGTCAAGCTGTTCCTTGAGGTATGTAATTGTCTGCTCTGAAGAGTCGAGCTTCGAGACAAGGTCGTCTACGTTGCCTTTAGCAGTGACGTCCTGGAGATGGGATTCTAACTTTTCTATTTCTTGCTTTAACTGGTCTTCTTTGGTCTGCGTTACGTTACGGAGATTAAGCAACGTCAACTCGAGCTGCTTATTCTTGGCGAGAACCGAGGCAAGATCCACACTGTTATTGCCCTCACTGATCTCACTTTCAATATCCTTTTGAAGCTCCACTTCTTCCTTCAACAAATGGAACTCCATGGCCAATTCATCATGCTTCAATTGCAATTCCTCGAGCTGTTGCTTCAACAGTTGGTTCTCTTCCTCAAAGTACTGCCTATCAACCATAATTTGTTCATACTTCAGCTCAAGAGAATGTTTCTCCGATTTGTGTTTGTCATGCTTATGTTCACTGACTACCACCAAGTTTCTCCTGGTAAAGATACCATATCTCTTGTCAGTCTTTTCACAGTTGAAGTATCTAATACCCTGCACTGATCCATCATTTCTTCCTTCTTCATGATCAAGCTCTATACCCAACCACTCACCAGCTGCAAACTTAGTCTCTCCTATGAACCTTATCACACCAGGAGCACCACGAACCAACACATGTTGCCCTACATTTATCATTGGTGTTGATATAGGGCGCATTTTTCCAGACGCGACAGTTTTGATTTAATTAATACTAGTAACATATGTCCAACGCTATAAATACATCACTCTCAACCACGGGGGGCAATGGTGGAAGGAGAAACATGAGTAATTTGAAGCTTGAGTTGTTGAATGAACAGAAACAGGAAATCAGAGAGGCGTTCTCGCTCTTTGATATGAATAATGATGGCCGTCTTGATTATCATGAATTAAAAGTGGCATTCAGGGCTTTAGGTTTTGATTTATCCAAAAGAGAAGTATTGGCTATAATACATGAATATGACACTGAAGATAGCAACTTGATTTCGTACGAGAATTTTTTTCAGGCTGGTATGTATAAGTATTGAGATATGTCTGAGTTTCACTACTAACACGTATAGTGGGCGAGAAAATTGTCAACAGAGACCCCCTAGACGAGATACGCAGGGCATTCAAGTTGTTTGATGATGATAATACGGGTAAGATTAGTTTAAGAAACTTGAGAAGAGTGGCCAAAGAATTGGGGGAGAATTTGACTGATGATGAGCTCAGAGCCATGATTGATGAATTCGATTTAGACGAAGATGGAGAAAGTAAGTATAGAGAGAAGAGATGAAAACCAGCCAAAAATGAGAGATACTAACCTTCAGTAAATGAACAAGAGTTCATCAATATATGTACTGAATAGTCGCCTATTAAGGTGTGTATAGCTATGGCCCAATAGCACGGGGCTACAATAATTCTATGGCCCAAATGAAGTACTTCGATAATCTGTTCTGGTGTTTAATGCTACATAGTGTACTACGTTCCCGATATAAGTCACCTTGACTTACTACATACTCTGTATTCATCTTGTATTTTCGGTCGTGTACTTTTGCACTCTATCAAAAAAAACGAAAAACTCTACTATTACTCTACAACTACACCGTCATAACATGTCGTGGAACTCTGTGAAAAAGAGATTCCAGAGGGATATCGAAAAGTATCCCAAGGCACTTCGTGCTGTTTACGAGACGAGACAGAAAGACTATACTTTGCCGACATTTGAACCCACAGTGTTCCCGGTGCCGAAAAATGAGGTGAAAAAGAAAATGGAGGACGTGGGACTCACCAGTGGTGATCTCGCCTATATCACCAAAGGGAAGCATAAGGGATTGGTTTCGACTGTTTTCCAGTATTCTCAGGAAATGGACTCTGTGTTGATGGCTGATGTCACTTCAAGAAAGATCATGCCCAAGGTGAACTGGGTGGAAAATCAATCGACGCATTTGATGGATTTCCCTGATTATGTTCCAAGGAGCCAAATCAAGCTTGCGGCAAAGGATAAAGACGAAAATGGCAAAGTATTTTATGTCGTCGCTGATAATGTGGTATATAAAGATAGATATTACGACGAAAGATACAAGAGATGGCTCCCTAAGAGGTATGTGAAAGATCATGAGTCCATAGAGATTCCATGGCCCAATCCTCCACAGGAACCAAAAGAAGGCTCTCTTTCCACAAGGGAAGAAGATGTTTTCGATAAGACATACGAACTACAATCTATAGCCAAGTCACCTATTCCTCAGGGTGCCCTAGATCAATTAAGAAACCCTTACTCCAAGTTCAAGACCAAGAAACTTACGGCCATGGATGTCAGGAAACTCACTCCTCCAGAAATGCCGTTGTCTGACGAACAAAAGATTTATATGGCTAAGCAAGCTGAGAAATCAAAGAAACAATACAAGGAGTTGTCTGATGAAGTACAAGATTACATTGGAAGTCGTATCTCGGACCATTTATCAAAGATTGACAATGAGGCTCTCTTGACCCATTTGGATGCATTATCAGGGAGTAAAAAGTATTAATATATTGCATGTATATAGTTACTAATGCTTAGGAATATCTAAATTTTTTCATAATCGATCTTACCCTCTAACTTCTTGACATCAGCAACTTTCCTGACTGCCTTCATTATGTCATTTTGCACAATATAATCTCTCTCATCTCTGATGGCAAAGAATCCAGCTTCAGTAATCACATTTCTGATATCTGCTCCATTAAAACCATCACTCATCTTGACGGCAGCATCAAAGTCAAATTCTCCCTTTTTAGATACTTTGGTGGTATGAATCTTGAAGATATCGAGTCTTCCAACTTCATTGGGTAACCCTATCTCTATTTTCCTATCCAATCTACCAGCTCTCAATAAAGCTGGATCCAAGGTATCGGGTCTATTGGTAGCCATGATCACTTTAGTTTGCCCTAGGTTATCGAAACCATCCATTTGATTCAATAATTCCATCAAAGTTCTTTGAATTTCACGATCGGCTGAAGTACCTTCACTGAATCTACGACCACCAATGGCATCGATTTCATCCATGAAGATAATACATGGTTCGTGTTCCTTTGCGTATGCAAACATTTCTCTGATCAACCTAGCGGATTCTCCGATATATTTGTCGACAATTCCGGAGGCAGGAGAGAAAATGAAATTAGCACCAATTGTGGCAGCAACTGCTTTCGCCAACAAAGTCTTACCTGTACCTGGTGGACCATATAACAAAACACCCTTAGGGGAATTGATTCCGACTCTGGTAAATAATTCAGGATTCTTAAGGGGCAACTCAATCACTTCTCTAAGTTCTCTTATTTGCTCAGTGAGACCACCAATCCCATTGAATGACATGTCACCCGGCTCGAAAGTAGTCATATTGTACACCAATGGATCAACTTCTCTAGGCAAGATTCTCATTATAGTTAAGGTGGTCATATCCAATGAAACTCTCACACCATTCTTTAAATTCTCCTTCTTGATCGTATTACGACGTCCAACAATATATCTTGGTCCACTTGATGCCTTTACTATATATCTTTCATCGTCCAACTGTTTAAGAACCTCACCTATGATCTGCCCAACTGATTGTAAAGCCTTGATATCATTTTCTGTTTTGTCAAAATCCTTGTCCAATTCTCGTATGCTCAATCTTAAATCTTTCAATCTAGCATCCCATTTCCTGTGTTCAATTAACTTGTCTTTGAATTTTGAAAGCGCCCGTTCTCTCTCGGGATCCGATGGCTGTTCGTGGTTGCTTTGTTCATCAGCATTCAATGCTGCCAAAAGGGGGTCTTCTGCACTCATAACGTTGATGGGTGATTATAGTTTAAAACAAAGTGGCAAAGATATTGACAGAGAAAGAGATCACGTGACATAAAGTTTGAGATTAAGAAAAAAAAGAGAGAAAAGACAGACAGAGTAATAGTCGAGAAAGAGCTTGAAGGGTGGTAATATGGAATTGCATGCCATTATACTATGTGGCGAGGGCAAGGCGTTGTCCCCCTTTTCCAGGGTGAGATTAACTGGTATGCCCAAGGCGTTGCTACCCATCGCCAATCGTCCTATGATTGAGTACGTATTGGAATGGTGTGAGCAGGCATACTTCCCTCGTCTAACTTTGATTGCCGATGACGCCACCAGTGATGAGATTCAGAACGCTATAGATGTATATAAAAATTCTAGAGCAAAGAAGGTAGTGGAAGATGAGCAGGCGAATGCTGAAGTGTTTGACTATTCCCCATCGATCGAGCTCTTGTCATTCAATAACGAACATAGTGGAGAATTGATTAGCTTTTTGCAAAAGTCCAACCACATTAATCAAGACTTTGTGATTTTACCCTGTGATTTCATTACAAATTTGCCTCCTCAAGTGGTGATAGAAGCATACAGAAATAGAGAAAAATCAGATATCGGGTTGCTTGTTGCCTATAAGAACCAATTGGAGATAGAAGACAAGAAGTCCCGGATCTTCCCTAAGAACTATACCATCCATTCGGAGATATCTGATCTCAATTCGTATTTGCTTGATATGTATTCTCCCGCTGATATCAACTTCCACGAGGCATTGAAGATCAGAACGCAACTCGCTTGGAGATACCCTAAATCCACCATTAGTACCAAGTTGTTATATAGTAGTATATTTTTTGGCACTCGCAGGATATTTGAAGTTTTCAAAGAAGACCCCGAGACATTTTCTGATGCTTACTTCAAGAGTAGGCCTCTCATAAAGGTAATTCGTGATTTGGCGAGGGGGGCATGGAAATCTTCGTCTTCCAAGGAAACAATTGGTCTTTTCACCGTGCCTCATCAGGCCGTGTTTTTCAGAAGTAATAACTTACCAGTATTCATGGAGGCCAACCGGTACTTTATGAAATTACAAGCGATTGAAAAATCTCAACAGGGGTCCAACTCGACGAAGGAGAAGGCCGGAGCCAATGTCGGTGCCGACTCACTTGTGGGTGAAGGTACTACATTGTTGGAAAGAACAAATGTGAAAAGAACTGTTATTGGTTCAAACTGTAATATTGGTAAAAGGGTAAAGCTAACTGGATGTTTAATCTTCAATAACGTCACTATTGGTGATGACGTTCAATTGGAGAACTGTATAATTGGTACTAGTGCCAAAATCCACGATAAAGCGAGACTAGTAAACACTAATGTCGAATCAACACACGAAGTCCCTACGGGGACCCACGGCAAGGGTGAAACCTTATTGTGCTTATCGTTAGAAGGCTTAGCTCCTGATGATAAGATAGTTGAAGACCCATTGTCGGAGAGTTCGGAAGACGAATCCGACGACGAAACTACCGAAGACGATTTTGAAGACGAATACACTGGTAATGAAGATGGGCTCTTTGCCTACTAGCATAATAGCAATATATATAGAGGAACAAGTCCATGCAGATGCGATATGTAACGTTAAAATGTAGGATAGGTATTAAGGACAGTTGATCTCCTTCTAACTCTTCTTTCTTCTTTTCTTCATTGATTCCACTTTTTCTTGTACAGAAACTTCTCCGTCACTAGACGACCTCTCCAGTTTATCCGAATCACTGGTTTCATCCAGAGAGATGGTGTACATTCTTCTCCTTAGATTTTTCATGCTTTTAAAGTTCTGGAGTTGTTTCTTAGAATGGGTCACCGACATGGGAGGGTAACTAGGAACAAAATGCAAGTCTGGCCCCCCCACGGAAAATGTGAAGTCACCCTGAGGTATTTGAGAGTCGGGGATGGTATCTCTCGTGTCATTATCTTTTCCATTAGCATCTCTGTCATCTTTTACATCTCTGTCTTTATCTTCTTGGTGCACATTGGTGATCTCTGCTCTTTTTGCCAAGATCCAATTCTCCATATCCTCCCCATTGGCCATAACAGCTAATATATCATCAAGACACTCTAAATATCCCTTTTGTAATAGCAACGAGCCAGAGTTCTTGGTAAGACGATACAACGCAGCCACAGACTTTGCGGCATTGGTAAAGTCCTCCTGCGGTTTGGAACCGGAGGCAGAGTTGTACAACACAGCGACAGACTTGGCGGCGTTCTTGAACTCTGTGGCTAGTTCTTGATTCAACTCGTTGACCGATTCCTGATTGATTGGTTTTGTCGGCGGAAGGTCGCTCGACAAATTGGAAAGGTCCATAGTTCTATGTATTTTTGTCTTTATTTGTGCTGTTCTTTGTCTAAGTTTCTTCAGTTCTGCGTTTTACGATGATTAATTTTCCCCCTGTATATACGGTGAGAAATAAAGTGACAGATATCGAACAACATTTAATATCATCGACATGGTGAGATCAACACTTATATACCGATATGATGGTAGGTAACTGGTACTTTTTCTTGTTAGATTCTATACTAACTAATTAGCACTTCCATTGTGTGGATCGGTGGACGATAATAACGACCCGGCATTACTAGACCAAAAGAAGAAATGCAAAATCATCATTAGCCGTATCACCCCCAAGTCAGAGCCCCAGGCCACTATTGAATCGGGAGCATTCAATATTCATTACTTGATAGTGCATTCGATCATCTACATTTGTATCGCCGATCGCTCTTATCCGAGAAAGCTTGCATTTTCATATCTTTCCGAGGTCTCAGAGGAATTTTATAGTGTCCACGGCTCTGAGGCATTAAGTAGTTTAGCTCGTCCCTTTGGATTTAGTTCGTTCGATAATTTCTTGAGCAAGACGAAAAAGATTTACCAAGATCAAAGAGCGCAATCAAATTTAGACAAACTAAACGATGATTTGGCTGACGTCAAAAAAGTGATGACAAAGAACATAGAAGATTTACTTTATCGTGGAGATTCGTTGGATAAAATGAGTGATTTATCATCAAGCTTAAGAAATGATTCAATCAAATACAGGAAAAGAGCTCAAAGAATCAATTTAGAAGCCTTGATCAGACAATATGTTCCCGTGGTCGGCATCTCTCTTATATTTTTATTTCTCTTTTGGTACTTGATATTCCGTAGATAATAAACGTTTCGCGATAACAAAATTGAATGTATTGAATATTAATGAGTCGTCCGTTGGAGAGGAAGGCTTCCACTCAACTATTGTCCAGTGGAAATGTCACGGGGATGCCCACTACGGCAGTGAGTCTAGAGAATGTCGCCAATGCTACCCATTTCCGGCCGGATGATACGGTGGGCGATGAGTTTATCCATCTGAGATCGGACAGTGATAGCTACGACTCAGTATCGGAGATAGAACAGGAAACTGAAGATGAAGAGGAATTGAATGACATGTTACAAGATTTGGCGAGAATTGATGCCAAGAAGCAATCGCAACATAATTCGTTTTTGGACTTAGATATGTTTGCCAATGAAGGGTTGAATGAATTGGACTTTTACAATAAATATATCAGCATAGACAAGTCGTCGCTGGCGTTCCATGACAAACTAAAACATTTCTTTATATTGTCGACGGCGGGAAAGCCGATTTATTCCCTAAATGGCAATGATGAAGTGATTATTGGGTACATGGGATTAATCACCACCATTGTATCTAGTTTCAATGATGACGGAGATAAGTTGAAGTCAGTGAGACATGGTGACGCCTACATTGCCATAATGAGCCAGGATCCCTTAATATTTGTTGCCATAAGCAAAATTAAAGGAGACAAAGAAAATTTGTTTGCCCAATTGTCGATTCTCTACGAGTATTTGTTATCGATATTGTCCAAGCCCGCCATAACGAAAAGCTTTCATAATCGAATGAACTTTGATCTTCGGAAGATCCTCACTACCCAGGATTTCGAAAGTTTGGACCAGCTTTGCATGAGTCTCACATATGGCCTTGGGATTAAACCTAATCATGTGGCATTGGATCATTTCATAAGTGGATTGTTAGGGTCATCTTTACCCATGTTATATGTCACCAACACTTCTAGGAAGCAGATGAATTCAATTCTACTCTCCGTAAGGAAACTCGAACATTCAGAGGGTGATTCAGATTCCTTGACTTCGGATCTCTTATTTATGTTTCTTGCAAAGCCTCCAGGCAAGTTATTAAGCTACACCAAACATAAAAACCATACCCTTTCTAATTTGGATATCAGTATTCTTTTGTCGATCATTTTCAACCTGCAAGGCTCGAAGGACAATTCTATGCTGGAAGATCTATGGATCCCCGTGTGTCTACCCCAGTTTAACCCCAATGGGTTTGTTTATGCATTTGTTAAGAGCTTCTATGTGTCGCAAGAACCACTAACACTAATACTATTGAGTGGCAGCAAAAATAGCTTCTTTAAAATGCAACAGATATCCACTCATCTAATAGATAAAATCACAGAAAAGACTCGAATCACACAAAGGCTCGCCTTCGAACTAAAAAGCGCAGAGTATCTTTCCATACAGAGGGACATCTCTGTTCCTGTGGTTGACCATTTCATCTACAAGTCAAAGCGCCATAACCAGTACATTCTGAGCTGGTTAAAACTACAGGGAATTTCTTTACCCTTGCAATTAGCATTTTTATACAGTCAGTTGCATCATGCCAGGGCAGGTGATCTGGGAGACCATAATAGTGCCAATTTCTTGACCAACAAGAATTTGAATCGGAAATTGACCTATGCCAAATGGAGGGCTTCGAGCTCTTATGTAACGGGATTGATGCTCTCAGATAACAAGTCAGAATTCTTTTGTCTATGCTTTGACTACGTGGGATCAAAAGACCTCATCAAGTATTCTTCATCAATAATCTCATGGTGTGAAAAATATCACAAGAGATTCTTTGTCAATGGAAATAGTTTCAATACATAGTTATATATACACGAGCCTTTTTCTACTTAAGAATTGCTTGTTCTGCCGTTTTTAAGACGCTGGTTAGTTTTTCTTGGTACTTTTTATGGAGCAGCTCTAAATCATTGAGGATTTTTTGTTCATCATCACTGACTTTGCCCTTACCTCTTTGGAACTTTGATCTTACCTCACTTCTCACCGAAGCCAACGAAAAGCCCCGGCCTGAGCCCGTCTTGAATTTCTCGAAAATGACCTTCAAGTTCTTGACATTTTCTTTTTTACTTTCTGTGGTTAACGGTGGTAATGGAACTTTGAGCGTCTGCTTGTTGGAAGAATCAGTTTGCGGATTCATATTCAAGTTTGAAGATAAGATTGAACCCGAAATCGCCTTGACGTTAGCAGGATCAAACACCGTAATGACAAAGTTTCTACCTTTAAGGGCAGTCTGTGCAATAGTATTGAATTTTTGAAGTCCATTCTCCGTTTCCACCTTCAACTCATCAAAGATTTTGGGGTTGGTTTTGCCCATCTTTACTTCATTAGCTTGCTTGGTGAATCTGGCAACCACATCGTCAAACTTCGATTCGGTATCCTTCAAGTCAATAGAAGATAGATCAACGCCCTCGGCTCTTTCACCCTTTTCTTTTTCATTCTTTTCTTTGTCGTTTTTTTTCTTCTTCTTGCTTGCCCAAAGAACTGGGCTATAGTGGATACGTCTTGATAAAGCAAAAGAAAATGCCGGAAAAACCTGCGAGTGGACTAACCTGGAGTAAGCCGTAGCCCTCTGGCATGGAGAGGTCGTTATCCCGCGTAAGAGAGTCCAACTTCCCTGTTTCAACATAATCGACTACTGAAGCAATAGCTCTTGAAAAAAAAAAAAGTATGCTGCGAAAACCTTATCACTAAAAGCGAAAGCTATCTAGCGAGATATATTATTTAGCTACCCTATATACTTCTATACTTCTTCTTTCACCTTTTCCAAAATCTCTAAGCACATTTTGGATTCTCTTGCGACTTCACCACCTTCTTTCACGAGATCTTGAAGACTCTTGGTTAATGGTGTAATGAATATGTCTCGCATCACTTTCTTTCTGCTGTCCACATCATCGGTAGAGATGCTTTCCAAATTTGCAATGGAAAACATGTCGCCTCTAGATTGCAGACTGTCTGTGTCAGCAAGGGTGTCTATCAAGGAGGACTGGTTTGTGTTTCTACTGAACAACTTCAATTGTGCATATGGTTGAGGAACGCTAGGTATCATATATTTGTAAGACTGGGGATGCACTTGGATGAACTCCTGGTACAGATCGTCAATGCTTGTATTGTCTTCAAATAGTGAAATCTGCAATAATTCTTTTAGTACAGCTATATGATGAATTCTAGCTCTCTTGGTGGCACCCCCCACCACTGCACTTGTGGTAATCGCTAGAGACACTGATCTTTTGGTCTCCACCAACGTCCACGACATTAATGTGAAATAAAGTTTCATAGTTCTATTGAAATATCCCTTCTTTAATGCTTCTGGGGCATGTTTGATTAATATCGACAAGAATTTTGTCGAGCTATTTCTGACATCGGGCTGGATATGGGTCATCGCAGAATGAACATAAAGAATTATTGGTCTTATATGTAAGTCTAACAACCCCTGCTGCCTTTCAGCACAAGCAGAGAGTAATGATGCCACTTGCTTTCTAACGTCGATAGATTGATCTAATATTAAAGGGGTTATGCTCGATATCACCTGCTTGTACAAGGCAGGATTAGAAGGTAGATGTGCTTCCAAGTTGCTTAAAACTTCTTTTCTTGTTGCTGGAGAGTGATGTTTTGTCAATGATAAATGCCTTATAAATTCATGTTCGTCCTTCGATGAGCCTTTCTTGGTGATCGATTGGCCTGGAAGCGAGATGGTCTTGGCCTTAAATGAAGTGTCTGTGTAGTTATCGGGCTTCGACGCCGTCTTTCCCACCTTGAGCTTCTTTTTGACAAAGTCCTTCTGCTTCACTGTCTTTTTCTTATTTGAGCCCATGCGATGAGATGAGTTACGCGGTGATGATTCAAGGACTATTCAATAGGGAGTCCAGAAGATTTCAAGAAGGTTATTATTCAAAGGATTCTTTGAAGTGGTTTTTAGTCAAGTGGATTTGTCTTTGTAGCTAATGTTAGCGGTGCTCTTGATGTTTTATGGGCATCGCATGTTGTCAACTTTGAGATCGCGCTTGGAGCATGCTCCCTCTAGATGGCCCGCCGTCCTGCGACGGTTTTCTGTCTCCCCGGCGTGCCAATTACTTTTTCTCGCTATTTCTCGCTATTTCTCGCTATTTCTCGCTATTCTCATCGCTCCCTATTCCAGATCCCATCACAAATGCGCAGTGATCAAAATTAAGTAAACAAAACTTAATCTAACCATGCAATATGCTGTTTCGGGGCCAGGATTTTGACGGAGGGTTCTTATCTTCGCTATCGATCGAAGATTCGACGATGTATCTCTCTGCCCCCGATGGTGATACGATGGAAGTTGATACTACTGAATACAATACGGCTTCAGCTGAGCAGGATTTCGACAGAGCCTCTAGTTCAACGCCAGAGAGCTATCCTTTTAATATTCCTCAATCTACACCAATATCAAAGGAAAAAGACGAAGAATTAGACGAGGAAGAGGTCGAGGACGAAGATGAATCAAATGATACCATCACCGATCAGGGAAATACAAGTATAGTATCGAGCATCTCTAATGCCATATTATCTCCCACAACTTTAGGTGCCAAACTAGCGAGCAAGAAACCATTGTACCTTCCTGCTCCTTCTTGGTACTCACCGTCTGAGTCAGACACTTCAAAGGAAAATGATATAGATCACGAATACGACTTGAGTTCTTTTGGAAATGTCACTACAACTGATGTCGATCCTTTTCACAAGAGGAACATGAACTCATTTTCGCCACGTCCGAGAAACATCTTTCTTAATGAAGATAATGAAAGTGTCCTTAGACCTAGAAAGAATGATTCATACAATTCTCCCAATGATCTGATGGGCCAATTCTACCAGCAATGGATGCAAAGAACGCCAATCCAAATCCATCATCACCATTATTACCAGAGCAGCCCTACAGTAATGCAAACTCCCCGAGATATTCAAAAGAATTTTTATTCATCGCAGTACTTGTCCCCCCTGAAGCCAGTGTCACAACATACCGAACTTACGGAGCCAATGGACTATAGTCTTCCATTGCCCTGGGAAGCGTCTTCTACACCTAATGAAAAAATTCCCTATATGCTTTCATCGTACTTACAACTAATAGTCAATTTTGTGGTTAGTGGATACGCATTCTATTTATTGACATCCATTATATCTGCCATCAGAAAGGATATCAACCATAAAATATATCAACATTCTACCAATGTTTTGGCAGAGATTGCTTCATGTGAGAGATCATACATAGAAAACAACTGTTCCCCAGATGATATTGTGCCTGCGTTGGAGAAGCTATGCACCAAGTGGCTAAAATGTATGAATCAAGATCCATTAAATGGTAACACTTCCCTGGTTAGTGCCGAGACTTTGGGTATGATAATGAACTCTCTAGTGGAACCATTAGGAATTAAGTTCTTTTTGATAGTTTTTGGCTTCATCCTATTGATCTTCACTTGCAACCTCACCTTTGGATTTATCAGGGCGAGAACTTATTACGGTAATGATCCTCCTGAGATAGAAATGAAAGATTAACTACACGTCTGTAATGCAAACTGTCATCTATTATATCAAATGAATGCTAATTAAATTTCCTCAAAAAATCTTGACCTAGAATTATTACTTCTGTCCTCTCCTTCTCCAAATAATTCCCCTCGATCTACTAATGGTAAAGTATCCCGATCACCTTCACGACTCTCCAGATAATCATCAGATTCATCATCTTCCAACTCTGTATCTGCCTCAGGAATCACGCTTCGTCGTCCTTGGTTATACCCATTGTTATTATTAAAGGGCGACTCTTGAGATGATTCCACAAATGAATTATATCTTGTATGTCCACTACTGGGAACTCCACTGGTGTTGTGCGCAGTGTTGGAACCAGAAGATCCCAAGATGGAATCGAGATTATTGTTAGCCACACCTCTGTATGCAAAATCATCATCTACACTTTCATCATTTTGCTGATCTAAGAAATGATTCTCGGAGGAACTCTTGGGTTCTTTTCCATTACGAGCGCCTCCCAAATTTGGCGACCTCATACCAAAGATCTTTCTAAACCCGTGTTTATCGTTATAATCATCCGATTCTGCAGAGGAACCCTCATCGTTGAAATCTGGAGACTGATTAGTGATTGGAGATCTTTTCTTCTTTAAAATAAAAAATATCGCTACAATAACACCGATGACGATTGTTCCCCCAAACGATCCCACGAGGCCACCTATCAACTTGCTATTTTTTTCTGCGCCGCTAGGATGATGTATGGCGGTTGGAACAGTAACCACCGTAGTTAAAGTAACACCACTTGATGTATACACCGAGGTTGACGAATAGTACGATGATGAAGGATTGCGTTTTATCGAAGTGATAGATCCCTGGTTATTGACATTGGTTGTGGAACTTGATGCATCAGATGTGGACAGCACGCTGGTGATAGACGAAGAATGGTCTTGCGAGGAAGACAGGGTATGTGAACTTGTGCTGGGGTCACTCGAGCTTGAGTCCAGTGATTTTGAATGGTGAGTGCTCAGACTTGGATCTGAACTTGTACTTGAGGCTAATGAGCTCTTCAGCCTTCTCGACAGGGAAGAAGAAGTCAGAGATGCCGAGTGAGAATCCAGCGATTGTGATGTAGACAGCGATGGATCCAGCGACAGTGATGCATCCAGAGACAGTGATGCATCCAGAGACAGTGATGGGTCCAGAGACAGTGATGGGTCCAGAGACAGTGACGGATCCAGTGACAGTGACGGACCCAGTGACAGTGCCAGATCCAGTGACAGCGACGAATCCAGCGATAGCGACGTACCCAGCGACAGCGACGTACCCAGCGACAGCGACGTACCCAGTGACAGCGCCAGTGACAGTACCGGGTCCAGCGACAGTGACGGGTCCAGTGACAGTGACGATTTGGAGCTCAGCGAAGACTTCAGAGAAGACAGGCTCTGTACAGTCAGTGAAAAGTCTGACAGCGACGGCGATGACGATGACGATTCCAGTGAATATTGCGAGGATTCCAGTGAAAGCAATGAGCTTGACCCCTGCGATGATTTCGAACGCAGAGTCAGAGACAAATGCGACGAAGTCGACAGAGATGGGGTAAAACTAGTCAAAGAGGACGAATGTCCCAGTGACGTCTGAGTAGATGACACCGAACTAGATATCTCTGTCAGCGACTGTGGAATCAGAGAAAATGCACTGGAAAAAGTTGAACTGGAAGGGACGGAAGTAATCGATGAACTGAAACCTGCGGATGAACTGAAATCAGCGGATGAACTGAAAGAACCAAATGTTGATGAAGGCACAGAAGAAATGTGCGATGAAAAAGAGCTCAGGCCCGAGGTAGCAAATGACGAACTGGTGGGGCTTTCAAACGAGGTGGATCTCGACAGATCCGAATCAGCTTCTGTTGTGGACAGAACCGGGGTCCCCGAAAAACTTGACTCTGAATCAGAAGAAGTAGAGTTGGAGCCTGCTATGCCCAGGTTGTCTTGAGCATCATTCTCCTCTCTTCTCAGTTTTTCCACGATAACTTCCAAATTATCCCCCAAGATCTCTATGTTTTCCCCTTTTGCCCTAGAGGCACCACGTATCCATACCATGTGTTCTAACGATCCAGAACACGACAAGGGACTCTTATTTATAGGAAAAAGTTAATCTATAATTAACAATAAAGTGAATATCCTTAGATCAACGGTGGTAAGGTATGGCCTAGAGTATAAGGCAGGGTATAACGGTAGGGTATAATGATAGGTAAAACGAAAGATGCTATACTCCGCCCTAGGGTACCTTAATACTAGTCTATTGTAGTTCTATAGGCTTTGAAAACACTGGGAGCTAGTTTGCTTTTATTGCCGGCAGCTGAAACACCCCCAAGCACATCAAAGACGCACTAATTTTAGGTTTGGTAGTAGGTTGAAGACCAAGCCTGCACATTGCGGGGCGAGGGGGGCGTGTGATAGCCCTCTGCGCAGCGAAATCAGCCCAATTGGGCAAAAAAGTCAGATCCCATGCAGCACGCTCATGCAACACGTGACGTCTTTTTGTTTTCCACCAAGAAAAAATCACCTCGAAAACTGTCACCACGGGAACGAAAGACCGGGCGAAGCATGCAAAGAGTGCGAACCACGCGAAGCGAGCGACGTAGCCTATGCAAGCAATTGAGGTACCTTGTGAGAATTTCACCTCCCGCCACGACACGCCATAGAATTCCAGACTTAAATAATTCCAGGGTCTCGTAACAAAATCATTACAACATCATCGTTGTATGCCCCTTCACGCACCATTTTCTTTTTCTGCGCAGTATTTCTTCTGTTGCCCCCTAACAGTCCCCGACAAGATGCAGATTTAGACAATACCCCTGAGCGGCTAAGAATAGCAAGTGCTGCTATCTTGCTGACTTAAGCAGGTGGTTATCTATGTTTAGCTCCACGGCTTCCGGTTGTTCAAGTTCATCGCTTCTATTCATAGCTTTATCCATAGCTTTATTCATAGCTTATTCATAGCTTTATTCATAGCTTATTGATAGCTTATTGATAATTCATCGCTTCATTTCAATGCTTCTCTCATCGCTTCTAATTCATCAGTACAGCTTGAAACCCTTTGCCACTCACGACTCCCATGTAGTCACCGTCATCTTCTCTCCAGCACACATTATTTACTTCCAACTCTTCTTCGTGAGCAAAGACGGGAGTATCTATGACTTCACTGTTCAGCAGGATTTGCGTACAGTCCCACACTAGAGCCTGGCAATCGTCGCCTCCCGAGAGTAATAAATTCGAAGTGGGGTGCCATTTAATGCTATTGATTGCCGCATATGAAGACCCTCCTAATGATCCATCGATGGTAACCACAGGTCTACCGGGCATTCTCATATCTATCACCAAAACCTGGTTGGAATTCACTCCAAACGCTGCCAAATGGTGTTGATCGACATTGGAACACGACACTTTGAGCAATGCTTTCGACATAAAAGATGTAGACTCCAAATTACGTGGTTGCAGCGACCCCGCGGGTGGCTCGTAAATGATGGTAGAATGCTCTAAGGATCTTAGGTCGAAAATCCTCATTGATCCATCGTTCCCCACTGAAGCAAATATATTGGTAGTGTTATGCAAAAATTTAACATCAAATACTTCCGAATCATGGGCAATAAGTTGTGTTTTAATTGTGGCACTATTGGTGGATTTTTCATTCACAGCAAAAGATCGATGAAGATCCCATACGGTACACGTAGTATCGACAGATGACGTGATTAAAATATTAGGATCGACTCTATTCCAATCAAATGAAGTTAATGGAGGCGTAGTATTATAATCATTATCCGATTTCGATGATGTGGGGGAATTATTAGTATTATTCACCAACATATGAGTTTGATCCAATCTATAATCATTATTTTGTTCCAATGTCTCATGATCCACTTGATAAAGTCTCAAAACATCTGACGTGGTAGCCAATCTTTCTCCATACCCATTATACAGATGCATTGTAGGATCCCATTGCAAATTTGTCACCGGATAGTCGACAGAAACTTCCGCTACTTTATAGAAATCAAATCCTTCTACTGCTGTCAGTCTCTCCTCTCCAGTAGCTTCCAGTCCATAGGTGATCCCATGTAAGATTTGTATCGTATTAGAAAATCCCTCTCTATACGAACTTAATGCCACACAGTCTATCCCTGCACCATTGGAAAATACCCAATCACTGGCATACAAGGGGTATTTAGAAAGATAATAAGATGATCGATCCAATTGTGATGAAGAAGCAGCAGGTGGTAACACCGTGTTGTATGCCCCAAACAATTGGCGGGGTCTTGCGTATGTATCATTGCCTGGAATCGCCGGATACTGGCCTGGACCATCAGAAGAACCGGACATTCTTTGGCAGCTGCTGTTCCTCTCCATCTGGTGAAGCTGGGGAAATGACAGCTACGGCAATAATGTAAATGAGATTTAGTGGGCACATATTGGTCACGTGCACGTGTCCCGCATTTAGCCAAAATGAGTACTGGTTCCATGTTTGAGACTGGAAACATGAAACAATAAGAGTGCTAGTAAACGGAAATAATTTTATACATACTTTATATAACTATATGGTGCAATGCTACGGTTAAGAAATCTCTATTCCTGGGCTATTTCCTCCACAGAGGGACAGGTGCAAATGAGGTGGGTGTCACCGTAGGTGTCATCTAGACGAGTGACTGCAGGCCAGCATTTAGCACTTTTAAGAAATGGTAATGGGTAACCCGCTTGTTCTCTAGTGTAACCTCTAGTGTCCCAATCTGGCAGGGAAATGATATCTTCAAGAGAGTGAGGAGCATTTTTTAAGACGTTCCCACGAGGATCGCCATTGGCAAACAACTCTATCTCCTTTCTGATAGCAATCATTGATTCGACAAATCTATCTAATTCTTGTAAGTTTTCTGACTCTGTGGGCTCCACCATGAGAGTTCCTGCCACGGGGAACGACATTGTGGGGGCATGGAAGCCGAAATCCTGTAATCTTTTCGCGACATCAATGGCCTCGACGCCCGCTGCCTTGAAGTCTCTTAAGTCTATAATGAACTCGTGAGCACAGTGCTTCAACCCTTCGTTAGTCGAGGCACTTGAATCAACAAACATGATCTTGTAGTGATCCTTAAGTCTGGTCAACATGTAATTAGCATTCAACATTGCAATTGACGAAGTGTATGGTAAGGCATTTGCACCCAACATTTTAACGTAGGCATAAGACACTGGCAACACTGAAGCAGATCCAAAGGGGGCAGAATTGACGGCAAGAATCGACTCATTGGAAGCATGCGGTGTCTTGGCAAAGAAATGTGACGGTAAGAAGGGGGCCAAGTGTTGTTTAACACATACTGGAGCCTGTCCTGGCCCACCACCACCATGACTCAAAGCAAAAGTCTTGTGGATATTTAAATGACACACATCTGCACCCAAATCACCTGGTGAAGTTAATCCTACCGCAGCGTTCATGTTGGCACCATCCAAATATACAAGACCTCCATTTTTGTGTACAATTTCAATGGCTGCCTTGATGCCAGGCTCAAATAATCCATAAGTGGAAGGGTAAGTGATCATTATCGAACAAAGACTATCGGAATACTTCTCTGCTTTAAGTTCTAAGTCATTTAAATCAATAGATCCATCAGGTAAGCACTTTACTGATACTACACTTAACCCATTCATTGCCGCAGACGCTGGATTAGTACCATGGGCACTCACAGGAATCAAACAAATATTTCTTTTATCATGTTCGCCTCTTGACTTGTGATATTGTCTGATCAATGACAAACCAGTGTATTCACCTTGAGCACCGGAGTTAGGCATCATGGTGGCAGCATCAAACCCGGTAATATCGGTTAAATCTTTCTCAAACTCATCTATGAGCTCTCTATACCCTTGAGCCTGGTCTGCAGGAGCAAATGGATGGATAGAGTTGAAGCCAGGTATAGAGAGAGATTGCATCTCCACAGTGGCATTAAGCTTCATGGTACATGAACCTAAGGGGATCATGGAATTGGCAAGCGACAAGTCTTTACTCTGTAATAAGTGTAGATAACGCAACATAGAAGTCTCTGAATGATGAGTGTTGAACACGGAATCAGTCAAGATAGCGTCAGTTCTTGCGAGCTGCTCGGGAATACCAGGCAAAGAGATCTCGCTGACACTGATGGTCCCATTAGTGAAAAGCTCCACTAAGTTGATTAAATCTTTTTGCGTCACTGTTTCATCCAACGTCAACGACACTATCTCATCGTCGACCTTGAAGAGATTGATTTTGTACTCTTTTAATGCCCTTTCCAATAACTGGTCACTATTTATGCCACTCAACCTAATAGTTAAGGTGTCAAACCAGTTGTCATTTAAAACTTCATGTTTAGTGGCTACTTTCTCAGCAAGGAAACTGGTGAATCCATAAACTCTTGAAGCGATGTCCTTTAAACCCTTGGGTCCATGGTAAACGGCATACATGGCAGCAATATTGGCCAACAAAGCCTGGGAAGTGCAGATGTTTGAAGTGGCCTTCTCTCTTCTAATATGCTGTTCTCTAGTTTGAAGAGCCAAACGTAACGCTTGGTTTCCTATTCTATCTTTTGACACCCCGACGAGTCTACCGGGGATCTTTCTAGCGTACTTCAAGTTGGTTGCGAAAAAGGCCGCATGAGGACCTCCATAGCCAAAGGGTACACCAAATCTTTGAGAACTTCCCAAGGCTATATCAGCACCGAATTCATTTACTGGTTTCAAAACGGTAAGTGCTAGTAAATCTGTAGCCATGGCAAATAATCCCTTATTGGCATGGACAATCTCTCCAATTTGAGTGAAATCAGTGACGGACCCGTCGGTTCCTGGGTATTGCACTAGGGCCCCACAGATATCACCAGCGATGCTCTGCAACAATTCCACTCCTACGTGAGTGGAGAGAGGAAGAATTACGAGTTCAACTCCAAGATGAGATGCTCTGGATCTAATGACTTCCAAAGTCTGAGGGTGAACATTCGAATCCACCACGTATTTGGTCTTCTTTCCCTTTAAGCTATGGAGAGACATTGCCATGGCCTCGCCTGCTGCAGTTCCTTCGTCCAATAATGATGAGTTAGCCATCGGTAAACCGGTGAGTGAAGACACCATAGTCTGGAAATTTAAGAGTGATTCTAATCTCCCCTGGGAGATCTCTGGCTGGTAAGGAGTATACGATGTGTACCATTCCGGGCTCTCCAAAAGATTTCTTTGGATAACGGGGGGAAGCTTTGTTCCCGTGTATCCTTTACCTATAAATGACTTCACAATAGTATTTTTCGAGGCCAAATCATATAAATGCTCCAACATTTCTGACTCAGTGTACCCCTGTTCAGGCAGTACTTTTAACTTTCTCTTGAACAAAATATGCTCTGGCACCACTTTCAGCACAAACTCATCTAAGTCAGAGTACCCTAAAGTCTGTAACATCTTGGCTACTTCCTCTGGGCCAGGACCAAGATGACGTCTAGCAAATGAATCCAAATTAGCCAACTTATTTTGAGGGTTATAAACGGCTTCATAGTTGACAGAAGAGGTATTGGCCTTAGCAGCCAAATACCTTTGTGGCCTAATTATCTTCTGTCTCACACGAGGTAATACCCCTCTCGTACGGGTGATAAACATGCTCATATTGAGTTACAATGAAGTTTTGCTGGACATCGAGGAATATATACCGATGATGATCCGCAGACGAGGGTGATAACGCAGCTTGGATCTTTTGACCAAAAGGGCAATTTGACTCGGAACTGGGTCCCATCGAGCCCCACGTCCGAGGACATGTCGAAGAAAAACAAAAAGCGAATAAGAGAATGGGGGCTTCGCTAGTTAGTGAGTACATCGCTTCCCTAGTGATGCTAACCCCCTAAAAATGTACTGCTCTGCCTTTAACCTCCTTAGTTGGATCTGAACAGCTTTCCTGTGCTCGTACAGCCGTGTTGACTCGACCTCTCTGCTGATTCTGACCATCGCGAATTGACTCGGCCTAGCGATATGTCCGAGGTGGTGTGCATGAGACTTCCCTTCACCCATAACCATTAAAATTTAAACCTTAAACACATCTGACTCTGGAAAAAGCATTATCAGATTAATTCTCTCCAGAAGCGCTTCTCTACAATGTCTTGAGAGTATAAAAACACCTAATTTTGGTCCTTCTACCCTTTGTCGCTACATCTTTCTTTAATTAATCTTATTATTAGCTATGACAAAACTATCAAATAAATACAGATCAAGAATCGCACGATCTTAATCATCCTCCATGATTAGTTTATTTCTTAGCAGCCTTTTGAGCAGCCTTGGTGACCTTACCAGCCTTGTCAGTCTTTTCGACAGCCTTGATGACACCGACAGCGACAGTTTGTCTCATATCTCTGACGGCGAATCTACCCAATGGTGGGTAGTCAGTGAATGGTTCAACAGCCATTGGCTTGGTTGGAACCATCTTGACAATAGCAGCGTCACCAGACTTGATGGATTGTGGGTTTTCTTCCAACTTCTTACCGGTTCTTCTGTCAATCTTCTCGAGTAAAGTGTCAAACTTACA
>JARYTE010000004.1:600000-852416 GCA_031081885.1 Priceomyces melissophilus | reverse complement strand
TTTTTTTTTTTTTTTTTTTTTTTTTTTTTTTTTTTTTTTTTTTTTTTTTTTTTTTTTTTTTTTTTTTTTTTTTTTTTATTTTTTTTTTTTTTTTTTTTTTTTTTTTTTTTTTTTTTTTTTTTTTTTTTTTCACTCAAAAGAAAAGTGATGCAGATTGTATTAATTTAAGGTAACGGCTAGCTTATCGCAAATAGAATTGACCAAGACGTAACATGGAGAATATAGACAATGTCAAATTATTCATTCGGGCATTAAATGAGAGTATAGATAACTTGGAAGAATCGTTGGATCCAATCTTATCAAAATCCCTTGACCAAATAGTAGAAAGCAAGGCATCAAATCATGATAAACTCGAGACTTATAACAGGTTTAGTTATATATTGGTTTCAGTAGTATTTTCTTACTTCAAAACCGTTGGAATTTCTACCGATAATCATCCGATACTAGCAGAGTTAGAGAGAGTGAAAGTTAATATGAAAAGACTTAAAGATCTTAACACTAAGTCAACAATAGAAGAGTCTCAGAAAGAGAAGCGTGATGCACAAGCAAGAAGTTTTGTTCAAAACACGTTATCGAAACATTTCAATAATAAATGGACCAAAGAAGAAGAAAATAGGCATCGACAACCAGCTGTCAGTGTCTCAAACTTCAAAGGTAAACATACTCGCTTCCAATCAGGAGAAAATGATGGGGGTTCCACTCCTTGCTCACAGGAAAATACCCACAACGTGAAAACAAAAGGAAAGAAAGTGGAAAAGAAAAGAAAAAGATGATGGTTACCCATTTGAAGATTAGGCACATTACATACATAATATAATATACGTGAAATAGAACTTTATCAGTATTTCGCATTAGAATTGAACTTTATGGGCTCGTTTATGAATAATAGAAGCTTGTGAAAACGTGCTCTTCTTTTAAATTTCTTTCAACTACCATGTATATTTCCATCAAAAGATCAGGGAACCTCTCTGAAAAATAAGAATAAAACTTATCAGGGAAAGGACTCATTTGATCTCTTAGGTGTATAGGCATGTCATTAAAATGATGATATTTGTTTCTGACCACACGTAGTAGATCCATAACTTTCGTTTCATCATACTTTCTATACTTGCCTAAGTTTTCCATAAAGACTTTGTTGAACCTTTTAAACCAGCTACCATGAAGGACCTTCGACACACTAGACTCTAAATCTGACAATAGTGCACTTTCTTCTTCATTTCTTTCGGATTCAACTCTGTCACTAACCTTCAATAAAAACTCAAGTTTCACACTGCTAGACCAGAAAAAAGGATGCTTTAATATTTGTCCTGTATTTGGTCTGATCGATGGATCAAATGATATCATTGATGAAATGAGGTGATTTGCTTCTACATAGTCTCCAGGTACATGCTTCTTTAAACCAGAAAGATCATAATCGCCTTTGACTATATTTCCTTCTCTCACAAATCTTGAACCAAATGGATGATCTCCCCTTGTCAAAACATAGTAAAAAACGCAACCCATTGAGAAAATATCTAAGCTTTTAGTAAGTCGTCTACCCAGTTCCTTAGGATCTGAAACAGTCAGAGCAGTATCAGGAGAGAGCCCACTTATTTCATTATTGAGTAACAATTCTGGCGCCCTCCAGCCCACCGTTCCCAGGGCAGTTTGGTTGGTCACAGCCCTGAAAGATGATTGATCATAATCCAATTTCTTACAAAGGCCAAAGTCAGAAACTAATAGTCTTATATCTTTACCCTGCTGAACTTTCCTTAAATCTGATATAAGAATATTTTGAGGTTTCAAATCTCGATGCAATATTTTAAGGGAATGTAAATAATCAAGTCCGCTTGCCAATTGATACAAAGCCAGCGTACAATCGCTAAGAACAGTCTTCAATTCCTTCCTGAATTTTGGTTTCTCCACCAAGTCTTCCAAAGAGCACAGACATAACTCTAGTGCAATGTAGTGAAACTTTTCGGATTCGCTGGTTTCAGAACAGTAATACCGCACAACGTTAGGATGATCATCACTTTCTTGCAAGAGGCTTACCTCGCGATTCGCAACGTCGTAGAAATCTAAAAGTATTCTTTTAATAGCGACTGATCTATTCTCGAAACTACCTTCGTAAACCACTGTTCCATGAGACCCGTATCCCAAAATCTTGTCAGAGACATGCAAGTTTTTGGAACGTTGAGTTTCTTTTTTTGAAGGCCTTGGAAAATCCAGTTCTCCACCGTTCAACTTATTTTGATTATTAGCGTCCGCCTCCAGCTGTGTGCTTTTATTTTTAGTTTGCTTTTTTCCACCTCGTTTCCCACCACGCCCTCCTCTCTTTCTTTTCTTTTTCAGAGAAAAATCATCATCCCGAGAAAAACTTTCGTCCTGGCTCGCATCAATGTATGGATTTGAACTAAGATCTTCCCTTAAATCATCACTTATTGTATTTTCTTCTCCAAGTGTTTTCACCTCCAATACATCAGAATCCTCCATTTCATCTATACTAAATACATGATTACCATCATTTTCTTCTATCAGAGTTGGCTCTCCACTACCTTGTTTTGTATTTATTTCATACTTCAAAGTACTTGCTTTCAGTCTTGATTTAGTTTTCGAGAACAGAAAACTTAAAGTGAATTCCAAAGTAAAAGTTGAAACAAGAACACCAATTATCAAGCAGGTAAGAAGAATTGTCACCAAAACGGAATATGCTTTAATGTTATTTAAAATAGATCTCTCCTCGATATAGGAATGTAGTTCTCCTTCTACGAGGTCTTGAGAACTGAGCTCAGGTAAGGATAACTCTTTCGACATATCGAAACCTTCAAATAGTTTTGGAAGATTTCCTACCTGGCTTAATTCCGTAGACTCGTTGTTTTCATCGGTTACTTTCTTTAAATTGACTTTCTCGAACTTCGATATTGGCTGATAATGGTTATCTCCATTTAGATAGAATACCTCATGTACACCTTTTATATAGTTATCAATTGTCACGTTTGTTGGATACTCTTTCAATGCATGCAAAGTTTCATCTGGGAAGCTATTTTGCATTTTATATAGAGCCAACTGATATTTTGAATACGGAGCACTATTTATGAGGGTTGGATAGTTCAAAAAACTCATAACAAACCAATTCAGGCCCGTTTTATTCACAAAAGCAAGATCATGGCTCTTAGATATGCTAATTCCTATCTGTGCGTCATTTAACACTTTTAAGGGATGAGGTAACAATACATGACTCAGACCGTGAGTATCAGCAAATACATCAAAAACATTAACAGCTAGCGCTGGCAACTTGCTTATCCACAAAGGAGATCCTTGATTTTTATTCAAAGCTAGAAGTGATGTTTCATGAAATGGGGTAAAGTAAACGTCATCTATACTGTGTTGATTTTGGGCAATTAAATCAGCGTCAATTTTATTAGGACCCCATTGACTATACGTGACATTCCACAAAACATTTGAGTTAGTCTTCGAGTTTATACTGAGCTCATAAGTCGTTTTTCCTATCATAATATAATCTTGACTCATGAAAGAAGCTGAATCAGAAACATCCGGAGCGGGGCACATATTCTGGCAATCACCAAAGGAAGAATGAACGCGGCCGGTATTTATGTTGACCTTATGCAAAGATGTCCTTCTATTCCCAGTATATATCTTGTCATCACCACCCAATGAGAAAGGAGATTCTAATACTAGTTCCTTTATAGATCCCGGTAATTTGTTCAAACCGAACTCTGGAGTGAAATAGTAAAGTGAGCCATCAGCATATGGCTCTATTAACCAGGTGAGATTTGATGACTCATCTTTACCACTATCCAAGGTCTCATAATTCCCTATTTCGACAGATATCAAAGGTTCACTGGTGGGAAGAGTCCACAAAAGTGCACCGCTCATTCGACTCACTCCATGCAAATTTCCGTCAATGTCGTTGACTAGTAAAACATCAGTCGTCTTCCAATCTTTAATGGACCTGAAATCTGGGAACTGAGTCTTCGATTTCCTACTTTGTACTGAATCCGTCGAATCACTTTTCCATTCTCCTGGTAAAAGATCAGAACTCACCTTTTCCAACCGTGGTGTAGCTGAGCAAAAAGCCAGCAATAGCAAAGAAAAAGCAAGGTGAAGTATACTCAAACGCATACTCCGTCTTCTTGACCGGATATGTCTTTACTAATGACTAGCTCTACTATATTGTCAGTAATCAAGAAGTCCTGAAGAAACACAAAGATTCACATGACCCACTATGTTTTTTTTTGTACAACCATATGCAGGGATATTACACTAACAACATTTGGCTTTGAAAAGGAAGCTTTTTTGAGCTGTAAATGTGTTCCGTCCAAAAAAAGGGTTAGCATATACGTGATATAGCTGCAAGCTTTCGAAATTCTCTTTTATTTCTGGACTATATTAAGAATTGATAGCAAAAAAAATCTATAGAGTAAAGTTTATGAGATGTACGAAATTAATAATACCATAAAATTGGGGAAAACTAATAAATAGTTGTAGTCTAACCTTCGACATAGTATTTTTGAAATTGATGCCAGAAATACTTCACTAGCCAGGCCACTGAAAATAGCCTACTTATGAGTAGAATACATTGTCATCTTCTTCCCAGAAATGTCACCAACGAACAAAACTTGAGAGAATGCATTTGGTGTGTAGTTCAAGCTACTGATAGTGTTGAACAAATTAAAAAAATATTCACAATTTGGAGGAAATGGAGCTTAACAAATCAAGTGACTAATAACAATGACAGGCTAAATTAATGAATGATGAGCGAATAAATTAATTAATTAATGAATGAATGATTATGAAGGAATGACTTAGCCAATGCGTCAGTAAATATTAGTCAATGAGTGAATGTAGGAATATTATTAAGAAAGAAAAATGCAAAAAATTAGTCGTTTCCAATCTCAAGCCTCATTTCCTCTAAGATATCAGTGGTCCTAAGCTTCCTTTGATCGGCAATCATCGTCACGAGTCCTAATGCAATGTCCTTTAACTCGTGATACTGTT
Source organism: Priceomyces melissophilus (assembly GCA_031081885.1). Taxonomy (NCBI): domain Eukaryota; kingdom Fungi; phylum Ascomycota; class Pichiomycetes; order Serinales; family Debaryomycetaceae; genus Priceomyces; species Priceomyces melissophilus. The sequence continues at coordinate 847,418 of JARYTE010000004.1, read as the reverse complement.
TCAACTGACTAATATGTCTCTTAACAATAGCCTCAGGGTTCTCTTGTGAACTAAAATGTTAGTATTTACTTTCTTAAGCTTGAGATAAAAAAATTTTGTATACTTACTCTAGTTCACTAATTAACTTTGAGCACTGATTCTTGATGTCTTCTAGTCTTTGCTCTTTTGGAGAGACCGGGCCATCGATCTCATCTCCATTTGTGTGGGTCGTTGTTTGGGTATCTATTAAGTTTGCCTCTTGATTTCTTGCATTTTTGTGAGGCATGTTGTCACTAATATTGGTCTTACTTTCTGGGACTAGAGATTCAGACATCCTCGTATCTGATCAGATGAAGTTTTCGATTACTTAAATATGGTCTCTCAACCTTTGGAAAGCCTCTATCCTATGTGCTTTCAGTTTTTTTATGTTTAGAAGGAGAGTAGTTAAACACTGCGAGAACCCTTGTAATAGCTATCCTATTTACTAAAATGACACAAAGTTATAACAATAACAACTGCAAAAAAAAAAAAAAAACTTTTTTGAGCAAGAGGTAATAACTACGTCATAGATAAATACAATTCCGAAAAAAGAAATTACTACACCTTTAATTAGATCAAGCAACCAGCATTTTTAATACCATTTTTTGAAATCTGTTTACCAGTCTATAAACCGTTTGAAAAGCCATCATTAAGATTGTTCAACATAATTCTTATTCAACTCATCTAACTTCATTTGAGTAAGTCGAACGATCTCCTTGATTTCCTGATTTGAGTACCGTCTCAAATGAGAAGAAGAGTCACTTAAAACCTTGAGTTGGCCGTCGCTTCTATCCAAGATCCAATCCCATAAATTTGTCTCTGTTTCCAACTTGAAATCAGCATTTGCAAAATTGGCGTCAACTGATGAGACAACCATATACCTCTGGTTATTTATCTTTATATTAGAAAAAGTGTTATTCTCTGGAACTATCTCTAGTGTAGGACTAGGATCATTGAGCATGGCAGAGTGTACACGTAAAATGATCATGAAAAGAAGTGAAACGACTAGTATTCCAGATACTTTACTACTCAAATATGGAATGGGCACGGACCTTCCAATAGATTCCATAAGGTTTGAAATTTGATCAAGTACATTCAACTCAGGTGGCTTAACTAGAACCGGCTCTTCCTTCGGCTGAGTTTCAGTTTTGATACTCTTTCTTCTTCTGGTCTTTTTCTTTGAAGTGTCAGGTGAAGTTTCTGCAGATTTTAAGAAGCCTGTCAAACTTTCAACCATAATTTTCATTGAATCTTTCTGGCCATCTATACTTCCTTTTTCGATGGCACCTTTTATCCACGACTTGCCTGACCATTCAACACTCGTGTGGACATAGAATTTAGTATAATTATTTTCCGCCCAACTAAGATATAGTCTTGTCCTCACCTTGAAGACGTTTCCACTAGGTACATCTGGAGTTGAGGTTGTTTGCTCCACCAAAACATAGTCATTGAGATCATAATGCAAAAGTTTATCACTAATTATACATTTTGTTTGCTTGGGACCTATAGATGCCGACAAAGGTTTTATGTAGGTGTAGTTTCTTTCCTCATTTTTTTCGTCCAAAGCAGTTATACCATCAGAGATATCAAAATTCTTTTGGTTCTTCAACACTTTGATATAATATGAGATATCAGATCCAAATAACAAGGAAAATACTGATCCTAAGGGGGCCTTAAGAATATTCTCTGTAATAAACGTATCACTTGATTGTTTATCATAATTCACTTTAGTTGGTGGATGAGTCAATGGACCTAAAGTAGGTAGTCCATGAAATGAACCCAAATTATCTTTGTCTCCGCTGGGCTTAACATCTCCTTTGTCGCCATCATTTGTGCTGACATTATCTGAACCATCGACATCCAGGGTGCTGTTGCCATTGGTGTCATCACCATCATTAGAGTCACCCAGATTAAGTGACAAAGAAGAAACACTGTTGCTATTATTACCACTGTCATCATCTGAGCCATTTTGTGTTTCCGAATCGCTCTTTGAGGTCAACGATTTTAAATCGGATGTCTTTCTATTTACCTTTAATGCATTAACCCCATCAGAGTCATCATTTGCGGCTAAAACTTTATGCCAAACACTTGTGATCAAGTTGAAGCTTGAATCTCTATTAAGAAGGGATGCAAAAACATATTTGTGACGTAATGTACGAACGACTATGCCATTCGGAAAAAGACCTGCGGTAAATTTTTTCTCAATTTGTATAACTTCCTGTAATGGAATCATCAAATTCGTAACCCATCCTAAAATATTGGAATTGAAGCAAATAGTATGCTCACTCAAGTACATTTTACCTTGTACCAATATGTCTTTAGAGAGAGCACAATTATATTCTTCAATGAGTTTTTCATTACTTGGTAATTGCTTAAAAACGTGGTGAAATTCACGGTTTCTTCTCTCCGAAGCAAGCAGAACGCTTGCGTAATCAATTTCATTCGGATCTACTGGTTTTTCGTCGTCAACAGAGAAAGACTCACTCATGTTACTTTCCTCGTCACCCATTTTATCATTATTATGGCTTTTAATTTTTTCTAGGGCTCCAATTAAGGACTTTCTTCGAACCCTCTTATTCTCTCTACTTCCCGAGACAACCAATTGACTAGACACAGGCGTTTGACGATTAACAATGTCGGGACTTAACGACCTCCTGGAGTTTAAATTTTCAGTCGATTGATTAGGTGTCGATGAGATTCTCCTCAGGAGCCTAGCAGGAACACCCTTTTGTGGCTGACTTTGGGCATCAAAATGATCTAAAGTAAGTTCTCCAAAGCCAAGTGTATTCACAGGAGACTCCCTTACAGGTTCGAATTGAACGTTAGTTGTGAGGTTATTTTCCTTTTCAGAATCAATCGAAGTGCGGCTTGGTGAAGCCAGGGTACTCTTTTCTGACTTAGTCTTCAATAAAGAATCCAACTTTTGAGAGAAAGTATGCTCATTCCTGTCATTTGCACCTCCTTCATTCAGATTAAAGCTTATGACGTTATGGGCAGCACTCAAAAAGTTACTAAGGATACCATTGGAAGAAGACTTACCTGAACGAAATGAAGCAGCAGACGCATGATCCACCATACCAGAGTTAGAATTGGTTCTATCAAACAGAGGGGAGTCCATCTTACCACCCCTTGAGCTCCTATCCGAATGCATATCGACATTAGCTTCCATAGTTCCTCCATCGACATTTGGAACTAGTGGCGTAACTTCATTTCTCACAGCCAAATGATTAGGACTTGGAACTTGAGCCCTAGGAGAGACGGGTCTCATCTCGTCGTTTGAAAACGCGTTTCCTTTCTTACCCTGAGGTTCCGCATTTCCGTTAACACGACCTGGAGAATGAGTAGTCTTGGGTATCTCCTCATTTATGCTCAGATGTTCCTCCGCCAAGGAATGAGGAAGTACTGACATTGACGTCTTTTAACTTTAAAACTGTCGTAACGTTACGATTGTATTTCTAAACCAGCAAGTAACTTCTATTCACTAAACGAAGCACTGGTTCGCACGCCTCATATGAACAGGAGATTTCTACAGGTCTGAGCATACCGTTTTGGGTCATTCCCATAGTTACACTTTTGAATTAGGAACCTACAATATGCAGCAAATTTAAGTAATCATACAGCACAAAATAACAAGATACTAAAATGCAAGTTATCTAACTATTTAATTACAAGGCTGAGAGCACTTAAAGACGCCAAAACGTCAAGTTCTCGATTAGCTAATCACTATTCTCATAATTAAAGAGATGCTCTCAATGTGTCGTTTCTTCTATCTGATGACTTTATTTCTTTACCCATTTTGAAAATTCTCTTCACATAGCAGTCTTTATCAACAACAACTAAGTCAGCGATGCATCCAGTGTTCAAAAATCCCCGATCATTCTCAATTCCAATGCTTTTTGCAGGGTTGTTCGTTACAGTCTTTATAGCATCTGCAATGGAAATGCCACTCCATGAAATAAGATTTCTGAGACATTCAGGTACTGTTGTGGCGGCTCCGGCTAAAGTATTGGTACCCTGAATATACAATCTAGAGCCAGTCTTCTCAATGAACCTATTGTCGAACTTGTACAACCCATCAGCTAAACCTATTAAATGCATGGCATCTGTTACCAAAATACACTTGTCAGGATTAGATCTATAAGCTAATACAATCATAGAAGGATCAACATGAACGCCATCAGCAATCATTCCAAAATATGGAGTATTTTCTGCCTTCGGAGAGGTTATTAAGCCTACGACACCAGCATCTCTATGATGAGGTTGAGGCATGGCGTTGTACAAGTGTGTGATCATAGTAGCGCCGTTCTCGATAGCTTTCAAGCCAGTTTCATAGTCAGTCATTGTATGACCAATAGAAAATACAATTTTCTTGTCGGTGACCGACCTTATAGATTCAAGAACCCCCAGAACTTCTGGTGACGCCGTCAATATAGTAACGTTATCATCAATTTGATTTCCATCTCCATACATTTTAAAAAAGTTATTTTGCTTATCAACTGTTACTAGGGTATCAATTGGATGACAGCCTGGTTTATCCTTACTTATAAATGGACCTTCGCAATGTGCTCCCAAAGAATCAGTCTCATCTCTAGAGGTAGTCCTTTTATAAAGTGGAAGAACTTTTTGATACACATCGGGGAAATTAGACGTCACTGTTGGACACATTCCTGTTACCCCAGTTGTCAAGTACTTTCTCATCACATCAATGTAGAATTTCTTGAAATCCTTGATGTCTTCTTCAGTTGACCGACCTTGAAGAGAAGAGAAATTTAAACCATATACTCCATTATTCTGAATATCCAAAAACCCAGGAGCCAATATGTTTCCTTCCAAGTCCACAGTCTGAACGTCATTGGAATTAGGATTATCTATTATTTTTCCGGTTTCATTATCAATAAATAAATCTCTCTTCTTAAGTATGATACCCTTATCACACAAGTCACAATTGGTAAATTTGGTATATCTCATTATGACCGTACGTTAGTGTTCTATTCTGCGAATATGACAGATCCTCCCATTTTTATTCACTCATAGATGTACCTAGTCATTTACTTGTGCGTTGGAAGGTTACATCAAGTGCGAGTCTGTATATAAAAATAGTTAATACAAGCGTCATCTTGTAACGTTACATAAGAATTTTACGAAGAAATATAAGATAATGAAGATGAAGGATCATATTCAACTCTAGTAGGAAAATTTCTGAAGATGAAAACAGCGATTTTTTCTAATTCAGAAGATGCTTCTACTTATTTAGCTGAACGCATCATTCGTAAGATTCAGAGCCATAATGCCACTAGCAAGGGACCATTTGTAATGGGTTTACCTACAGGATCTTCTCCGGAGGGAATTTATGCTAAGCTAATAGCTGCACATAAAGAAGGGAGAATTTCTTTCAAGAATGTGATTACTTTCAATATGGATGAATATTTAAAGCTTCCTCCTACGAATGAGCAGAGCTATCACTATTTTATGTTTGATAAGTTCTTCAACCATATCGATATCCCTAGGGAGAATATTAATATTTTGAATGGAATGGCAGAAGATGTTGAGCTCGAGTGTTCTAGATACGAAAACAAGATTAAAAGCTTTGGTAGAATAAATTTTTTCCTAGGAGGATTAGGACCAGAAGGACACATTGCATTTAATGAAGCAGGCTCATCAAGAGAATCGATCACGAGAAAAGTTGTTCTTGTCGAATCAACTATCAAAGCTAACTCTAGGTTTTTTGACAACGATGAGAGCAAGGTCCCAAAATATGCTCTTTCTGTTGGAATATCGACAGTGTTAGACAATTCAGATGAAGTTGCAATTATAGTTTTAGGTAAGAACAAGCAATTTGCCTTTGATAAAACAATTAATGGTTCTAAAAACGATCCAAAGTATCCTTCAACCTACCTTCAAGCTCAGTCGAATGTTTTGATAGTTTCAGATAACGATGCCGCTGGAATAAAGTATAAGATGTAATAATTGTCTATTATATTTATCCTATGTAATATACGACCATAAGAATTTTAAGAATGATAGGCTGCTGCCACTGCAGCACCAATAACTGAGCTATTTTCGATGAGACAGAATTCAACGGACATACCCCACAGTTTAATATTTTTATTCTCGTTAATAAGTTTCGTAATTAAAGCTCTGTATTTGTTGAAATATTCTAGCACAGAGCCGATATAACTAATCGTGATAAATCTCTGCGAATCTTGTCTGTCACGAAACCTAATTAGCATGAGTGAAGAAATAATCATGGTTGCTACAATGTATGCTGCTCTTTTTGTAACAGACTCAACCAAAATTTTCAATCTTTCAATATCAGCAAAGGTAATTGACACTGGCAGCCACCTATACTCTTCGACTAAAATTTGCCTTATAACTGTATGCTCTTCATTTTCGTTAATCGTGCTTAAAGTTTTACCAGAAAGCCCATCATACGGAATCTTTAATCTGGAAATGTCTTTGATCCCTGCAAAAAGTTCTCCAGTGTCAATCAAATCTAACATTGCCAACCTGGTCAATTCTGGCAAGTACCTACCACTAGTCATAAGCTCAGAGGGCTGGAAAATTTTCCCATATTCATCGGTTTCCATATGAGACTTGAAATGTGGCTCATTAACTTGTTCAAATCGATCATCAATCATACGATCATATTTAGTTGAGAAATCCTTGATTAAACTATGCCCGAACAAAGATAACTCAACATTGAAAAGAGAGCTGGGCAGCCTCGCACATTTATCCTGGTGCATGCGTTTAGCGGGAAGAGAAAAGCATGCATTTAAACCTGTTCCCAAGACTATAGCAAGTTTTGTGAATTTATCGTAAAACGAACCTGCAGCATAAACTGCCACAGCATCATTCACTATTGCCTTGACATCTGCTATAATATTGAATTCTTTTACAAGAACTGATTCAATAATTTCCTTAAGATCCCGACCACTGATTTCAGGCGCAACTTCAAAGCCTTTACCAGGGGTTGCTAGTATCCCAGAATTATGTGATTTCATAGCCAATGGAAACGACCAAGTGACACCAACATTTACAATTTCATCTAGCTTTATAAAATTTTGGGAAACTAAAACATCCTTCATTCTGGAGGCCATCGTCGTAAAGAATTCCTGATTCATTACCTTCTTCCAATTAGATACCGGCCATTTTCTTTCAACAATGGTATGCACTCTATCTTTCCTGAATTTTCCTGGGGTGTTTGGCTCTATAACTACAACTGCAACTCTCAATGTAGATCCACCTAAGTCAATAACCAAGTATTTCCCATATTCCTCTCCCGTTGGCTTGATGTTACTGTTAGGGAGCATACTTTGCAGAGAATTTTTAACTAGGGCCTCGTTATAATCACTTATTAGGTACTTAATATGTGCATTCATACACTTTTGGCTAAGCGATTGAGTGAACATGGTTTCGATCACATCAAGACATTTTTCCTCTTCATCTGACTGGGATGGTGTATCGCTCCATGAGTCAACCAGCAGTAAAGAACCTTCCACATCTTCCCCACGCCTTTGGCGAACTCTTTTGAAAATATCGCCTAAAGTTATCGTAAATGCATCCAAGAACTCTAATGTCTCCTGGTTCTTCGAAGAATCCTCTAAATTCGTTATCGCACTGATTCTAGGTTCAGACTTCATTTATCATAGGGTGATCGAGTTTAAGTTCAAACGGAAATGAAAACGTAGATGAACATTAAGTAGATAAATAATTCTGGTAGAAAAATTTAATAAACCCGAATTCTATTTCAATACTTAGACAAGTATCATTCTAAGGTTGTAATATAGCTTACTTATCCAGGCGGCAAGGCATCCCACTTTGGGAATGTTACAACGCGATTTGTATGAAAACACGACATCGAGAACAGAGATATTTATATGTTACGTTACATTTCTTCCTACATATTATTTTCGTAGTATCAAATCGATGTTAGCACGGGCGATTATAAGACCCCTCCATCTTTCTTCTCTTCATCAAATGGCACAGAATCGAACTCTTGACGCAGATCGGACATCTTTGCTAAGTTTCTCGAATGAAGCTCGTTATCTTCCGCTATCAATTCCCGGAGTTTTTCTTTACCTAGAGCTAAAGATTCATCGAACATTTTCTGGGCAACAAGAATAGCAGGTTTTAGCAAATTCATCAGATATAAGACATAGAAACCCGCACCTATCATTATTAAGAGGGTAAAAAAGAAAGGATTGCGGACCACTGCCATAAACTCGTTCCAGCCGAGCAAGACAAGAAGGACATAAATGTATGTTGGAATATGCGTAGCATGCTGCATTAAAGATCTCTTATTCTCGATGTACCTAGCACTTATCTCTTTTTTGAAAGAGGATAATACGTGAGACCTTGTTTGTTCTGTGAGGATGATAGCAAATGATTGTTCCTCTTCCAGATCATCATCATCTTCATCGTCAGTTTCTTCAGTCTTCCCAGTGATTCTTGCTCTTGCGTCCTTATCAAATATATCATATGGGGGCAATATCTCTGAATCATCACTAAGACGCGCATGTGACAATAAAGGTAAGGCTCCTGTTGCAAACTCCTTTGATTCTTCAAATGCTTGATCCAACTGAAATTGATTGTCATACATTTTTGGTATGCCATTTTCGTCATATCTGAACTTATCCTCAAATCTTTCTCTAAGAATGCTAATAGCCCTATCCTGTGAAATAAATGAACGTAAAACATCATTGAAAGTTACCCACGACATAAATTCAAAGTAAGTTACCTTCTGCATATTTACATCACGTGGAGTATTGAGCCCGAAGTCATAACCATCATCAAGCTTGTATCTATGGAAGTTGCTATCTGACAAGCTATTAAACTCACCCAAAACTTTATCCCAAATGTTAGGATTAATATAAGCTAATTCTTGCCTAAGCTTTTTAGTCAACCCTGCTTTCAATTTTTTCAAGGCTTTATTTACTATCTTTTGTAGCTCCAGTATCAGCTGCTCATCAACTAACATTGAGAGTTCCTTGTTTAACAGATTAGCCTCTGTTGCATACGAAAAAAGTCCACCTAAAGACATTATTGCTACGAAAGCCTCAAATTCAAAAGCAGCCTTGGAGAGCAACTTTTTGGAATCTTCATGAAAACCCCTACCACTTAAAGTTCTAATAGATTCACTAAACTCTTTCTTTATATTTGCAACAACGTTTTTCGTGTGGAGATCAATCAAGCTTTTCAACCTTTCATTCAACGTGTCACTTAAGCCAGCCCTTTTCTGCTCATACACTGACTTGATATATTTGGAAGCAGAGATATCAAATTCATGAAGAAGTTGTCCTCTTAAATTAGATAAATGCATTGCCAAATGTTCAAAATTAATCCCGTTTGTTCCATGGGACGCTTCATCAAACAAAGGTTCAAACCTTTCTTCGAAAGACAGTAATAATGAGTTCGAAATTTCATCACACTTAAATTTGGCAACCAAAATCTGCTGTGTAGGTAGATCAAGATCTTTGTTATTGTCAATTTGATTCCAACAATTCTCTGCATATAAAGTCCACCCATCAATAGGTATATTATGATGGTAATTAGATTTGAACAAATTTCCAGGACTAGAGAATCTGTCCCCTAGTAATTTCACATCCTCTACAAAAAATTCCGGCTGAAGAACCTTATGTCTCATAGTGTGGAAGTCGACATCAAAAAAGTCGTCGAACTTTAAGTGTTCAAGATTCACAGGTTTATTTAAATTGTGCCACATGTTATGCAAATCCTCTAGAATGGAATGGGCTAAGTTTTTCTTTGGGGTGGTTCCAAGATGATCTCTTATTACAATCAACAAAAGAATCTTGTGGTCATTGTTTTCCAACTTAGATTCACCAAAGAGAGACAAGTTCACTTCAAAAACAGTCTTTAGCAAACCAAGATTGGCACCCTGATACAATCCTACTTGATGTTCCCAAATGTTAATAATTAAGACTTCAGAGGTTGCCATAGCGAATAATGCCGCCTTTCTCTCGAAGTCTTGATCCTCACCCCTTTCTCTACCATCAGTACCTTCGACGTCCATAACAAAAATGTTCTGACCATCACTTTTTGGACGAGAATAAGTTGCGATTGAAGGAGCATGAGCAAACCAGATGCCCTTTGTTGTTTGCTGCCTCTTTTGAGCATCCATGACATCAAAATTCGTATAGAAAAGCTTGTTCAACAATGTCGACTTACCCGTAGATTGAGAACCAAAGACGGAAATAATATGGTAACTATTTCCTGAATTTTCATTTGATGACTTAGTTATATATTCGAGGACAGCATTATTGAATATTTTCTCTTCATTGATCAATTGGATTGCATCTTGGATTATTGGTTGATGAATGGGTACAAAAGAAGAAGAAGAAGATCTGGAGGATGAATCGGCTACGACCGGTTCAATCAGATGATTCTCGATATCTATGTTCTGGTTACGTACTTCCGAGTTCATAATGTTGTTCACCGGTATAATCAGTATTGAATCTTCACTGTCCAAGATTGTGTACTGCCCGGAACGAACTATATAAGTCAGACACAAAACATCACGTGCAGGAATCAAAGAGTAATAATATTGTATTTATAGCTACAAGCGTGGGCTTACAAAACACGCTTAAGTTCCATTTATAATCACATGATGTATGTCCTTATAATACTAAATTTTGGATGTCAATTCTGGGATCGCTGAATCCAAGTCAGCAACTAAACCGATATCTGCAATATTAAATATTGGCGCATCTGGATCTTTATTAACGGCAACGATCACCTTAGCATCTTTCATCCCTGCTAAATGTTGAATTGCACCTGATATACCAACAGCCAAGTAGAGATCTGGGGCCACGATTTTACCCGTTTGGCCAACCTGTAATGAGTTATCACAAAATCCGGAATCTACGGCAGCTCTTGATGCACCCACGGCAGCGCCCAATTTGGTAGCTAATGGTTCAATTAACGAGTCAAATCCATCTTTGTTTTTCAAACCTCTTCCACCTGCAACGACTCTAGTAGCTGACCCTAACTCTGGTCTTTCAGATGTAACTAGGTTTTCAGAGACAAAAGTAGACTTATTCTCTTCCGAGACTTCAACCGTAGATTTAAACTCTTCTATAGGTACACTATTGTCAGCCGCAACTGCAGGTGCAAACGAGGATCCTCTAATCGATGCCAAAATCAACTTGTCAGTGGACTTCACTGTAGCCAATGCATTTCCAGCATATATAGGCCTAACAAAAGTATCTGGACTCTCAATACTGATTACATCCGAGACTGGCTGTGCATCAAGTAATGCGCCAACTCTAGGTAAGATAGACTTACCAGCAGCAGAATTGGGGATGACAAAATGAGTTAATTCTGGATTCGAGTCAAAAATATTCTTAATTAAAGGGGAAATCTCTTCGGCAATTAAATGGTCAAACTTTGGGTCTTTTGAAGTTAAAATTTTTGACAATTCATTGAACTTTGCAAGTTCAGAAATCGTACTATCATCTTGGGATCCGGTTATCAAAGCAGTCACTGAGTTACCAAACTTCTTGGCAGCATTTATAGTAGACAAAGAAGCGGGTGTTATTTTACCTCCATTAGTTTCAATAAAAGCAAGAGTATCAAGGAAACGTCTTGAAGATGAGAAGAACCTTTTACTAATACGGGCGCTAATCATACTAAAGGTTAGTTCTGATGAAACACTGTCCTAGTTGTAATTATGTCACGGACTGTGAAAAATCGATAACAGCGATTACATTCACGTGAACTTGCCGGTCTCGGACAACTTCAGAGATTGACATATAAAAAACCCAAATATCCAGACCTGTAACCGATTACGTTGACAGTATACTACAACAGGTATGTCAAAGGATCATTGAAGATGAAAGTATCCCAAGACTACAAAATCCTTTTTCTCGCAGTTCAAGAAACATAACTAGGGATGCAGAAAATACTATTAAATCTAGCTTTCATCATCAGAATTATTTTATTCGTTGGTTAACTCTCTATTACTTATCCACTAATCAATCTTCTCATGGATACAATGTCTTTTCTTGATGCATATTCCCGTTATCTTAACTACAACTTTTTGAGATCAGAGCTCCTCCCCACGCGGATACATCGTACTGTACTGCAGATCGATTTTAAAGGGTCAATTTTTAGGTGGCTGAAGTCTAGTAATATTACGTGTGCAACAAGCTGTCGTAGTCTTATTTCAGTGCGAGTTCTTCATGAAGAAAGGTTTTCTGACATTTGAGATGCCTGAAAGCTCTGTTTTAAATAGCACGGAGTCAGATAAAGGAAGTGTCTCGCTTACTCCTCGAAAGAATCGACAGCAGAAGTATATACAACACAAGGGTGAGATGAGACCTTTGTTGGACAAGGATTCTAATAAGAGTTTGGAAATAGGCTCTTTAAGTGCCAACAGTAAACATGGTAGGAGTCTAATTTCGAAGCGTGTCGATGATGCGGACACACCTTCAATAAATTATAAAGGCTATAGCACAGATCTGATATCGAGTTCGAACTCTAAAAACCAAATATATGTTCCAACGGCAATGGAAGATCTTTCTTGGACTGAAATTTTACCATATTATATACCATGCATATCTTGGATGAGGCATTACAATACGGAGTTCTTCATCGGTGATTTGATTGGCGGATTTACATTAGTGTGCTTTCAATTACCGCTTTCTCTATCGTATGCGACATCACTAGCTAAAGTCCCAGTTGTTTGTGGTCTATACTCTTTAGGTATATCGCCATTGATGTACATGATTTTTGGAAGTGTTCCTCAAATGGTGGTCGGCCCTGAGGGTCCAATACTGTTAATCGTAGGTCAGGCTGTGGAACCTTACCTTCACCATAATAAGAGGAAGGATATCGACCCCATAGAATGTGTTGTTGCCATGACATTCGTCAGTGGACTTTCTCTTCTCACTTTTGGCTTAGTTCGTTTTGGATTCTTGGACAATGTTTTGAATGGGTCTTTGTTAAAAGGATTCATTAGTAGTGTGGGTCTAGTCATGGTGATCAATTCATCGATAGAAATGTGTGGACTTGGTCGATTACTTCTGGATGTTATTGAGGATCCAGCTGACAGAGATATACATTCTCCTTTCGACAAATTAACATTCTTAATCCAAAATTTGAATAAAATTCATCCTTTTATATTTAAGGTTAGCGTATCTGGTTTCTGTGCCATATTGATACTTAAGACTGTTAAAAAGATAGCAGCTAAAAAGCTTTCTCAATATAGCAAGACCTTTGCCCTTTTTCCTGAGATTTTAGCGGTTCTAATCGCGTGGACTGTTATGAGCTATAATTTTAACTGGCAAGATCACGAAATAGATTTAATCGGGAGTATAAGAACACATGGATCCTTTTTGACTTACAATCCGGTATCTCTTAAAGGGTTTCCACTAATTAAAGACTTGCTCTCAGCAGGCTTTTCATGTGCTATGCTAGGATTTTTTGAATCTGCTACTGCTGCAAAGTCGTTAGGATCATCATTTGACTTGCCAATATCTACAAACCGGGAACTTGTTGCCTTGGGATCTATTAATGTTGTAGGCTCCTTTTTCGGATGTCTTCCAGCTTTTGGCGGATACGGAAGATCTAAAGTCAATGCAATTGCAGCTAAGAGCACACTTCTGGGGGCAATTATGGGTGTATGTGCCATTTTCGCCACATTTCATCTTACTGGATTTTTTTATTACGTTCCTAAATGTTTGTTAAATGTAATTATTTGCACAATTGGAATTCTGCTATTACAAGAGGCGCCGCATGAATTATATTTCCATTGGAAGGCTAGAGGATATGATGAGATAATCACATTTTTGATTACTGTGGTATTTACCCTTTTTCTTTCAATGGAGACTGGAATCGCAGTTGGAATAGTGTACCTGTTGATCAGAGTTATTAAAAATTCAACAGAATCTAGGATCCAAATTTTAGGCAGATATCCTGGCACTAACACTTTTGGTGAGACTGATGTTTACATCTCTAAGTTACAAAGGGATTCTATATCAGGAACTCCTAAAAAGACACTGCATAAATGGAAGGTTCCTAGAGCTTTTCGCAAATTGGAAAATCGTAAGTTGAAGTTCTTCCAAGATGAAAAATTGACATGTCTCAACACTGATGTTTTAGAACAAATTGAGGGCTGTATTGTGGTAAAAATTCTCGAGCCTTTGTCTTTCACTAATACGAGTGATTTGACTGCACGTCTCAAGAGAATCGAAGTATATGGGTCCACACGTGCTCACCCTGCTTCTCGTCCTCTCAGATCAAAATCTCAGACACATCACCTTATATTCGATTTAGATGGCATGTCAGATCTAGACTCTTCCGCAGCTGAGATTTTATACGGTCTCCTTAAAAATTACAGACAGAGAAATGTTCATGTTTTTTTCGTACGAGTGAGTCCATCCTTGGCCATGAGAAAAAGACTAGAGAGGACATCTATACGAGAGCTAGTTCGTGAAAGCTTGGAGGATATGAATTACTATAATGATAGGAGTAAAGGAAGTAACTTGAATATTATGAGAACTGAGAGCAGTGCTCTTGAGGATGAACTCGTCGATTATATTTCAGAAGATGGCAATTTAGATCACTTAACAGAGAGTGAAGAGTCTCCTTATTTTTCGCATATCAGTGATGCTTTAAAGGTCATAGACTCTTATGAGCTCAACTGCTCTGAAGGTTTTTTCTCTGATAGGCATACGAATGATAGTTTGGTCTGAATTTTATTTTTTGTATATAAGCATATTAATATCGCAGCTTATCACGCCATTGTAGACGTGGGTTGAAAAAAAAAAAAATAAATATAAGCTTGGAAAGTAAAAGCAAATTTTATATCAACAAAATGTCCGACGAGAACATCGTTGATCCAAATGCTCAATCAGAGCTTTCCATCAAGGATGAATATCAATTATGGAGGAAAAATTGCCGATATATGTATGAATTTGTCAGTGAGACGGCGCTCACTTGGCCCTCACTCACGGTTCAGTGGATGCCAAACTATAACGAATCAAACGGGGTCACTGACTGTGAATTATTACTTGGAACTCATACATCGGGAGAAGATACTAACTATTTGAAGCTAGCTGGAACTCAATTGCCAAGTTCTAAAAAGCTGGAGGACGGTAAAAAGGTCTCATCAAGAATAAAGATAACGAAGAAACTCCAAAACAATTACGAAGTTAATAGAGCTAGGTATATGCCTCAAGAGCCATTAATAATTGCTACTATTAATGGACACGGTGAAGTTGATTTGTTCAATTTAACTAATGATTCCAAGCAAGGTTATGCTCATTTTACTCCTCATGATGAAAATGGATATGGTCTCTCATGGAATGCATTCAAAAGAGGATACTTATTGACCGCATCTGATGATAAGACCGTTGCTCTCACAGATGTTAATGAGAATCCACAAGAAATGTTTAAAATCGAAGCCCATCTGAATATTGTCAATGATGTCCAGTGGCACAGACTGGCTCCCAATCTTTTCGGATCCGTCTCAGATGACCAATATTTTTACTTGTACGATATAAGAGATACGAAGAGGCCAGTAATGAATTACTTCAATGAAGGATCTAAGGGTATCAATTCTTTGGCTTTCTCTCCATTTTCTGAAAACCTTGCTGCTATTGGTAACACAAATTCGAATATTGATTTGCTCGATTTAAGGTTTGTTTCATCAGATAACAAGAAAACGACAGGTCATCTTCATACGATGATGGGTCATTCAGGCTTAATTACAAGCTTAGAGTTTTCTCCTCTAAGAGATGGAATCTTAGCCTCAGGATCTGAAGACAGAAGACTAATTATATGGGATACCTCGAAAATTGGAGAGGAACAACTTCAAGAGGATGCTGAAGATGGATGTCCGGAGCTTTTCATGATGCATGCTGGCCACACTGGAGCGGTAATGGACTTTAATTGGTGCCCTTTCAAAGATTGGACGATCGCATCTGTGGCTGACGACAATATTGTTCATTTATGGCAAGTTGGTGAAAAAATCATTACATCAGATGTCATTCTGGAAGTAGACCCAGGTTATCTTGAATAATAGAAAATAAGTATTTCCATAGAAGTAGTTTGTTCTTCACTGTAGTATCTTAATGATCTTTAAAGTAAGTCACGTGATAAAACTCGCCATTATTCTCCCCCTCGCATGAATTGATATCTGTTCTATCTTTTATTTATCATAAGCTAGAACTAGTAGCGCAGAGTGATCCAATAAAGATGTCGGATTTCCCCCCTAATTTGTCAATAAGGCCCTTGACAATCGATGATGCCGAAAAGTGCCATGAATTGGAACATATTGGTTTTGAAAATAAAGAGGAAAGAGCGACTTTGGAAAAGTTTAAATATCGCTTAACGGTTTGTCCCGAATTTTGCTCAGGGTTGTTCGTAAGAGATTACGAATACAAATACAATGCTATAAATTTGCCTGAAGTTGCAGATAAGATTCAAAAAGAGAGAGAAGAGAGTGGAATAACTAATGACGATGACAACGATAATCAAGTAGAGCAGCTCCCAGTAAAGTCTTCTGTCACTAGAGAAAAGTTGATTGGTCATTTAATTGCTACGAAGATACATTCTAACTTAATTACTGAATCGTCGATGAAATTACCATCGCAAGATGATCCAAATGCCGGACACAAAGAGAACTCAAGAGTAATTGGCATCCACTCTTTGGTGGTCGATCCTGAGTGGCAAGGTAAAAATTTGGGAACACTTCTAATGCATGATTATATTCAAAAGCTTTCAAACCAAGACCTAGGTGATAAGGTTGTTATCATTGCTCATAAGGAATTAGTTCCATTTTACGAAAAGATTGGCTTTAATGATTTAGGAAAGAGTGAATGCAAGTTTGGAGGTGGAACTTGGCACGATTTATCTATTGACTTGGTACCAGAGGAGGACGAATGAAAATATTTGGGCGTTACTGTTTGTCAACTACTTTCTACTTTTTAACATTGTAAAAATATTAGACTACTTTAGGCTCAATTGTTGACTTTGTAAGCTGTCACATCCTTCTCTTACAAGACTGTACGTTTTTTTTTTCTTGCGCACGCAAGATTAACGCACTAATTAAGAATATACTAGTAGCACTAAGAATAATTCCCGTAACATTCAATAAGTGCCTAATGGTGAAAGTCCCTGGTATAATAGAGGCTGTTTTCACTAAATTTCCTCTCTATTCATATAACGAAAAATTTGTTCCAATATGCTCTGAGCAGGAAGACTATTTTTATTTTGAGAGTGAAAAGCCATCTGAAGAGAGATCGAAATTTAGGTTAGGGGTTTCAAATA
This sequence comes from Priceomyces melissophilus, assembly GCA_031081885.1. Taxonomy (NCBI): domain Eukaryota; kingdom Fungi; phylum Ascomycota; class Pichiomycetes; order Serinales; family Debaryomycetaceae; genus Priceomyces; species Priceomyces melissophilus. The sequence goes on along the minus strand of JARYTE010000004.1, from coordinate 830,111 downwards.
TTATAAAGGTTCAAGTGGGTTCTCAATTTAAGAGCATCCCATCTGATCCCTTTTCCTTGTGTACTGCTTTAATCCTTTGTCAGAAAAATGATCTCAAATTGCCGTCTGATGGAGGAAAGAATAAATCAAACAATTGCATCATGAAGATGTCCCTTTACGGATCGCCGGATTCTCAGCTCCCCATTCTTATTGAAGATGAAAATGATAATAGACTTGTCAGAACACATTCAAACTTGATAAGGTCCATGGAGGGCCCTGTCAAAGAGAATGAAGAATATTTTCTAATCAACAAGATGATAGACAGAAAGCTTCACGATTTATGGATATTATGTTTATTAGTAGAGGAGTTAAAAGAAGAAGAGATTTTTTCAATATTTAATGTTGGTGAGCAAATATCATCCAACAAGTTCTCGCGGCAATATGAAAGACACCTTATAGTAAGCACACTTCCTGGCTGGGACTCATTCAAGATACGGAAACCCCATTTATTTGGAAACGCACCCATCTTCTCCGGAGGACTTCTAAAATCTATATCTTCAAACATTGATGTGCAGTCATTGAGAAAAGAGTATGAATATGAATTGGATCTATTTGAGGAAGAATTGAAAGTGTGGATATTGTTGTTGGAAAAATTCCCTGATACGAAAACGTTTATCAAAACAAAAATTTCAAGTTTTGTCATTATAATTGACCTTATACTAAGGAACACAAAGATTGGCCATATCATTCAAAAAAATAAATACATCATCGATTATAGCTATAGAACTTTAGCGGCATTTTGAATTTAATTCAATCCCCAATTTGTTCCCAAACTTGTATATAGTTTTGGCCTAAGAAAAGCAACTCGTAATGGCATCCCTTGATTGACAAGTCATTAATATTTATCCATTCATTACCATCTTTTCGTAAATTAATAGACCATTTGAGCTTGCCATTTTCGTCCCGGTCAGACGAGGAACCTTCCACAATGATGCTCAGAATTAATTTATACTTCTTTACTTGATGCCTTTCAGTATAGGGAGACATATCGAGAATTTCTGGATACTTAACAACTGTCGGATTAGGAATACCTCCCAGCTCAACATCTCTATCTATATGAAAAATTAAAAATGGAGGTAAGGGATCAAGAAGTTGATAACTCTTCAATTCTGTGGCACTTGCCTGTGTTCGCTTCTTTCCATTATATTTATTTAAAAGATCTAACAAACTCACTTCCTCAATCTTTGAATCCTTCGCAAATACTGAAATTCCAGGAATATCCAATGTCAATAACCAGAAGTTCACCTTCTTTTCCAAGGACCAATCATCTTTGATATCATATCGCACAATTTGATTGTCTTGTGTTTCACGTATAGGAAAAGTTCGGCAAACTAAAACACCCCTAACTGATTGCAGAAATACGGTGCTCGAAGAACCTAAGATTTTCGAAAGTTGTTGATGCATCGAATTGATAAACCAGATCAAAAATTTTTTTGGAGAGTTAGGTTTATCAGTCAGAAAAGAATTCCTTGACAGCTTACTAACAACTTGCAATAATTCTTGTGGTGATACATGGTTTTTATAAAGAAATTTGGACCACATTTTTCTTATCAAAAGACCAAAGCTTGCATTTAGTTCTGACTTTCTTTCAATTTTTGGTCCAAGTTCATCATTGGAAGACAAGCTTAAATAGAAATCCCTTATAAGTGAAATATGGCTTAAAAGCTGTATTATTACATTCGCATAATCGTGTGAAGAGCTGTTGTTCAATCCGATATACCCAACAAGATAAGGTTTGTTTTGAAGGTCATGCGAAGTTTTAGGAATATGCTTAATATTGTCATTAGTATATTTAGGATTCAAGAGATCTTTTATATCTTGAAGGGACTTCAAGACATCTGGAGATGATATTTCGTGATTGAAAGGTAAAATATAGAATTTCTCTGTAGTTAAGTTGACGAAAACGTGATGATCGTCTTCAATTGAATGAGAATAAGCATATGACGTCTTTGATCTCCCTTGAAAATATTTTCCACATACCAAGCAGCAGTAGACATTAGTGTTAGATAACGATACTGAACACACCTTCTCAAAATCAAAATCCAACTTATTTCTGTTTATCGTATCAAGATAGAAGTTATCATCGATTGCTAAATCATTAGGTTTATTGGAAGATGTCATATAAATTGGTACATTGTCTTCGAATTCATCATCCGATTCATTTGTTACCTTTCTTTTTTTTATATTGTTCTCTGATGAAATTTGATTCATTTGGAATTGAATTAACCCTACCGTACAATTTTTTCCTACGCGATTTTCAATCAGTAAACTTTTAAATATGTAGAGTTAAATGAACTAAAGCTCTATTGATCTATTGAATAGCTAAACTATTTACGTTCCCTGTTAAAAGAGATGAAATATTGTCTTCGATTAACTTTTCTGCTGTTTCAGATAAGTGCTTCTTTGGATCTTGTTTACCCACGTACCTTGTCTCCAATTGTTCTTCAGTTAGTTCTTTTTCTTCCTTGACTCTTTGATTGTATAAATCCGCTATCTTGACCATTTGCTGAGTGTTCTCCAAGTTCGCATGCTCTTTCGTATTAAGGTCGGTCAATTTTAGTCCAGATTGCCAATTCTTTTTATGTAAGTTTGAAAGCATATTGATCTCGTAAGATGTCTTATGGTAGTCAATATTCAATGAATAGTAGTGGCGATTCAATCCATGAATTAATGCCTGAATAGATGGCTTATTCAAATGCCCCACATTTGATGTCGATTGACGAGGTTCCTGTCCCATCATTAATGTAGTGGTGTCAATAGTTCTGAATGCATCTATGACAACTTTACCCTTAACTGATTGAATAGGATCTATGACAACAGCTACTGCACGCTTGTTTAACTGCTCAAAAGACTGTTGGGTATTGACATCTACAGATGACAACCAACACCCGAATCCTGGATGGGAATGGTACCATCCCACCACCATTTGATCTCTTCCTGTCTGTCTGAGCATATCCATCATTTTCGTTTGGAATATATCATCAACAGCTTCAACAGAAACACCAGTTCCTGATTGAGGCATAGCAAACACATCAATAACGTGTATAGTAAAATCATCAACAAAGTCACCCAACATCAATCCCATGACCTCCATGGGAACACCCGCTCTTCCATGCTTCAACATTTTCAATAAGGCAAGGGATGATATATAAACAGTTTCAGCATTATCTATCGCTGGTCCATCAGTCTGTGGTGGGGCAGCACCTCCTAGTCCTGCTCCAGAGCCTAACAATCTTTGAAGTCTTTCCATATTTAATCTCTAATTAAAGCAATATACGATTATACAATTCTTCTAACTTGATGGTGGCAATGAGAATGCGACTTCATTCAAACTTGGTTTGAAGCCTAAATATGCAGGTCTCTCTTGAATGAAAGACACCACTTGCTAGATAATAAAGGTCGAGTATTGTAATATGTTGGATGAGTATAGAACCAATACAAGAGTACCAATGATAGTACTTTTTGCCTTAGATCCCTCTTTTCTCAAGGAAGGAAGATAACATCTACATTTGTATAATAACGAGGGTCGTGAACGGTATAAACCCACTTTTTTGGGAATTAGGCACGGCAACATTTTTGGGCTCGGTTAATTATATCTACAATAGTTTTTGAAGCTAGAATGTCAGAACTCCCCAATTCCCTTGTAGGTAAAAAATATCCCGCAAAGGGACATGCTAGGAATGTGAATCGTCATTTGATTGATAAAAAAGGTGAAAAATCTCGTTATGCAATTTTTGTTTCTGGTGAAGATCTTAAATTATTCCCTTATAGTGACCAAACTCAGGCTTTCAGACAGAATAGATATTTTTTTTATTTGAGTGGTTGCAGAATCCCAGGATCTCATATATTATACCTTCCACATGAGGATAAGTTAATTTTATACATACCTGATGTCGATGATGATGACATCATGTGGTCAGGTCCTCCAAAGAGCAGGGAAGCTGTACTTGAGGAGTCCGACATTGACGAGGTGAAATATGCATCTGAGTTGGATTCTGATCTTGCAAAAGTTGATGGGTTTACAATTTATACTACTGACACTAATGAATGGAACCAAAAAATCTCTAACAAACTTTTGGCTAATGATCCAGATCTTTTCTATGCTTTGGATGAGTCTCGAGCTATTAAAGATTGGTATGAAATTGAGTTAATGAAAAAAGCTGCTCAAGTAACAGATAACTGCCATTTTGCTGTAATGTCCGCAATTCCGATTGAGACTAATGAAACCCATATCCATGCTGAATTTCTATATCATGCCTTAAGACAGGGTTCCAAACTACAGTCTTATGATCCTATATGTTGCAGCGGAACTAATTGTTCTACTCTTCACTATGTAAGAAATGACCAAGATATTCCGTCCACTAAGAGATCTATTTTACTTGATGCTGGTGCCGAATGGATTTGTTATGCTAGTGATGTAACCAGATGTTTTCCAATTAATGGTGATTGGACAAAAGAGCACTTGGAAATATATAATTTAGTTTTGAAAATGCAAGCTGCTGCCATGGAATTGATTAGACCTGGAGCTGATTGGGAACACTTGCATTTGACGTGTCACAGAGTTTTGATCAAAGAGTTCCAAAAACTCGGAATTTTCAAATCTGAATATTCAGTAGATGAGATATTCGAAAATAAAATCTCCGCGGGCTTCTTCCCTCATGGGTTAGGTCATATGCTTGGTTTGGACACTCATGATGTCGGTGGTCGTCCGAATTATGAAGATCCTGATCCCTTGTTAAAGTTCTTGCGTATTAGGAGAAAGCTCAAGAGCGGTATGGTAGTGACAAATGAACCCGGGTGTTATTTCTCACCTTATTTGCTTGAAGAGACTTTAGAGTCTTCCGAGAAATCCAAATATATTGATCGTGCTATTTTAGATAAATACTGGTATGTTGGTGGGGTCAGAATTGAGGATGATATTTTGGTGACTGACAATGGTTATCATAAACTTACTGGCATAACCTCAGACCCTGCGGAGATATCAAAAATTGTGAAAAAAGGGTTATCTAAAGACAAAGCATTTCACAACGTAGTTTAAAATTAAGTGGAAATATATATAAATCTAAATATGCCCATACTAATATTTGCCAACATAGCTTTGTACCATGTGCCGCAATACTAATTGAGCTCATATTCCTTGTGCGCCGCAGATCTCCTTGAAGAGATTCACGTGATAATATTCATCTCACATTCCTGAGCAAGCGAACAGGAGGGTACAAAAGGAGGGTTCAGGTGGACTTGAGATCAAAGCACTTGGAATTGTAGTAAATTGTGAAGATAAAAAATTTTGAAAATGGAAGGAAACTACGACGTGGTTGTATTAGGTACAGGTTTGACTGAATGTGTCTTATCTGGGCTTTTGTCCGTTGAGGGCAAAAAGGTCTTACACATTGATCGCCAGGACTTTTATGGAGGCGAATCAGCGTCATTGAATTTGTCTCAATTGTATTCAAAGTTCAAGCCGACCGCTCAGAAGCCTGACACTATAAAGGGTAGAGACCGAGACTGGTGTGTTGACTTAATTCCGAAATTTTTGATGTCCAACGGGGAATTGACAAACATCTTGGTGCATACCAATGTCACGAGGTACATTGAGTTCAAACAAATCGGGGGAAGTTACGTTTACAGGGGAGGTAGAATTTCCAAGGTTCCTTCTAATGAGTCAGAGGCTCTTCGATCATCTTTAATGGGAATTTTCGAGAAAAGAAGAATGAAGAAATTCTTGGAATTTATCGCAAAGTATGACGAGGAAGTTACTTCGACTCATCTTGGCCTCAGTTTAGACTCAAACTCAATGAATGATGTATATAATTATTTCGGATTAGAGAGTGGTACTAAGGATTTCATTGGGCATGCAATGGCATTATGGCCTAATGACGAGTATTTGAACGAACCTGCTCGTCCAACCTATGAAAGAATTAAATTATATGCACAGTCCGTCGCCAAGTACGGTAAATCACCATACATATATCCCTTATACGGTCTTGGAGAGTTGCCTCAAGGTTTCTCGAGATTATCGGCAATCTATGGAGGTACATTCATGTTGGGCACCCCGATAGATGAAGTCTTGTACGATGGATCTCATTTCGCTGGAGTTGTTACTAAGGAGGGAACAGCTAAAGCTCCAATTGTTATCGCAGATCCTACTTATTTTCCTGAAAGGGTCAAGAAGACTGGTCAGAAGGTTATTAGAGCTATGTGTATCTTGGATCATCCTGTTCCTGGCACCAACGACATAGATTCGGTTCAAATGATTATTCCGCAGAATCAGGTTCTGAGAAAAAATGACATCTATGTCACTGTTCTTTCGGACGTGCATTGTGTATGTCCTAAGGGCTACTACATAGCTATTGTTTCTACAATCATCGAGACCGAAACTCCACATATCGAACTCGAGCCCGCTTTTAAATTATTGGGTCCGAGACTTGACACTTTAATGGGTATAGCAGAGATTTACGAACCTAAGGATGATGGAACTAAAGATGGTATTTTTATCAGTAAGAGTTACGATGCCTCCTCTCATTTTGAATCCACCACAGACGATATCAAGGATTTGTACTTTAGGATCACTGGGAAGCCTTTGGTTTTAAAGGAGAGGTCACCAGAAGAAGAAGAAGAAGCTTTGAATGGTCTTTAGGTCTTAATGAATCACTAGTTACCTATTCCGTTTTTAGATCGATTGCACTTACTTTCATTTGTCCGCTAATACAATCGCTTTTTGTATTCGTATTTTCTTGCATAAATTTGATGCAGTCGTGATCACGTGTAATTTACCGAACTGGACAACGGAAAGCTTGCCTGTGTATTCATTTAAGACGACATTAGTGGGAAAGCAATGACTAAGCCCTCAAATCTGGTAACTTTGGTTAATGACTTCAGGACAAAGTCAGGAAAATCTATAACTATAGGAACTGGTACAGGTACAAAATGGAAAATCGCCAAAGCCGATCAGTCTTTGGATACCGAACAATATCCATTCATGACTGCATTGAGTGATCAACTTCTTCTTGCTTTGGAAAATGGATTCAATCATATTGATACAGCTGAAAATTACAGAACTCATCCAGAAGTTGCTGATGCTGTCAAACGAAGTGGTATTAGAAGAGAAGATTTATGGATCACTACTAAATATTCTCCTGGTTTCAATCCCCAAAAAGCGTTTTCCAGTGGTCCAAAGGAATTCATTGAAAAAACTTTAAAGGAATTCAATACTGATTATTTAGATTTGGTGCTTATTCATTCTCCATTTTTTGAGCCGGATTTTGCCGAAGGTCAAACCTTGGATGGCGCATGGAAAGAGCTTCTTGAGGCAAAAAAAAGTGGTAAAGCAAGATACATTGGTGTTTCAAACTTTTCTGTAAAAGACATTGAACACATTTTCAAGCTCACTGAATCTCGAGACTCGTATCCTGCTGTGAACCAAATTGAATTTCACCCGTTTCTCCAGAATCAGTCTAAAGAGATTCAAAAATTTTGTAAAGAGAACAACATTTTAATCGAGGCATATAGTCCATTAACTCCATTTTCCAGAGTTAAGGACGATGATAACTCCAAAGGAAGTCAACCGTTAAAGTCTTTCATACAGGAGTTGGCTAAGAGGTATGACAGGACAAATGCTCAAATACTTTTTGAAGTATACATTACAAAAGGGTATTATGCCTATCACTACGTCTTCCAAATTGGAGAGAATTAGAGAATCGTTGGATGTAATTAATTTTTCGCTCGATACTCAAGATGTATTAAAGATTGATAAGCTTGGTTCAAACTTTTATTACAGAGTATTCTTTTCTGAATATTACGGTGAGAGTGATGTATAATTAATAGATCTTTGTATACGACTACCATAGATATTCTCAATGAGTACTTCATAACGCATGTAATTTGTTTATGGAGTTAGAAATCAAGGTCATGGTAAGAGCGTCAGCTTGTATAAAATGATACACCATACTATAACAGACATGGTGCAGTATTTTGAGGGACGGCCACATAACTGAGGCTTTTTCGTTAAAATGATGTGGCCGTCGTGTTAAGAGCGCTGATATGCAGATAACTAATTATTTAAGACTCGAAGAATCTCTAACTGATAAGAACAAAATCCATTAATCCCACCATTGAAAGTATGACTAAAAGCGTGGAACAATCTTCTTTACCAATAAATTTTAAGACAAAATCTGGAAATCCAATCACCATTGGAACAGGATCAGGTACTAAATGGCAATGGAAAAAAAAACAGAGACCTGAGGAGGACAAGGAAAGCTTAGAGAAAGGGTTGAGCGATCAACTTGTTCTTGCCTTGAAAAATGGGTATAATCATATTGACACTGCAGAAGTATACACGACTCATCCTGAAGTTAGAGATGCTTTAAGGAGAAGTGGTATTAAAAGAGAAGAACTTTGGATTACTACTAAATACACACCAGGATTTAGAAACTTCAATGCATTGTCTAAAGGGCCAAAAGATTTTGTTGAAAAGGCCCTAAAAGAATTAGATACAGATTATGTTGATTTGCTTCTTATTCATACGCCTTCGTTTGATGACGAAAGATCATATGGTCAAACCATCGAATCTGCGTGGAAGGAGTTGATAGACATCAAGAAAGAAGGAAAAGCAAGATATATCGGTGTGTCAAATTTCTCGGTCGACCATATTTTAAGGACATTTAATGTTTCTGAGTCGCCTGAAGATTATCCAGTGGTAAATCAGATAGAATTTCACCCATACTTACAAAACCAAAGTAAAGGCATCTATGACTTCTCAAAGAAACACCTGATATTGCTTGAGGCATATGGACCATTGACTCCATTGTTTAGAATAATTAAGGACGATAAGGAAATTGAAGATCATCCTCTCAAACCCCTTTTGAAAGAGTTGTCTCAAAAATATGCAAAGACTGATGCTCAAATTCTCTTAAAGTATACTTTGCAAAAGGGTCTCTTACCTATCACGACATCATCAAAAGAGGAGAGGATCAGACAATCTTTAGAGATTTCTGAGTTTGACCTAAGTGAGGAAGATGTAGAGAAAATAGATAAGGTTGGTTCTACTTTTTACTTTAGGGCCTTTGGTATGGGCCTCTATGATGAAAAAGATGTTTAATTGTACATCTAACTGGACCGACTATAACCTTTATTTAAGTCAAAATATTTATTGTATTATTGAAATAATAACGCAGCAGCTTGTTCGACGTTACCTTTGGTTTGTTCTAAAGCGAATAATGCCTCTTCTTTAGTAAAGCCCAAATCAATTAAGCTTTTCACATCCTCCTCTTTGAACTTTTTATTATTTTCACCAGAATTATGTCTTTTCTTCGCTGCTTCCCCTGCAGCAGAGCTTGCGGTTATAGAAGGAGAGGATCTTGTATTAGCTGATGGAATGTCGCTGAAGATGTTCCCACCAAAGTGGGAAGCTCCAGCTTTCCGAGTGCCTCCTAATCCAGCACCAAATGCATTGCTCTCTATTTCTGATTCCTTCAAGAATTTTGCCTCTATATTACCTCCAACAATTAAAACGTCTCTCACTAAGTCAATAACACATCTGTGTCTTCTTAACATGTCCAATCCAAATAATAAGTCGACTTGAGTGTCGATCACCATGAAAGAACATGGAATGTGTATGTCTGAATTCCCAATGGAAATTGGGACACTATGAATTTTACCTTCAATTGTCTGAGATCCAACACCTCTTGCTTCACCTTGAAATCTTCTATCAATTAATCTCGATATTCCAACCCTTTCTGCAAGCCTTGGGGAGATAATGGTGGCTTGTGCTCCACTGTCAACAAAAGCTTGCACTTTTTCTCCATTTATGTTAATGTTTACGTACAACATGCTAACGGAAGCAAACGTTTCGGGTGTTAGCTCGTAAGCTAATTTCATATTGTCATCAATCTGCTCTTGTCTTATAATTTCAAGAATCCTAGCCTGAGACTCAGGATCGTCAGGGTTGGCTTGAAGTCTCGTAAGTTCATCCCTCTGATTTTGGGACATAACATGAGGACTAAGTCCACTTTGAAACTGCTCCAATTGATTCTGCATTGCATTTTGAAATGATTGTGGATCATTAAGTATGGAATGCATCTGAGGGTTGGATCTTCTAAGTTGCTCACCCGCTTGAGGATCGTTCAAAAACTGTTGCCTCATGAACTCTATTTGAGAGTTTATCTGACCGGCAGTGGATGGGTTCGGGTTAGATCCTGATCCACCTCGTATCTTCAGTAATACTATCAAGTCACCATCCTTTACATCTGAATCTTCCAAAGTCTTCAGCGAATCATCAAATGTTTTGGAGTTGTGTTTTAATACTTGATTGTTTGGTTCAATATCTGTTTCTGCTTGCAAATACGCCTTAAAGTCGTCAAGTGATAGCGATCCTGGAACGTCGACATTCACTAATTCACCACTAGAATCCACTGAGATGGTAAGTTTCATTCTTCAAGTTGAATTAATTCTATATTACAAATAAGTTGTTGATGGCAAAAAGATCTCGCATTTGTATGTGTACAGTTCGATCACAAAGAACTTCTTAGAACATAAAGGTTTTGTTATTATGAGAAATTCGCCTTCTGAATATAGATATTGAACTATTTACAATTGCTTACAAATAACTTAGTCTTAGGTTTATATCAGTGTTTTGTGGTAAATAAGATGAACGTTGAAGACATTAGGCTGCCTCATAGAGCTATGTGAATGACTTTTTCAAAGTGTATACATTCATATGAAGTAAGAATTCGAAGTGATTGTTGCCATGGTCTCATTATAAATCAAAGCTGCCGTCTCTTCAATTGGTTTTTCTGATGGTGGTTTTTTTCCTTGACCTTAAAATCAAATAGGTACGATCATGGAAATATGACTACCGTTTAAGAGCATTTTTTTCACTTTTTTTTCCCTTTTACCTTCATAATCACTTTCTTCTACGTTCTCTAAAACAACATTCACGTAGTCGTCGAACCCAATCAAAGTTCCCCAATATTCTTTATCGCCAGACATGATGATATGAATCTTTTGTCCGATGCACTTATCTATCACCTCTAAAGGGTAGGCGATTTGAGGAGCATCAGCTTCCACATTCGAATCTTCATTTTGAACCTCTACTGTTGACATTGTGATACCGCTAGGACTTTATTCCAAGTAACTTTAGCTAGTTCTTTAATATTTTAATAGCTATCCGGCGCACTTTTAGAGTATTCACGACCTTCAAATTTAATTACCATTTAAAAAAAAAGTTCTATAAAAGCGAATACATTCTATGAGCAGATAATACAGATAACATCGGAGTCAGTGAATGAAAAGCTTACGCCTTAATAGCAGCTGTAGAGTTTGTAGGCTTGGGTGAATCCTGGTCCAGCTTTTCTTTCATCGAAACATCATGCTTTACTTTCCATCCATCGAAATCTATCAAGGCCTGCATGCAACCCCATTCTGTAATCTTGTTCTGTAGCCAGACCAAATTCACAGGCTTTGTTAAGTAATCGTTACATCCCGCCGTCAATGCATTTTTCCTATCCACGGAAGAATGAGACGAGGCAGTCAACGCAACTATTATAACTGGTGATCTAAAGACAGAGGTATCCAACTTGTCTTCATCTTTTACATTGTAGATGTGTTCTTCCTTCGTGAAACCTCTAGTTGGGGAAAAGCCAATATTATTTACTTTCTCTAGATGTCTGATTTGCTTTGTCGCTTCTATACCAGACTTCACCGGAAGCTGAATATCCATTAAAACCAAATGAAAACCACCCAATTTCCACTTATCTATTGCTTCTTGTCCATTTTTTGCTATCTGATAGTGAATCTTGTGCTTTCTTAAAAACGCACCTAAAATTGCCTGGTTGATGGCGTTATCCTCGACCACTAGCACAGATATAGATGGCAAAACCCTCTCAGTAGCAGACTTTGTTGGAGATTCCTTATCCCGTATTCCTTTAGATTTCTTTTGAAGTGTCTCCTTTGTCTTCATTAAATTGTCATATCCTGCATTTTCGCTTTGATTCACTGGGGTACGTGACGGAGAATGCAAAGCCCTGACATCTACTGGAGGTGATGGAGAGACCAAAATTCCATCTATACTATTTCGAGCTGCTAAATTATGATCATTTGAATTCTTTCTTTCGTTCGATGAGACAGAGTTCAGGTAATATTTAAGTTTCAGTATTTCTCTATTTTCTGAATTGTTCACATCAGATAATTTAGATTCATTTTCGGATTGTTCTGTACTACCAGAAGTATGTGGCTGTTCTCTTGAAAGAATCCGATTTCTTATTGGAGAGTTCTCACTAGCATCATCAAAATTAGCTTTCTTTCTGTCTACAGTGTTCGACGAGCCTGTAGTTAACGAAAAATTTTTTGGCAATAGTACAATAGCCTGCGAGTTAATTTGTTCATTTGTTGGTGCATAAAGTGGACTAGACTGTGTTCTTCTGAACGAGTTGGAACCTGTCGGTGCAGGAATATTTTTATTCAAACTCGTTGGTGATATCGACCTTACTTTTGGAGGACTTGACGTCGATGGTGTGATCTTGTTAGGGTATGTGTATTGAGGCTTAGGCTGGTGGTAATAAGATGCCGCATCTTGTCCAATAGAATTCTGAGATGAATGATATGAGTTCTGGTAATTTTGATAAATAGGATTTGGCTGCCTAGCTGGTGAAATGTATAAAGAATCCCTTCTTGCATAAGCACTGATGCTATTCCTATTCGACATACCCTGTTCGTTAGATGTAGTGGCATAATGATATGGCGCTTCAATCAAAATCGAATCTGACATGTCCATACCGTTAGGGTAATACATATCGAGTATATGTGCGACGTTCTGATTCGGTTCGAGAATCTTATAGTTGTATGTCGAGGGAGGTGACATAGATCTTCGTCTTTCTGCATTGTATGTGCCACTTGTATTACTTGTAGTCTTGGCACCATTTACATTAGTTGAACGTGATTGTAAATCAATCTTTAATACTAACTCCAGAGGATCATAAAATACGGCCAACGAATTAGGAAACTTGTGAAATATAGCCAATTTCAAATCATCCACTATATCATCCTCATACACTCTGATAGTCGTGGGACATTCACCGTGTTTCCTAACCCATACTCTTTTTGTCTCTGTACTGAAATCCTGATTATCTTTTTGAAGAGGGGAGGAGTTTCGCTGTTGAGTATTTATATTTGACTTGATTAGCACTTGCTGTTGCGGATCGCTCTTGACAGTATTCCGTGGTCGATGTCTATAAGCAGCATTAGGCCGCTTTTGAGCCCCTAAATGATTGCTCATATTTTTAACGATATCTTATTAGCTCAAAATGTTATACTCTTCAAGATTCAAACTGATTCAAACCTCTTAGCTTTTATGTAATTCCGCTCAATGTAACTACACTTACAAGTTACACTTAGAATTAAAATACCCCTACAGAGAATTACATACGACATGCGACATTTTCAATAGATGTGAAAGAGACAATTAATTTGTAACTAATAGTGCGTGAATTCAAACCACCCTATTCCCAATCATCATCGTCGTCAAAATCATCTCCCTCGCTCGACGGAGTTTTCAATTCGGAGCTTGTGTTTATTGCTTCTTTTCCTACATCAACAACATCACCATCTTCGTCATCCCAGTCAAAACTTTCCTGGTCCGAGACATTAACTTCCGTATGCTCAGAATCTTTAGATTTCTTATCCAGATGCTTCTCCGTTAATATCTCTTTACGTACCTTCTCTTCATCCTTTAACTTTTGTTCGTTCTTAAAGTAACGATACCAGAATGTGTTGTATGAGATATCCACGGGAACAAGACTATTCATGAGCGTGGTAAGGGTATTGGGATATTGTTCTAGCAAATGTAAAATCTCATGTGTCTTGTCATCAGCTTTAAACTCTTCAAGCTCTTCTTCCTGGTCCAAATCATTGGACAAATAGAGAGCTTTTTCCGTATGTAATTTAAAGAGTTCACTTTCAAATCTAGATGTTCCATACTGCTCACGATCAGTTAACAGGGAGCTAAATATTGTTTCCTTTTTAGAGTCGGATTCTGCTTCCTCCTCAGGTGACACCTGAATGATATTGGAGAAGAAAGAAGTAAATTGGTTCATATACGCGCCTGCTTGTTTTTCTACCTTTTCTAAGGTTGAATCAAGATTATCCAATGCATTATTAGCTTGTCCCTGTATACCTTTTAAGTTAACCTCCGGAACGTGTGGACTTTTCAATTGTTTCTCTATGTGTGACAACGTTTCTCTTAATTGTGACTTATTATTGATATTCTCTTTGGCGTCATTTAACTGATTTAGTAGGCTCTCTTTATGTGCCATGAGACTATTTTTCTCTGATATCTCCTTTGCGCTGTTGGCTGTGTTAGTCCATAAAGAGCTAAATTTTCCCTGTATGACCCCATACATTCTATCAATTTCATCTTCCAATTTAAGTACAGCTTCTTCTGTCCTATTCTCCTCATGGTCAGCTACCTTCGTCTCGGCATCTCCAACGATTGGATCGTAAAACTCCATGATTTTGATGTCGTAAATATAGATGATAGAAAAACACAAATAATTAAAGGTACTGCACGCTCCATTTTCGAAAAGTAGAATGTAGCACCAAAAAGGGATTGGGGTATACTGGCCATACATAGTGAAAAAATCTTTCTACATGTGTCTATTTTAAGTTGAAGATATAAGTACGAAATAATGATCGTATCAGGAATGAAATTCTGAAATCATCTGTTATCGTAGGCTTTAATCAAGAAGTTTGAAAATGTAAAGATAATACAGTTTCTTCGCTATCTTTCTTGTTGGAACATTTGATGCATTCATCCATATTTAGGATAGCTATAAAGCTTAGTTTAGTGAATTGATGATACCATTCTTTTACTCCCCCTGAAATTAAGTATAAAAACTCAAGATGCTGCTCGAATTGTGAGTCAGAGAACCGATCTTGAATCCGATTGCGAAAAAACTATTCTCATTAGATATTGTTTACTGGAGAACCGGAGAAAGTGTAAAAGGCTAAAATTGTTAGAAGGGAGGATGAGAAGGTCCGAGATTCTTTTTGGCGATAAAAATTCTCCCATACTTCTAATAAGGGATGCACTTTTCAGAAGAAACTCTAAATCAAAGGAATATATTTTCAAAAAACCAATCAACAATTTTTCCATACATGATCCAAGCACAATTGGAAAACCATCACTATGGGCCGTAATGGGTCTGATGAAAAGCGATTTTCTCAGAGTGGCTAGCAATCAGTTTCAGGCAGTGCCAAATAATTCTAGAGCTTATCCAAAATTTGCTAAGGCGTTTAGTTACGACAGAATTCAGCTCCTAGACTTTAGAGATCAGTCGGGATTACCTAAAGTCCATTTATCTGCGAGATATGAATCATTGGCTCAAAATGATGAAGCAATGGCTCAAGAAAATGTAAACTCGACTATAAGTTACATCACAGGTTCAAATAATTACAACAACAGAACATCAGTGGATATGTATTATATTAACGATCTTTTAAAGCTTTTCAACTTGGAGCATTTATCAGATCGGTGGATAAGTAAGTTAAGTAACGGGCAAATGCGGAGATCACGAATTGCAAAGGCATTAGCAAGGAAACCCAATCTTCTTATTATTGATGATCCTTTCCTCGGTCTTGATCCAGAAGCAACTAAGTTGGTATCTGAATCGTTACATAAGGTCAGTCAAAGATATGACATTGCTATTGTATTGGGTTTGAGAGTTCAAGAGAATATTCCCCATTGGATCAATGATCTTGCCTATATTGATAATGAAGGAAAATATTGCGCTGGAAACAAAAGAGGGATTTTACCTCAAATAAGAGAATTCGCAAAAGATACTGTTGAATTGCACGAAAAAAGGAGTCTTGTTCATAGACAAAAGGACCTCAGAGAGATAAGCAATGATTCAATATATGTCGAGGATCCACATATTAAGTTTGAAAACGCTCTGGTGGTATACAAAGGTTCGCCTGTTTTGACAAACTTTTCTTGGACTATACCTCGAGGATCTAATTGGAGAATTCTGGGCCCTAATGGGACAGGGAAGACAACCATTCTTTCCTTGATAACGGCCGATCACCCTCAATCCTGGAGATCTGTGCTTTCTGTTGATGGAAAGCTAAGGAAAACTGGAAATGGAAGTTCATTCTTTGAAGTCAATAATAAAATCGGAATATCATCTCCTGAACTTAACGCGATGGTCCCAGGTTCAAAGACAATGAAGCATGTAATACTTTCTGGTCTAAAACAAGATGTAGGAAATGCTAATTTTGTTCGCACGGTTCCTGAGGAAAGAATAGATGACTTTGCAAGTTCGATTTTGTATCAATACAAGGATCACTTGAGTGTCTTTGGTGATACTCCTTTCTCCCAGCTTCCGGTTTCAGAACAAAAGTTAGCACTCTTTATAAGAGCAATAATTAAGAATCCGGACATCCTTATATTAGACGAAGCCTTTTCCACTATGGACGATGAACTGCTTATACTTAGATGTCACAAGCTTATAGAGGATCAGTTGAAGCATACGACGATATTAGCTATTGGACACATAGATTGGGAAGTCCCACATTATGATTATTTGGTTAAGCTTCATGGTGATGAAGATAAGACATATAGTTTATATAAGTATGTCTAGATTGTCTAAAATTAAGGAATGTGTCTAATAATATGCCAGACATCGACATCTTCAAAATCCTCTCGCGCTTCCCAAAAAGTACATCCGAAGCCCCTATTGTGCGGAAGTTCCGGTGAAGAGTGTGCTGAATTGACCTAGAATGAAATAAATGCTAGTCCAGAATAGCAACTAAGAGTATTTAAGATCATACTTAGAGCTATTTCCTAATTGATATGTACCTTTAAAATGAAAGACATCCAATTGGCTTTTTATTTGAACGTATGATTCTTTCGGCTATTTGGCTAATACGCGTAATCGAATTTGTGTAACAAATATACATTTCGCTCAGCTTGTTGATGGCTGCTCCAAGTAAAAAATAAAGTAAACCTTTACAGACGGAATTCAAAAAGCGATACTAGAGAAGATTGTAGAAGTTTTCCGCTCTTATTTCTTAAATTTATCCATCTTAGAATATTTAACCACGGAAGTTTGATAGCATATTTGTGGAGTATCACCAGCAATTGAAGAATATTGGTACCCGGGATAGAGTATGGTGTTTGAAAAAACGATCACTATTCCTACATCACAACCTATTCCTCCTGGTCTATCATCAAAAATGCCGGTTTTTCCTGCTGATGATAGACCTTCCGACGAGTTACATGATTTAGAGTATGGAAAATTAGAATCAAGGGACCACTTATATACATCTAATTACCCTGCTGGACAACCATTACCTGACCTTGTTGACGATGATCCTTCGTATGTTGTTTACATTTTAACTTACTTGAATTACTTAATTTTAATTATCATTGGCCATGTTGAGGATTTCTTCGGCAAGATATTTTGCCCTAAGGATTTTGAAGATCTTATAGAAAAAGATGGCTATTCTCCGTGGTATGATGGATTTGAACAGTTTTACGTCCGCCGTTTAAAAATGAGGCTTGATGATTGTTTCGCCAGGCCAGTTCATGGTACGCCTGGTCGTTTTGTAAAGTGCATCAATAGGGTTAGGTATGGAAAGACCTATCTTTATGATGGTACAGTTACGGAATGTTTGAATTTGTCTTCTTATAACTATTTGGGTTTTGGACAGTCTAAAGGTATCTGTTCAGAGTTTGCTTCGAAGAGTGTTGATGAGTATGGTGTTTCTGGCTGCTCTCCTCGTCTGATAATAGGAACGACGGATTTGCATAAGCAGTGTGAGCGGGTTGTTGCGAATTTTGTTGGTAAAGAAGACGCTTTAATTGTTTCTCAAGGCTTTGGTACCAATGCTAATCTTTTCAGCTCGATTGCGGATAGCAAGACTTTAGTGATCTCAGATGAATTAAATCATGCTTCTATTAGATTAGGAATAAGACAATCAGGTGCATCGGTTAAGGTTTTCAAGCACAATGATGTGAATGATTTAGAGAAACTTGTCAGGAACCAGATTGCTCAAGGACAGCCAAAAACTCATCGCCCATGGAGTAAGATAATTATAGCTGTGGAAGGACTATATTCTATGGAAGGTAACATGTGTAATTTGCCAAAATTGATTGAGATAAAGAAAAAGTACAAGTGCTACCTTTTTGTTGATGAGGCACATTCAATTGGAGCATTAGGTAAAGACGGGAAAGGGATCTGTAATTACTTCTCAGTAGACCCTGCTGATGTAGATATCCTAATGGGAACTTTTACTAAGTCTTTTGGAGCAACTGGAGGATACTTCGCAGCTGACAAAGGTATTATCGATAGATTGAGATTGACTTATTTGACCAACGTTTATGCTGAGAGTGTTCCTCCACCTGTCTTATCCCAAATTATTTCCTCGTTAAGTATAATTGAAGGCAATTTGAATCCAGGTGAGGGTCAAGAAAGATTACAGAGGATAGCTTTCAACGCACGTTATTTGAGATTGGCATTGAAAAAGTTAGGCTTCATTGTTTATGGTGCAGACGATTCACCCGTTATACCCTTGTTAATTTTTTTTCCTGCCAAAATGGCCGACATCTCCAGAACGTTATATGATCGTGGCATTGCCGTTGTCGTCGTTAGTTATCCAGCCACGCCATTAGATACTGCTAGGGCTAGGTTTTGTGTGAGTTCGGCACTCACAAAGTCTGACTTGGATTATGTGATAACTCAAATCAATGACATTGCTCCATTTTTAAAATTGAGCAGTGGTAACGCAGGTGGTTCAAAGACACCTGGAATACCACCCAGATGGTCCCTCAAAGAAGTCATTGAGACAACTGTTGAAGACGTCAAGAAGCCAAAGTTGGGCTGAGCATTATTGTTTTCATGCACTGCCATAGTCAACTCACTAAATTTCTGTGGCCAATTCATAATAATTTTGATATATATTTCACATATTTTGTCTACACAAAACTAATACTAATTTGCGACATCATCTAATATATAATCTTGTCAATAAAGTTAATTAATCTTTTCAGCGCCAGTGATGACAATAATAGTACCTGATCTGCTAACACCGCCTCTCAAGTTTAATGCTGTTGAAGATAAACTTTATCGAGGAGCATATCCGAGAGAAATAAATTTCCCATTCTTGAAAACTTTGAGAATTAAAACGTTAATATCACTAACTCCAGAACCAATAACTACAGAGACTGATGAAAAACTATTTCAGTTTACTCAAGATCATGGAATTAGGATCGTTCATTTAGAGTGTGCACCAAGTGGCAAAGGAAAAAAGAGAGGTGTTCCCTTGGATTATAAGGCCCTAGTTGAAGCTCTTGATTTGGTTATTCATAAAGAATATGCCCCTGTATATATACATTGTTTAAATGGGGGTCAAGTAACAAGTCTTGTCATAGCATGTTTGAGAAAACTTCAGTTCTGGTCTTCAATTACAATCTTCAACGAGTTCATTAATTTCACTGAAAACATAACAGTTAGCGATAGAAATTTCGTGGAAGATTTTAAAGGAGAAATAAACATCAATATTAATAATAAAGCAGATTGGCTATGGGTAGGTATGAGTAAAGGAGTAATAGATAATAATCCTAGAATAAGAGTTAATGAATTTTACGGGAACTACGTTACGGCAACTGATAATACCTGTTTTGCAAATGATTAATGTATTCCGTGGCATTCATTATATACGCTGATAGAATAAACAATATGCATTGCTGTTGAGTACCTTTGATCTTGGACAGTTGAATGTCACTTTTGCGTCGTCAAAATAACACCATTCTTTTACATGTTTAGTGTCGCTATGCTTACGTACGTAAGAAGTATAATGGCCGGTAGTCAAAGTGCCAAAATGATTAATAACACCATAAAGCTTGTACTTAAAAGGTGCAACTTGGTTTCTTGATGGGAAAGTCTCCAAAATCTGTCTTTCTTTCTCTTCAGTAATGGTTTCTTCTCCTGTGTTGAGGTTGGTTCCGATTTTGGGCCAGTAAGAAGTCATATCTAGTGTCTCGTCGACTGGATACTTGATGAATTGATCAAGTTTACTGATATGCCCAGTCGGCAACACTTTAAATCTCTTGAAATGTAATATCAAAACATTAGGTAGTCTGGTAATTGAAATTTTCTTAGTCAGTTTGGTAAACTTTTTGCAATTGGGACAATACCACTTATTAGAATCATCGAGTAATTCCGTAGTGACAAATTCGTCAATGCAACTTTTCAAATCGAGATTCGACACCCCTCCTAATTTCTCAGGAATTGGAAGTGACAAAAATGAAAAAGCATTGTATGTGGTCGAGGTGTTGTCACATTCTAAACATCTTAAACGAGATAAATATTGACCTTGAAAGTAATCAACTACCACAGAGAAGTTTAGTTTGAGATATCTTTCCCATTCTATAGTAGACGCCAATCTTACAGGGAGTGTTTCCCTGATTTTTTCTTGCTGAGAAGTCAATTCCATCACTTTCCTTTTTCCTTCGTTGTCGAGTTTATACTGGTTAAGATCTTCATGAACTCCATCGAGAACAAAAGTGAGAAACTCGATACAATCTTGTTGATCAAATGTTGCAAACTGTTTTCCCGGTGACAAAGCACCCATAACTTTCTTGAAATGCGATGGAGTGACAAATTTCCCAGACTCCTCCATCATGCTGACCAAAAGACCTACGAAGTTCATCGTGAGAACTCCCTTCGTACCTAGTTTATTATTGACGTTTATATGTTGACGATAAGACATCAAAGCACTCGAGGTCTTCTCAGGCAGATTGTCTATGTTGGGGAAGAAGAAGTTTGTAAGCTGAGGAGTGGCACCTAAGCATTGAATTACGCAGCTCATGTAACATGAATTCCCTAAATTTGTGAGTCCTGTTGCATACAGTTCTAAGAAATGATTTCTTTGTAAACCATTTTTTTGAACTTGTTTATGTTCACCGTTTTGTTGTAAAGGACAAGCTTGAGAACTTGACGGCCCGCCTTTTCCTGATTGCTCTAATAATTTCTTTTCTGTTGAATGGGAGGAAAGCGATGAAGTGGGCTGCTCTCGATGCATTTTCACTGTTGAATGAGAGGGTCCTGTTGAAAGGGCCATAGTACTACGACCTTTACTAACGTCTGATAGTCCACTAGATGTTAGTTTAAAAGCTTCTGACTCCACTCGCTTCGGCAAGGATTCATTGGACTTCACAGAAGATAAGTACTCCCCAAAATTCTTTAAATATGGTGCGACAGGAATTCCATCCGGTGCTTTAATTCCCAGCCCCCCTCTCGAATTAGGTTTATTATAGTCAAGTGATCTTAGTTTCGGTTGTGATTTTGTGATCGAATCATTACCAAATGATTCATGCCATTGAAGTACCCCACCAACTAAGTATACTGGATATTGCTTCATTCTAGAACTAATATACTTAACCCTGAACATGATTAAGTTCACCAATTTTTCAAAGGGACTTCGAGGAGTTATCCCAAATGCTGTCTCATCTACAAGTGCATCTTTGAAAAGTTCGAACCTATTTGTTTCACCCTTGTAGTACCCATATTTGAAATTGTAGATAACTACTAAATCATACTTATACCTGGCCTCAAACATAGAATATTGATTTTCAGGCATACTTTTACGTAGATTCAGTGCTAGATCTTGATCTGTTAACTTTTCATTCTCTGCCAACGACTTTACCAAAGAAGGCTCTATATTGATGATATCAAAGTGATTAATGTGATTATGACTGAACTCCTTGGCTTCTCTGTAATCAATGAGTAAAATCGAAAGTTTAGATTCTTTAGATTTATTCAAAAGATATCTTAGTTCTTGCGGGAATATTTGCTCCCTGTACTTGAATCTTTCTATTGACAAGTCATCCTCTCTTAATCTACTGTCAAAACTGCTATTCGACTCTTGTCCTTTAATGTTCGTCAATTTCAAAGACAGAGCGTTGTTAGCACTATGTGTTCGCATTAGCTTGTTAAATCTGAAAGTCAAGCTATCTTGTTGCAGCTGTTCTCCAATATCGTTAAATATGATTTCATTCGATTGCAAGCGGTCCTTTATTTCTTCAAATGAAGAAATTTTTCTTCCTATAGTGGTTCCGATGTCATCAAAAAGATCCTTTGTCTTCAGTGTCATCCTTTTCTTTAAGTCCTCATAGAAGGCCACTGCTAAACCGTATGCCATATATGCGATTTCATAATCACAATAACCAAGTCTCTCTAATTTCTTCTGCTCATGATTAAATATCTCTAGTAGTGCTACCTCATAACCTATTATCTTTGAGGTCGAATACTTTTTACTCAGTAGGTTATCTTTAATTTTAAGTATTATCTTATCTAAATCTTGGGCGGCGTTCATCACGGTTCTCACCTGAGCAGTCATGTTGAATATACGCCACCTTTCAAAACTTTATATCACTTTCAATTTCTTTCCGAAAGGTAAGAGCCAATTTCTAATACTATTTATCCGAAATAAAGTAAAGTCTTAAATGTCATGAATTTCGAATTGATATGTAGTAATACTATATAGTTCACAGTTTGGCTTATATGCACGCAATGTAAATTTGCATTTTAATCACTTCGGTAGCTAAAAAATATTCAACGTTACAAGAAGTATACACTTTTTTTATACACAAAAGAAATTCAAATATTTAACTTATCACTTTTTATAGAAATTCTTCAATCCAGCATCAAATCCTTGCTGCCATTCCCACAAATGTTTCAGTGAACCCTTTGCTTTTATATGCTCCTGGAATCTAGAAGCTTTCCAAGCACCGACTCTGCCCAATGCAGAGCCATTTGACCTTGCAAAAGACGTTGCATCCTTCCAGGCAGTGGTGAAACCTTCCTTGTATCTGTCGTGCTCATATTTTTCGTTCGAATTCTGCTTGTTCCAATAGTCAGTATGAGCGTCAAATTCCTTCTTTAGGGTATCTTCAAAAGAATCAGGAATACCTTGTCCAGCATATGGTGATTTAATTGCTCCCTTATCAGTCATAGTCTTGAAATCCCACTCACCGCCATTTCCGGATTCAAATTTGTATGTCCAGAAGTAACTTCCAAATTTAGCTCTTTCAGCAAAAAGTTCGACTTGCTTTTTGCCAAATTCAATTACCAATTCATCTCTGTGGGAATTAGCGTCATCTTTATCCCAAGATTGACCATCCAAGACACAAGAGTACTCACCTAGCGTAACATCTACTCCATCGCCATTATTAGGAAGGTTGGTGAGCAAGTCTCCATTCAAGTCATTGATGATCTGCTTAGGCGACTTTTGTTTGTCCAGATCAGAAAAGCACCTATAACAGTGAGAATCTATAACTACGCCAAATTGGACATCATCTTTCTCCTTACTTTGAATCCAGCTCACCCATTGATCTGGCTGCCAACTGTCTGAAATGACTATTGGAACATCCTTATCTTCCTCCCTTATCTCGTTTATAGCAGCGCTATAATATCTTCCTTGTTCCTTTGCAAGGTTTGAATCTGCTTCATTTACTATCTGAATTCCTGCAATATTATCGTAGTTCTTTAAATCTTTGGCTATAAACCGCAATGCTTCGACAATTAAGAGTTGGGCTTGTTCGTTACTCCAGAAGTCTGCCTTTCCATTTCCTTGTTCTCCAGAATGATCAGATCCATTTGCACCAAATGGAAGGCCATGTAAATCAACTAAGATTGAAATATCGTATTG
This sequence comes from Priceomyces melissophilus, assembly GCA_031081885.1. Classification (NCBI taxonomy): domain Eukaryota; kingdom Fungi; phylum Ascomycota; class Pichiomycetes; order Serinales; family Debaryomycetaceae; genus Priceomyces; species Priceomyces melissophilus. The sequence goes on along the minus strand of JARYTE010000004.1, from coordinate 806,372 downwards.
CTGTGCCTTCTCAATGAAATGCAGTTTATAAATTGACCATGAGTTTTTATAGATCTTTTGTCCCACTTTTTCAAATCTAGTGCCTTTCGTGAACTTGCCACCATCAACATTCCAGTATCCAAAGGGAACCCTTAGAGATGTTACTCCATGGGTCTTGAGGTAGTTCCAGTCATCATCATTTAAAAAGCTGCTCCAATGGTTTTCAAAGATTTTTCTTGCTTCCTCTTCTCCCTTGTCTTTCAAAAGCTTCTCTGCCACTTCTAACTCGGTATTCGTGCCATCTGGAAATATGCTATGATAAATCCATTTTTCGAGAACAAAACAAGCACCAATGTTAGTCCCATACTGGTATCTGGACTGATAAACCTGCTTTTTGGACGGTTCCTTTCCAGGAGAAACTGCAGCTGCTGCAGGAGATAAGTTTTTACCCTTGCTCTTTATTTTAAACTTGTCAAACATTTTGATATTTTAGAGGTGATTTTTAATTGATCAAAAAATCAATTGCAAGCAAGCATTATTACACACCAAAGTGTTCAAATGCAAGCTTGCTAAATCGTGCAACAAAAATGTCGCGAGATCAAGGTTTGTTCCTAGTCTACGACATCTCGGAACTTCAGCTATCATCATTTGAAACACGTAAAGTAACGTTATGGAAAATGAAGTGAAAGTACGATGGCCAGATCCTTTCAAAAGACTTTATAATGTTTTTGCTAAAATCAATACCCACTTGACTTTTTTAGCATCGCATTCTATGGGGACTATCCCATCTTTTGAGTTAATTCACAAACTTGATCTGAGTATCAGTAAATTGGACCTTGCTATGATAAAGAAGCTAATGCCCCCAGGTGACATATTCTATGACTACGTGGATGAGAATGAGATTCTTCTTTCGTTTGTTGAGAAAGTAAAGTTTGACTGGAAATCTGGCTATAAACAGACTCATTCTCGCCTGATAGACGATGCGTTCGAGCCTAAAGACTCCGATCTGTCTGGGAATGATGAAAGAGTTAGTAAGCAGATACTACTTTTTGACTTCAGAGATTCTAAAATTCATGGGATTGGGTCAGTTTTAAAAGGAAGAAAGAAAAGAAAAACTGAAGATACTGATTTATTCCTGAACTTCTTTCTTTCATCTAATAAATTATCTGTTTCAAAGGTATCTCAAGTTCAATTATTGGCTATGATAAAAAAACGTAACGATAAGTTTGGAAAAGCAATTGATTTTTTTTTGCTGAATTTGGGCACTGATGAAGCACAAAAAGATGGCATTGAACTTTTCGTCAAGACTAGTGGTGGACTTATACCCTCGCCTCCGAAGTTTACTGATCCTGTAGATCTCTTAAGCTCTAAAGGCAGTGAAAATACCCTAAGCAATCGATCGACCATGGGAAACATGATAGCAGCCCTAAGACTGAAATCTTTTTACAGAGGACAGATAGAAAGCGAAAGAATATTAACTAGCGCTAGAGAGGCAAAGACAAGCCCGCTTCAAAACAGTAATTTAATTCATCCGGATTTGTCGTATGCTTATGAGAAAAGTAAAGGTATATCCATAGATTCGGCCCTATACATCCACCAAGTAGAAGCTTTGAATGCTTTGGTGGATAGCTTTAGCAGAAAGCACGTTATTGCAACTACATCTACAAGCTCTGGTAAGTCTTTAATATATCAATTGCCCGTATTAAATGACATACTTTGGGAAATAGAAAGGGGTACAAAGAGCAGATCAGTTACTGCTTTTTTTGTTTTTCCTACAAAGGCCCTAGCGCAGGACCAAAAAAGACATTTGGAGGAATTGATTACTTCCATACCACTTTGTAATGAAAGAAGAATAATTGTGGAGACATTTGACGGTGACAGTGATGGAATGTCCAGAAAACATGCAAGATCCTTTGCGGACATAATATTTACAAACCCTGATGCTATTCACGCTGCAATTCTTCCATCTCATGACAAAACATTTGACGAAACTGGATGGCTGGATTTTTTGAGTAAGCTTAACTATGTAATAATGGATGAGTTACATGTCTATAATGGATCATTTGGAGTCCATGTATCATATGTAATGAGTCGTTTACTAAGGCTCATTTCAAAGATATCATTGCAGAGTAATAGGGTGACTTTTATCTCTTGCTCTGCTACTATTAAAGATCCAGTGTTGCATTTTAAGACGGTATGTGGTATTCCGACCAATGAGGAAGTTATCCATGTCTCACAAGATGGGAGCCCTTCCTGTGAAAAGAAAATATTACTTTGGAATCCACCACCATTGATGAATAAAAGGGGTCAGGTTCATCACACGGTTTTGTCCTCTTCACAGTTAGGGGATCCTGCCAAAGTTTCAACTTTTGTTCCTAGAGAATCCATTGTCCCTGAGCTGGCTAAGATTTTGCTTCAGCTACTATCACACTGTCCAGATGTTAAGGTTCTTGTTTTCTGTCCTATTAGGAAAATCTGTGAAATGATGATGAAGGAGATAAGAAGCTTGTTAAAAAGTAGTCCTTATAATAATTCTCTCATAGATAAGTCGAGCATCATGGCTTATAGAGGAGGTTATTCAAAATCTGACAGGAGAGTCATAGAAAGAAAAATGTTCGATGGTCAGCTAAGTGCTGTAATCGCGACAAATGCCTTAGAATTGGGTATTGATTTAGCTGACATAGATGTAGTTATCTCCTGCGGGTTTCCAATGCTGAAGCTGCATTTACATCAACAGTTTGGTAGAGCGGGAAGAGGTTCAGATGCAGATGGGAGTTTGGCAATATTTGTTGCAGGGCCCACTCCGATTGATCAATACTATCTTAAACGCCCTGAAGAATTAATTGAGAAGTCATATGAAGATCTTTGTGTTGCTAGCTTGATGGAAGAATTCTCTCACGGATCTATATTGAACCTTCATTTACAATGTGCAGCTTTTGAGTGGCCAATAGATTTACTGACTGATTTAGGATGGTTTTCCAATACGAGATCGATAGATAGTATGAACAACTTTGTGAATTGTTGTCGGGAAAAGCTATACAAGTTCGATAATCAATATAGACCTCATCCTATGTATTTGCCGTGGCCGCCGAACCACGTTCTGTTACGGGCAATTGAAAACGAAACTTTTGCTGTTGTGGACATCACCGAAGGTAGAAATGAAGTTATAGAAGAAGTTGAGGCTTCAAGGACTAGTTTTACACTTTATGAAGGTGGTATATTCCTCCACCAGGGCTTTTCCTATTTAGTCAGGGAATTCAATTCCGATGAAAAATATGCCAAGGTGGAACGTGTTAATGTAGATTGGATAACTCAACAGCGTGACTTCACTGATATGAATCCAATTGAAGTTGAACGTATAAAGCAACTTTCAAATAGCAAAGAAGGTAAGCCAATAGATATGCCGGCTTTTTTTGGAAAAATAGAGATGAAAATAGTTGTTTTCGGGTATTTTAAAGTCAACAGAAGATCCGAAATCTTAGAGGTTGTGGAAGTTAAAAACCCTCCCGTGATATTTTGCTCAAAGGGCTTCTGGATCGACATACCATTCTCTACCTTGGCTATCTTAGATGAAAAACATCTCTCGGGAGCAGGTGGTATACACGCAGCCCAGCATGCCATCATGAATATATTACCGTTGTTCATTTCAGGTGGGGTTTCTACAGACCCTAATGCTTCATTCACTTCTCGCGTTGGTGAAGCTGAGTTAATGACTGAGTGTAAAGCTCCGGAAAAAGAGTTTGCCCAGAGACAAACCAGCAGGAAAAGACCAGCAAGGCTAATCTTTTATGATTCAAAGGGAGGCGAAGCAGGTTCTGGGATGTCTCTTAAGGCCTTTGAATATATTGATCAAATATTATATGCCACATATTTAAGAGTCAAGGAATGTGAATGTGATTTCGGCTGCCCTCAATGTGTTGCTGCAAGTTTCTGCAAAGAAATGGGAGTCGTGATGTCTAAACCAGCTGCAATCATAATTTTGGCGTCTATTTTAAAATTTGATATGAACATAATCAAAGAAGAGGTGCCAGACGGTCCCGAGGAGAACATGCCCGAAATCAGGGTTGAAACAATTAAAGCGGTGGGTGCCCCAGTTAGAATTTCAAAGGATGTTGAAATTTTGAAAGCCGTCAACAAAGAAATAGAGCAAAATTGTGATGTCCGTCCAATTATCAAAGCCGAGCCAACTAACAAGTAGTCAATTTACAAATTGAGATCTTGTGAATAAATATATATGAATGTATGCCGTTGGAGTATTCAGTGTCACCTATCATTTTTAATGATGGAAGCTTTCCTAGATAGTCTCTTTATGAATCCTGGCCTCTTGAACTGTTCTTCGTTGGATACAAATGACTCTGATGAAGCATTTCTCAGAGAATTTGAATTGCCCGTTGCTCTACGTAAAAAGTTGCCCGTAGAGCTGTATTCTCTACCGTACTCGAAGCTATTAGATCTGGGCGAATCTTCGTATCTTTCGTAGTTGGAAAAAACTTGCGTACCATTGGAGGATGGTGCTTGGTCAAAACTTTTGCTCTTATTCAAGCCAGAATTCCTGGGTTTCACAAATAGAGCAGGGGTAACAGGCAATTCTTTGTGTTTCGTGTATCGGAACACACTCTGAACCGGTTTTAAGTATATAGAGACAAGAGATCCTATCGTAAGCTCTAACTCCTCTAATACGGCTGGATCTACATTATCATTGTCTGCATTTATTGCCGGATCCAGGTTCAACACTACCAGTTTAGTATTAGATTGGAACGCAGCCCCAGGGATATGATTTTCATCTGATGATATTTGTCTCCAATAGAAGAATCCACGTTCTCTCAAGTCTGGGTTATCTACCTCCTCTGTGGCCCACTTTAATACTCTTATCACAAAAGATTCTCCCTCTGATGGCATCTGAAGGTAGAACTTTACAACTGCAGTAAGTGTTGCATATTGAACTTCGATTGTGTCATCCTTGAAGTTAGAGACAAAATCCTCAAAGAGGTAGGTAACATTATCGATAATCTGGCAGTACTGACCCAAGATCCATATCAATGCAATCTTGGAGTCTGGCTCAGTTATTTGCCTATAGTACTGAAGTAACACCAGGATGGAAGAATCAAACCTTCCCGGATATTTTCGTATAATATTTTTCATCACTATCATTGCCTCCTGGACAATGTAAGATATCCCATTCGATACAAGTTCCATCAATGACAGTACACACTTCTGGCTTGCACTAGATAATTTAACGGCCAAGTTCCCATAGGCACGAATGGCTTTCCGGGCCATTGCAACATCTACCTCTGTGGCATAAGCTTCAAGCTCATCCAAAACAAGGTCCACATTACTCTCGTCTGCAAGTAAATATATTATTTCCAACTTTGTATCCTTTACATAGATTGGATCATCATATTGGCAGAAAAACATTTCAACTTTGAAGTTAACCAAATCTCTCTTTCCAAGTAACAACAATATAACATTGCGCAAAACCAAAAACTGGATTTCAGAAGGTTTCGAAAGAAGAGACACAATTGAAGAACCAAGTCTATTCGAAAGCTGGGGAAGTCTTAGCAGAAGGTTGTCCACATAATTATCTAAATATACAATCACCTTCACGGTATTCAAGACAATTGATGCATTTTCATGTTGAAGATTTGGAATTACCATCTCTATTATCTCTAATGCTTCATAAGAGGTCTGTGGAGCATATGACATCAATGAATTGATTATGTATATTTGACCCCATTGATTGGTTTTTCCAAGGTTTGATAACAAAGCAGTTGCATGTTCTTTTTTGATTCTGAATGAAATTGATTTACAATTCTCAGACAAAAAATCAAAAGCGGCTAAAGTTTGCGATACGACAGACTGGTTCTCATCGTATAGAAGCTTATTTAGACTCTCAATGAGATTGAATTCTTCTACTCTTTTTGGATCATGTTGAGAAAGCCTGCAAACTCCAAACACTGCCGCTTTCTTAACGTTGACATCTGAATCCAAAAGAAATTTTTCAATTACTGAAAAGGAAAGTTCCACGAAGTTAGTATTTGGTACTGATGTCAAAGTCTTTACTGCTAGAGATCTCATTATGGGCGAAATATCATTTTTAAATCTATTGAGAAATGGCAAGGCTTCACTGGCATCCCTAGAATTCAAGTACGCATAACTTGAGACGTAGTGCAAGCAGAGTTTTCTAATTTCTAAGTCATCTATTTTCATCAAGCTGATAACATCTAGCATCAAGTTTGCTAATTCTGCATTATTCAAAATTGTATTCGCTACAACTTTTTTTAGCACCGTTTTGATTCTGCTATTCAGCTTCGATTTTTTAAATGCTTGCTCAATCTCTGCCCTTAGCTCTTTTGCCTTAGACCTCGAAAAAAGCTTGCCATCACTCATCATACTTGTTCCCGCTAGGTGGTTAGAGATTGAATTATTCTTTCGAATTGGATCGCGTAGGTACGTTGCAAGGGTTAGGGGAAAAAAAAAAAAAAAAACTAAGACAAAAAAAGTTCGTTATTTATTAATACTTTACGAAGTTAGTCTAAGTGTTTCAGAGTTTAACATATCCGGAAGCATAAGACACACTGTTGTCATAATACCTTACAGCTTTATTGCTTTGAGAATAGCCAATCCAGTCAAAAGTAACATTAGATTTACGAGGATGTTTCGAAGAATAGTTCTCTATGAGTCGCAAAACAACACCTATTGGTTTTTGGCCACATATTGTGTTACCTGTAGTGCGGATATAATCTGACCATTCCTCATAGCTACCTCTTGTAGCAATTTGCATGGCCAATGAGTCTAACGACTTTATAGACTTGTAGATAGGCATATTTGAGGAAATTTGACTTGACGATTTTAGAGTAACTAAACGATCTTCTATTAGATCCCCTTTACTATCAGGCTTTAAATACTCAGTATATCCAAATCTTGTTCCCCAATGACAAAAATCTGAGCTAATGATAAAATGATTCTCTTCATTTTCAAAATAAGGCTGCAAGCTGTCAACTACCGCCTCATGTAGTTGAGCATCCATACCACTTATCATTATTGGGATTATCTTAGGAACTCCTTGAGGAAGGTCACGCGTCATATAATGTACGAAAGGTGCGTGCATCTCAAACGAATGTTCATCATTGTCAACAGATTCACTCATATATTGAAACGTCTCTTTTGAGCCATTTACTAAACTCTGTGTTGTTTCGACATCCACAGGCAACTTTCCAAATGGAGTTTCATAAAAGTGGTATTTAGATACCATTACGGACTTTCTAAAATAGACATGATGTGAAGGACCTAAAATAAACACTCGTTTCACTGTCGAAGTATCCCATACTTTGAATGTTTCAGCTAATCTTTTTCCCGAATAAGTATAGCCCGCATGGGGTCCAATGAGAATCCTGGCGCCCTTTATTGTCCCAGATACATCATCTTTGCCTTCTTTGCTTATATTACCTTTAAGAGTGCTCAAATATCCCTTGATCTTTTCTTCTAGCCTTGATGAATATTCACCATACCATAGTTCATGAGTTATAGGTCTGACAGATGACATTACGAAGAGATTAATGTACGATTTCCCCCTTCTTTCCATCTCTACTAGTAGAGTAGCTAACACTACCTTATCATTGCGATACTGTGTATTGTTAATGTGCAGGTCAGGACTAAGATGCTTACGAAGTTCGGCTAGATCTGATTTAGTTCATTTATTGAATATTTCGCTTAAAAGGATAAATATGTTTATTTCTTTTTGGTGATTTCTAAAGTCCATGGTACCGTATACAACTCATCATCTTCGACATAGTAAGTTGTATAGGCTGCAAATGTACCTCTTACGAGAAAACCACTTGGTGTTTCTTGCTCCGGTAAGGTAACAGTATACGTTTCGTCAGAGGGTGCAAATTCGTCCCCAATGTAAGATTCCCTTTCATTAACAACCAATCCCGCTTTCTTAACTTGCACTTTATTGCGAAGCTTCTTCAAAGTTTTGTTCTTCACTGTAAACTTAATCGTTTGCTTATACTTAGTCTTTTCAGGAATAGACAATTTCGGAGGATTTTTGTCAGGGTTCTCGAATACTAGAGGTTCCTTCTGCCCTTCAATCTCAGCAATGATCTTCACAATATTTAATAAATCCGACATTATATCTAGTTCTTCAGAGTTGAGGTGGGGAAAAAAACTGGAGATCTGCTTCAATATATGTTATTTTTTCTTTCTCATCCTCGGGTATTGTAGAAGATCACATTCCCCACTTCATATAAATGATACGACATTAACTATGGAGCGAGCGCCGCAGTCTGGAGCGAGCGCGAGAGTCTGGAGCGCATCTAAGCAATGAATCTTGTGGAGCTTCGCCTTTCTTCGCTATTGGGTTTTTTTTAAAATTGGAAAGCTTGACTCCTTTTGTTCTCTTCATTTCTGATTTCTTCAATTACACATTTAGAGGAACCACCACAAAGTGGTTTCATGTCATAGATTGTGCTATGAGCTGATAACAATTCATGCTGCAGCACTCGAGGCTTTAAAAAAGAAACAGAGTCTCCAAGTTTCACATTATCTTCTCTGTTGAATCAGACCTTGCCATCGGACACCATTAGTGTTAGGTAAGATCCGTTATTATATAGAGGATATCTGGATACTATATGGAATCCATTCACCAGTCTTGTACCATGGAGATTCTTAGTGAGTAAATGCTATAGAATATATACCATGATAAAATTCAGATCCAGAATTACCTACTGCACCTTGCATCTATGCTAAATTCACACGCACGATGACATCATTGACTGCTTAAGGATGTTTAATTTAATATTAGACCATTTATAATAGTTTGTCCTCCTACTGGATTAGATCTACTCATGGTGCCCTTCTCGATAACGGATTATGTCCATACGTATCGAACTTTCTTTGAATACTCGTTTAAACTATTTTGTCCCGTTATATGTAGAGTCTCTTATTGCTTATATAAACCTTCTAGCAGTTTAATTTATATCATTTTAATTTAAAACTAAATTGATATTTATTTTATAAATTTGGTGGAATTTTAAATGCTGCGAAATTTTTACTTATGATAATGTGGCTCTGAAAGTCCCAAATTGAGAAAACATCCTTTCGAAGCATTTCTCTCAACGAAATCTGTATGAATGATGTAGAAGTGGTCATAGTGACATATTAATAGTCAATGTTGATCGCAGGCATATTAAGAATTTGACAAATCTATGAAAATTTGATGCAACGTGTGAAAACCTTGTGATTACAGAGTTGTATTCATTGCACTTATTGCATAATATAATGTATTCATGTCAAATGCTGACTATTTCCTTATAATGTACATAGATAATTGTTGATTTATAGTATATTCTGTAGTTTTAAATATCAAATTCTTTCTAGGCCGTTCAAGGCTTTTGTAGTGGATAAAAGTTTCAGTTTGAAAGTCTACACACAATAGGGATCCAGTCTGTAATAACGAGACTTTCGAAAATTAAGAAAATTTTAAAGAAGAAGTCAAATGCGGCCTTGGTTTGATACTGGGTTCAGGATTTGGAAATCACTTACTAGGCAGTCCTCGCTCTTTTTTAAAATCTTCCACTTCTTTATGTAGAAGATGTCTTAATTGCTCTATAGTATTTGCAGAGTTTTCAAAACTGAAATCAAAAGTCCTTTTGCACTCTGGTTCGCTGCTTGGATCTCTGACTTGACTGAAAAACTTATGTGTTAAAGCAGAATGGGAAGTTAGTCTTTCCTCAGGATCCCAATTTAGAAAACTTTTCATCAAGTCCAAAGCTTCAGTAGTCGCAAGCGGGTAAAGTTTTGCTAAATCAGCTGGAATGTATTGGTGCTTCTTTCCCTGTATTATCCAGCTCATCTTTGTCACTACCTCATTTGATGGGAGTCCCAATACTTGGTAGACTTTATGTAATTGATCCATTTGGTCTTTTCCCATAAAAATTGGCTTTCTTCCAAATAGTTCTGCAAGAATACAGCCAACCGCCCACATGTCCACTGTCTTGGTATAGTTAGTATTGCTTAGCATAAGCTCTGGAGCACGATACCACCTGGTTGCGACATAGTTTGTGATTGGTGCCCCCTTCTTTCTAAGGAAATAGGGACTGACGCCCCTGGAGAGACCGAAGTCACAAATCTTTAATGTCCCTTGAACGGTTACCAAGATATTTCCAGGCTTGAGATCTCTATGGATGACATCTGCCGAATGTATGTATTTGAGTCCACATAGTATTTGATATATGAAGCTTTGAATATGAAATTGAGAGAACTGAATGTCAGAGTAAATAACCTTTGCTAAATCGTAATCTATCATCTCTTGAAAACAATAGAGGCCCTCAAATGGCTTCAAGTAAATAATTTCCAAGTCAATTAATTTAACTATCTAATTCAGTTAGTCAAGGTGCTTAGTTCAAGCTCGTCTAAAAAAAGATATAATTACATTTTTGTGGCCGTTGAAGTGCCTCATTAGTTTTAGTTCTCGAATAGCTCGTTTCATGAGGACCTCCTTGTCAAAGATATTTGAGACTTTTTTTATAGCTATTTTCATTCCTTCCCTCGATTCATTTCGTAGGTCGACAGCAGAACATACAGTGCCATATGATCCTTTTCCCAATACCTTCTTCAACCTATACCTTGAGTCAATCATAAATTTGATCTCTTCGAAGGAAGATTGTGATTTTCTTGAGATATTAGGCTCCTTAAATGAATCGTTTTTATCTCTTTGTTCATGAGGGTGTGATGTTTTGCTCATATTCACAAGAAGTTTAAGCTAAACTAAGGGAAATCTTTTTATAGGAAGACTCAAGAGAAAAGATTTTGCAGCAATAAGCTTCCATCTTTTGTGGCAAAAAAAAAATGATCAGGTGAATAATCACGTTTGTGTTATATAATCAAAAATTTTTTTTCAAAGGGAGCATTTTTCGACTTTCACAAAACCTTTGGCTTCGACATCTATTCTAGATTTAACTAAAAGTGTCTTTCTCTATAAGACGGAGCACTAAGAAAGTTCTCAGTATCATCTCAGGGAAATAAACTGTTGAAGATGAGCTCCTCCAATTTTAGATTCTACGAGAATAAATATCCAGAAGTGGATGAGGTTGTTATGGTCAACGTCCAAGAAATTGCAGAGATGGGTGCCTATGTGAAGTTATTAGAATACGACAACATTGAAGGAATGGTTTTGTTGTCTGAGTTATCAAGAAGGCGTATCAGATCCATCCAAAAGTTGATTCGTGTTGGTAAAAACGAGGTGGCAGTTGTCTTAAGAGTAGATAAAGAGAAAGGTTATATCGATTTGTCAAAGAGAAGGGTCTCAGCAGAAGATATTATGAAGTGTGACGAAAGATATAATAAGTCCAAAGCAGTTCATTCGATTTTAAGGCACTGCGCTGAAAAGTTTAATCTATCCTTGGAAACTCTTTATAAGTCCATCGGTTGGCCATTAAGTAGAAAGTATGGTCATGCGTACGATGCATTCAAATTATCTATTTCAGATCCTTCTATTTTTGACATTATCGAGCCACCTTCTCCGGATGTTTTGGAAGAGTTGAAACTTTACATTTCAAGGCGTTTGACTTCCCATCCACTTAAAATTAGAGCTGACGTTGAGGTTTCTTGTTTCAGTTATGACGGTATTGATGCTATAAAAGATTCTTTAAAGGCTGCAGAAGGCCTTTCCACTGATAAAATGCAAGTGAAAGCCCAATTGGTAGCTGCTCCCTTGTATGCTATCTCCACTCAGGCATTGGATAAAAATCTAGGCGTAACATTATTGGAACAAGCAATAGAGAAAATAACGGAAACAATTGAAAGTAAAGGGGGTACATGCAAGATCACTATGGCTCCTAAGGCTGTTACTGCAACTGAAGATGCACAATTGCAAGCATTGTTGGAGAACAAAGAAAACGAGGAAAACTCTTCAGAGGAAGACGAATAAGTAACTTTTTAGCATTTGCTTCTATATACATCATGTACAAACAGTATTAATATATCATTACGGTGCAGATTTTGAGACTTTTAAAAGTTTTTTGTTCGCTCTTTCGACAATATAACCCGGCAAATGATTCACAAGCTGGGACGGAATACGTAAGTCAACAATTGATTCTGGTATGATAAAGTGGTCTATATTCAAAAGCTCATTATTGCCACTCAAGTCTAATATTTTCAAATGTGGGCCGAATTTAAGATTTCTCAAAAACCTTAGCTCATTATAGGCCAAGCTTAAGCATTCTAACGCGAAAGGAAACTCAACAGACTCGATGCTTTTTATTGCATGATATCCTAGCTTAATGACTTTCAAACTAGATGGCAAAATAACATCCTTCAAAGTTGTTATATGTCTATCATTTTCATCTAATTCGGGGTCCATTTCTAGATCAAGATATTCTAAACCTTCAGGGAAATGCACATTTTTAAGCGTCGTAACTAAATTATTACCGAGATACAATTCCTTCAAGCATGATGGGAAATTAGCTTTGTTAAGTGTTTTTATATTATTGTTACTCAAGAATAGTTTCTCAATAGTATTGGGTAGCTTCAAAGGATTAATACTGTTGACACCATTATCACTTAAGTTGACTTCTTTCAAGAACTGTGGAAGTTTCAAACCTCTTGTATTAGTCATGGATTCTTGGAGATTTAAATATAAGATTGAGTCAGGGAACTTTATTCCGGCCATGCTTTCATTTGGAATACAGGAAACATCCAAATACTGAAGTTCTTCAGGAAACTTGACACCCTTAATACATTCTATTGGATTTGATGATAGTGATAAAGAGCGTAGACTTCGAGGAAAATTGACACCTCTAAGGTTATCTATGCAGTTATTATTTAAGACCAAATTTTGTAGACCTTGGGGAAACTCAACGTAGTTGAGAAAATAGATTTTGTTATCTGAAAGATCTAATTCTTCCATAAATTTCGGAAATGTCACATTGTCAATTGTGGAAAAAGAACCCTGGCAAACGGTTAGATTCACTAGCTTGGGAGGTATTTTCAATTTTTCAAGGGCATCCGATGATATTCCACCCTTTATATTTAAAATTTCTAAAGTATCGGGAAACTTGATATTCTCATTAACATAAATATTATCTTCATAGAAGTCTAAAATTTTTAAGTCACTCCATCGACTTAGCTCTTCTGAGAGGCTATTATTGATGACATCCGAATCCTTTTCCTTTGAGGATGATAAGTTCTTGTGGATTAAGGAACATTGGCTTACTTTTTTGCCAGCGACCTCCGCCAACCCCTCCAAATATTCATTATACAGATCTCTTTCTTCAACAGCATAGTCTTCAGGCCAATTTTTGCTAGAATCAAACTTCACATGATATCCAATGCTCTGAACTTTGCTAATAATCTCCCTTTTCTCTTCGAAGAAAGCCCTAAAACTTCTAGTATTATCGACAAATTTCTCATTGTATTCCAAAAAGAAATGCATTGAGGTATTTTCAGTGACCTCTACATGATTTCCAAATTCTAACATGTGGCAAAGTGTGATCAGGTGCTCTTTAGACATTCTTAGGCGTCTAATGAAGTCTTCGAAGTGTCGATCATGTAAATCCTCGCTTAGAATAAGGAGTTTATGATTGGTCTTATGAGAATCTTTAGTATGGCTCGTCTCAGATGGGTCAAATCCAGATGGTATCTTTTCATAGCTCGAAGTTAAGCTCTTCGTATCAGAAAGGGAAGCGACCTCCTCTTTCTCTGTCAGTACAGTGTCTTTCTCCTCTGCATTTGAGGATAATGGCTCTTTCTCTGTGGTATTATTGGGAAAATTTATTAAAGGTTTTTCCTGTTTTATATTAGATTCATTTGCAAGTACTCCTTTAGGATGAGATGCTGGTTCATGTCTAAACTGCTCATCACAGATCAAGCTCTCATTATTTGACTCCAAATCTTCACTTCCGTTCCTATTTCCTTGTCCCATAGTCAAAACAAATCCATTTCTTATCTCTACTTTCGGGTGTCCAGAATCTGCATCTAAATTTTCTTTCTCTTGGTTATCAATGTCCATTTCATCATGAGGGGAGGGCGATGACCTGTTGATCGCGATGCTCGCACCTATAACCTCAGAAATGTGATTCTCAATACTTTCTCCTGGGGCAATGAGCTCCGGTATTATATCTTCTACTTCAGGATCATCACCATGTCGTTGTTCCAGCTCCATTGTACACTATAGCATTCGTAGCTTATCAAATATAACTTTACATTCATTTTTTTTATTTTTGCGAATTCCATCACACGTAATTACTCTATATTGCATATAAGTTGAATCCAAGATAGCTTAGCTAGGTAGAGGCAATACGATTAAACCAGCTTTCCGGAAAAGTTAAGGCAATTTTTCAATACATCCAACGGCAGTATAGAAACGTTATCCAATGTCACCTTATCGTTATCTTCATTATCATCACGAAGTGAGTCCCGAGCACGTATATAGCCACGTAGCATCAATATTGACAAGGCACAAGCAGCGAAAGAACACCCACTAAATATAGCACAACCTCTATAGCTATCAGGGTCTACTACATTACCAGCTCCAGAAGTTAGCTTGGTTCCTATTGCTGGAGAAAAAGTTGCAGCAGCACCCGCGAACACCCACAACATACAAAAGGCGACATTCATTTTTGCAATTCCAACTAACCTAGTTATAATAGGTGAAAGTGTTCCGTAAACTGTTCCCATTGTTGCTCCTTCAATTAATGCAAAAGCTATAGCGGTCGCATAATTTCTTGCAGGAATCCACATTGCGAAACAAAATAAAGCAACAATGCTATAACAAAAAAATACAACGGTAAGAGGCCCAAATTTATCCGAGATAAAACCTACCAGGGGCCTTCCAGATATACTCCCTACCTGCACCATTGCAGATACGATGGAACCCTGGCGTGCTGAATAACCTAAGCTCATGGTAAAATTTGATAGTGTGTATAAGATAATACAGTATCCAAACATACACGTAATCAAGTAAAATGCAATCATCCAAAATCCACCAAGCGCCAAACAGCTCAAATCAAAAAACCTGAATTTAGAATCCAGCTTTCTGGGCTTTAACCTCAACAAAATTATTGCAATCCAAACAATGCCAAAAGATATTATACTCTGGCAACGCAATGCCCAAAATACAGAACGATTTGACACAACCGCTTGCATCCCTAAGTTAAAGACTATACCGCCAGCACCACTTCCTGCTGTAGCAAGACCACCGGCAAACGTCCTCTTTTTCCTGAACCAGTGTGGTAGTATATATAGGGAAGGAAGTGACACAAATGTCAAACCAAAGCTCTGCATTAGACCCTGAGTCAAGTAAAGTTGCCAAAGTTTTCTAGACCATGATGCCAACATCAATGAAGTAAACTGTAAACAGTTTCCAATAATTATGGTGACCCTTTCACCAAATTTATACAGTATAAAGTTAACTATGGGAGAACAAACCATACCTATCCCTATTGCCATTCCTCCAATGTAACTGTAGTCCATCTTTGAAGCACCTTTGAAAGTGTCCTGTTCAATATAATCGGCAAAATAAATAGCGAACCCAGAATTCATTCCCCAAGTACCAAAATTCAATAGAAAACAGCAAAGGATAATGACATAAGCGTATCCATGATCGACTACATCATCATCATCTTTTATTTGAGTATTCTGTTCTGCATCACCTTTCTCAAGTTGATTACTAAAAGTCTCAGTTGAATAATTTTCATCTCCTGTGTTATCTACAACATCTGAGTCTTTTCTTTTTATTTCGCTCATATTAATCTAATATAAAAGAAAATCCTTCATAGATAACGAATACTTTGTAGAATATATATCATTTCGAACTGATGTACATCAGCTCAATTGCTTCGGGATGAGCATTGTTTTTCAGAACGACTGCAGTTGAAGAAACCGCATTCGGAAGCTGCCCGAGCATAAATTTCATCGGATCGATTGAGAGGTTCATGTTCTAATGCGCAACCTTGAAATCTTTTGAAAGGTTATGGAAAATAACTTCGTGACTCACCAGATGAAGGTCAAGATTGTTCTTGACCATCCACATCACCAGTATTACTTTCTCTAATAACAGGTTGTTTCAAAGAAAGTTGCCAGAAGACAAATATATAAAAAAAAGTTTTTAAGGGGCAAGCTGGGACTCGAACCCAGGACCTCCCGCACCCTAAGCGAGAATCATACCTCTAGACCACATGCCCGAATTTTTAATTTTGTTGAAATATGGGTACTTAATAGTGTAATTCTGTATATTTGATGGTTTCCTTTGTTTCTGAGCTCTCAATCTCTTTTCCACTTGACCGTGACTTAATGACCCACACTGACGGTTCTTCATGCTCAATTCCTAAAAATAGTGACTGATCTCTATCTATCTAGAATAATCTTTTATTCGCTCATATTTAGCATGATAAGGAGTTGATAAGGAAGCTTATAACTTCATTATATGACATGTAGTTTCATGATATAGTTTTTCTTGAGCCGTTTTCTAACAGAAATTTTATCAAACACAAACGAATCAATGTCATAAGATTCCTATTATGCGTACGAGTTCTCCTAGTTTTCAGTGAAATGAGTCTTTGTAGCACTTTGTATATAGATTAGGTTTGAAATTAACTAGAGCCATACATTGTTTAAAAAATACCAGCAATAAGTATATATTCCATGTTACCATTAATAGACATATGGGTGTCTTCTGTTGTTGTTTTATAAAAAATGAAACAAGTATACCGTGATATGGTAACTTGTTCAAGTAACATATGTGAATTGTATGAGGTACCGAACTCTCTATTTGTTTTCAGACTGAGATTTCTGCTAGACGTACCGCAGCCGAGTTTGTTGGATATACGCAGACTAGGGGAGTTAATAGATTACTGATTTAAAATGGAAAGATTCATGACGTTGTCTTATGATTTTTAAAGGAAAATTGATCGATAGTAGACAACACTAGAGTTTCTTGTGTTATTTTTAAAACAGTCTTTACGAAAAACATAGTTCTGGTAGTATCAAAAATTTACCCTGCTTTTGCTTTTTTCATTGTTGTAAACCTAAGTTTTAAGACACTTGACAATTAAAGACATGGTAGATTTTTTACCATTTCTCACAAAACAAATAGAATCTAAATAGAGTTCGCATTGAATTGACGTACTTAACTTATTTGTATTATTGAACAGCGGTCTTTACGTTAAATATCCACGGGTCGTATAATTGACTCTCTTGACTGTGAAGAGACACCCTTACATGTGTAGTTTCAAATCGAAACACTAAATGGCTGCGAATAATTTTCAGATTTCTCAAAAATATTTATTCGCGATGTCATAATAGAACATGAAAAAAAAATTATACAACGGCTAAAAGTTATCAGAACTATGTCGGTTGAAGAATACTATTGGACTACTAGAGAAATAAGAGTTAATTTCGATTGACATTTTTAAAGTTAAATAAAGGTAAATAAGACTAAATTGGCTGGTGATTGTGTGATATCGTCATACAAAATTTAATTTATTTTAAAAAAACGACATTATCACGAAACTTCCTGACATCACCCTGCAGTTCTGGCTTCGTAAACTTAGGATTTGCACGATCCCATTTGCGAACAAGGATCCTAGACTTATAGACACACACACACTAACATCCAGTATGAAATGAATAATAGAGATACCTGTTCCCTGATGAGCATATAGTTATGAACAATTACAATGAATATAGTGTGACCCGGAAACAGCCTAGGAATAATATTTCTGTAAGCTAATATAACATATCGTATTAGATTACAGGAAAAAGCTAACCTCTCAATTATGAGAGAGAACATCAGTTCTTCTTATATAACTTTGAAATGTGCAATATAGGAGACGTAATTCAAAACTTGTGTTTTATTTACACAGTCTTGGAGTTGTAGCAGATAATGCGAACCTAATCGAATACCCCAAATAGACAAATAAGTATACGCTTGCTAACAACTGTGTTTGAGGTTTTTTGTAAGGTTTATAAGATTCTGAATAGTGGTATTCATGGGCTACTGTTGTACTTAGGCGATTTCTGAATACTTGACTCCTCAAATTTTATTAATAGTTACTGCTATCTAGAGAATCCTAGTAGAATTCACAATTTCTACTAGTGAGAAAATATAATATTACTCTTCTCTTACTTTTGTGTGTATTTATAAGACTGATCGCAAACATTTTCAACAATTAAGCGCCGTGGCGCAGTGGAAGCGCGCAGGGCTCATAACCCTGATGTCCCAGGATCGAAACCTGGCGGCGCTAATTTTTATCTATTTAGTGAGTTGGAAAAATCTCGTAATAGACGCTTTCTTTCTGACATATTGTAGCTTGCAACATTACGTATTACCGCAACTTTTCATTTAATGCCACGTGACCTATAACACATCTCATTAACACGAGAAAGAAAATAATAGTTATAAAACAGGAAAGTCATCATACATCATAATGGGCTGGTTTAGTGGTTCCAATCCTGCAAAAATTTCTACTGTTAAAGAATACAATGATAAATTTGAATCTTCTACTCAATATTTAGAAGATTTACCACCTAAATTTGAAGACACTGAGCCGCCTAATAGAGAACGTCAACCTACCTACAAAGATGCGCTTCAGCAATTCAAACTTTCAGACATAACGATAGAGAGATTTACCACTATGCCTTGCTTTCGAGAGGCCATGATGTCCGGATTTCAAGCTATGGGAGTGCTTTCTGGTGTTACATTCTTAATACATAGGAATCCTAGTAGGGCTATGAATTGGGGTGTATTTGGGTTTTTCTTGGGAAATGTTATCGGCTGGGAGCAGTGCAGATCTCTCCGTAGGAAATCTTTCCAAACTGTAGAAAAAGCTAGACAGCGAAACCAAGAAAAAACAAGGAACAAAGGAGAATCTCAGAAAGATATTGGAACCAATAAAGAATAAGTCATGCGTGCATCAGGATGGAGAAGAGGTACAGTGAATATCTTACCATCATCGAAATGAGGTATCATTGAAAATTACATGTGTCATCGTGCAAAAGCACAATAATTGTCGGACGAACTTGATCGTCAAGTTATCATAGTATATCCACTCAATAAGAATAATATATTCCTTCAATTTTACTCTATCTCTGGTCCTTGAACATTATAGATGTATTGTTTGAAACGTATCATGTAAATAGTAAATGTCAGATTGTATTTTCGTGCTATCCTCGGCTCCCCACAAAAATTCTGATTTTCGGTAGTCGGAGTTTTTGAAATATAAGTTAGAGTCGGATTCAGCATTTCTACTTATTTTTGTTCGTACAGCTGCAAGAACCTGTAAAGATGGAGGGCCATAAACTCAAGTTAGTTTATAAACCTTTGAAATCTAACTTGATAAGTCTAACTTCTAGTTTAAGTAGCTTGTTGTTTAATGCTAATATAAAAATACAAGATGTGGTTATAGAGTTTGTCTCTAAAAGAGGCGGAAAGTTCTATGCTGGATGGTCAGGAATGTCCTCATCTGAGTTAAAGACCTTAGAGATAGATAGTGTATTTGCTCAGTCTTTAAATTTGCAAGATAGGGAAGATGTTACAGTTAATCTCAAGGTTAAGAATTATGTGACAACTCATATAAACCTAGAGCCTGTGTCTAGCTCCGACTGGGAAGTTGTTGAGCTAAATGCGCAAGCGATAGAGGATAGACTCTTATCACAGACTAGATGTGTATCACAGAACCAATCTCTATTAGTGTATCCAAATCAAACAACTTATGCTAAATTGATTGTCACCGATATTGGAACAAAAGACCATGACTACGCATTAATATCGCCCTTCTGCGAGATAGCCATTGCACCTAAAGTAAGAGTACGAAAATCCTCAGCTCCAAAGACACAGAAGTCTGTTAAGGCAAGCGTGGAAGATTATTCAAATATGCAACTGATACTTAAAAGAGGGATATCGTTGCCTCATGAAATATTCGAGACTTTACCTGCCGTGGCGAAGAAAGAGGGATACGAAGTATACATTTCGAACGAAGAGAAAGGATTAACTTCAGAGTATGTTGCAGTTTCCATCATTCCAGGGCCGAATAGCAAAACTAACGGGGGCTCTACAAAACAACTACCTCAGACTGATGATAACTCAAATAATGACTCTTTGATCAAAGAGAGCAACAGAATTGTAGCCAAGGTAGTGTACGACAGAGGCTGCCCCTCAGATACTGTGGGATTGAGTAGGAAGTTAGCCGTTGCCCTCAATGTTGAGTCCTCAGTGGGGTCCATCGTTGTATTAAAACATGCTGTCAATGACGTTAAAAAGAAATCATCTCTCATTTTACATCCATACATAACCCAGACAAAGAAAGTCAATCAATTCAATATGAACTCTTCTGAAGAAAAGAAATCGAAAATGTCGTTAGCGGAGGGCGTTTCTCTTACGCTTTTCGACACTATGGGTACTCCTATATCAAATTTTATGAAGATTCCAATAGTTGAGGGTTTATTACCGAATGGAGGATTACTTGAGTTCAAGAAGAATGACGATCCTAATGCTTGGATGAAGTTAAGTGACAAGAAAAGACCGCCTAAGATCGAAGTGGGTACCGAGTTGATTAGACCAATTTCTTTTATTGAAACTCCAATTGCTAAAGAGCTGGAAGAAATAAACGAAGCGATAGGCTTGGGCCACTTGGTAGAAGATATTTTGGAGACCGTGAAACTATCTCCTAATAGTGGAATCTTAGTCCACGGAAATTCAGGAAGTGGAAAAACTCTATTGTCTAAACTAGTAGAGAAAGAGGCACACGACAAATTCGGAGATTATGTTAAGTTTGTATCCTGCGAAGCCGTAATGAATGAGGGATTGGGCACTCAGCTCACAAATATTAAAAAATGGATTCAAGAATGTGCTTGGAGGAAACCTTCGTTGTTAATTTTGGACAATGTGGATAGTGTTATGTCCGCAGAGGTAGAACACTCTGATTCCAGTACTTCCCTTCAGTTGACCGAATACTTTGTATCTCAGTTGCAAAAGGTTTGGAGCCAACACGGAAGCAATCTTTCAGTCATTGTAACTGCTTCATCAAGAGACTCATTAAACAAGCTCCTTTTCCTGTATCACATTCTTGAAAATACTTTTAATTTGACAGCTCCTGACAAAAGAATGAGGTTGTTACTCTTGGAAACGTATTTGAAAGATAAGTTATCTTGTTCAATTCAATGTGATATAATGGATATTGTCTCAGAGACAGAAGGATACTTACCAAATGACTTGAAAACCTTATGCCATAGAATATATACTGAACTGGTATTCAATAAAGAAGAAAATAGTGGAGGGCTTTTCGTGACTTCAAATGTGGTAAAAAATGCCATAAAAGATTTCACACCTTCAAATTTACGAGGAGTAAAGCTTCAAAAGTCTTCGGTAAACTGGTCAGACATTGGGGGTTTAAAAGAGGCGAAGAGCTTACTACTTGAGACATTAGAGTGGCCAACCAAGTATGCACCAATCTTTTCAAAATGTCCTTTGAGGTTGAGATCAGGAATTCTTCTTTATGGTTATCCTGGTTGTGGTAAAACTTTGCTTGCAAGTGCAGTTGCTGGTCAATCAGGATTGAATTTCATCTCAATCAAGGGACCTGAAATTTTAAATAAGTATATTGGTGCATCTGAACAATCTGTCAGAGAATTATTTGAGCGCGCTCAGGCTGCAAAACCATGCATTTTATTCTTTGACGAATTTGACTCAATTGCCCCAAAAAGAGGTCATGATTCGACAGGGGTTACAGATAGAGTCGTGAATCAAATGTTGACACAAATGGATGGTGCAGAAGGGTTAGATGGGGTCTATGTTTTGGCTGCTACGAGTCGTCCGGATCTTATCGACTCTGCATTGTTAAGACCTGGTAGGTTAGATAAAAGTGTCATATGTGATATGCCAGATCATGAAAACAGATTAGATATCTTGCAATCTGTGACTGGTAAAATGTCCTTAAAGTCTGATGTGGATCTCTCGGAAGTGGCTGACAAATCTTCAGGTTTTAGTGGGGCCGACCTTCAAGGTTTAGCATACAATGCTTATTTGAAAGCTGTCCACCAGAAGTTGACAGAAGATGAAGAGATAGCGCAAAAAGGTAACCAGTCAAATGATAAAGTTTCCTATGACTTCTTCCAGGTAAGCTCAGTAAGATTGAAAAACTCTCGCCTCAAGCCTTCGGACAAGGTGAGAATTCTTCATCAGATCGAAAGACTTTTTGAAGATGACAAAGGTCAACGCAATACAGGTAATATTGACGAAAAGAATACTTCCACAGTGATTAGCATTTCTCATGAAGACTTTTTACAATCTTTGGAAGAGACAAAACCATCGATCTCAGTGACAGAAAAAATGAAACTTCAAAGAGTTTATAAAGAATTTGTTGCTGACAGAGACGGAAATATGCCTGACGGCACTGCCAGTAACGATATTGGAGGAAGGACTTCTTTAATGTAGTCCTTTCTCTAGTTTAAGGAGTAAGTAGAGTAAAATATAAAGATTTCTACTAGGCAGGTCCAGTTTCTTCATTTTTAGTAAAGTCGCGTCTAGAAATTAAGGACCAACGTGATTAGGAATATACCAAATGTTTTATAGCTATGTATGGAGACCAGGGCAATAAGCTTGTACTTGATGCAAAGCGTATGATACGATTAAATGAGCTTCCACTATACCAAGCAGATCTTGTGAAAAGTATAGTGAAGGAAACCAATGATCTTAATGTTGATGCAGAATTTCTTGCACATCAAATGGAAGACCAAGAAAATGATGAGCAGGTGACGGAAGAGCTACAGAAAGTCAATCAATGTCAACTTTTTGTCACACACCTATCTATGAGGCGAAATAAAAGGTGTTTATTGGCATATGAAAGATTAAGAGCTCATAAGATTGATGAATTTTCATGGTTAAATATTGACCCCATAGAGCCTGGCTTGGACTCGAAACCCACAACACGATTCTATGATGAAGAAATGATTGGCAATTATACATTGACACTTGCTTTGGAAAACTTGAGTAATGCAGAACAAGATTATTTCAAAGGCTATCAAGAACTATTAATGGAATATAAATCCAACTTTGCAGATATTGATCTCTCAGGAAGCTTAGAACCTCCCAAAAACATTTTCGTGGACGTAAGAGTTTTGAAAGATGGAGGCGAAATTCAAACAGAATACGGTGTCTTTAATTTAATCAAGGATTCACAGTTTTACGTTAGAAAATCAGATGTTGATAGACTTATACAACAGGGATATCTAGAAGAGATATGAGGGTCCTATGTAAATGAATAATATATTAATGCTAATGACTGGTTGTTTGAAATAGTAGCTCATATATCCATTTTAACGTCCTCATCTTCTTCAAGCTTGACATTCTCGTTAGGGTCATCTACCATTTCGTTAACTTTTTCAAAATTTTCTCTATCTTTGTCTTGATACTCACCACGTTTAGTTAGTAATTTCTCTAACTCATTTACCTCGTCATTCAATTTATCCTTTCCCAATGAAGTATTTTTCTGGTCTACTTTGATAGGTAGAATCATAATGTTATCTTTATTTTGATCACTAACGCCAATATTCTCGTCCATTATTTTGACTTCCTTTCTCAATTCTATTGCAATGTTACTGATCAAGCCATATATTGACTTAATTTGTTCTGTGAAATCTTCCTTTGATCGTATTGAATCTTTTTCCATTTGGGGGTACATCTTAAACAAATTTGAAGTGTTATTGAGAAATGATGAGACCTTTTGGTCGATCTCACTCAATGAGTTCAATCTCTCTTGCACAAAGCTTACATTTTCCTTCTGTTCTGGCTCCATTCTTTCCATATTTCAAAAAAGTTACCAATATTCGTTCTCATTTAATTGACTCCTATCGTACGCATAGAAATCAGAATTACATATGCAAACTCGACAAGAAATCATAGATCACTAAAGCATGCCAATTGATCTAGGGTTGTCAAGAGTGAGTAGGCTTCTCAGACACATTGGAAGCCCTCATATTGCATACAAGACTATACATATAGCAGGAACTAATGGGAAGGGCTCTGTTATTGCTCATTTGTCTTCAATATTCACTGCAGCTAAAATGAAAAACGGTACTTTCACTTCACCTCATTTGCTATACTATAACGATTCAATTTGCATTAACAACGAAGTTTACCCTATAGAAAAGTTTAATACCGTTTCTGAAATAATTAAAAAGGAAAATAAGTTGTTGGGATTAAATTGTACTGAGTTCGAAATATTGACTGTAACTGCTTTTAAGATTTTTGAAACTGAAAACGTGGATATTGCTATAATAGAAGTAGGACTTGGTGGCCGATTAGACGCTACTAATATCCTTCCTCCTTTCGATAAAGAAGGTAATGGAGGTGTGATTGTCACTGGAATCACTAAGATTGGTGTCGACCATGAAGCTTTCCTTGGAGATTCTAAGGCAGCAATTGCATATCAGAAGGCTGGAATTATCAAAAGGAATATTCCTTGCGTGGTAGATGATACAAATGATAAAGAGGTTTTGGATGTAGTAACTGAAGAATCAAGGAATCAAAGGTCACCTTTGTACCTAGCCAGTGTCAGATCGACAACTCACTCATTCTATAAGAACTCAAAAAGTGCCAATACTAACGACTTAAATTCACCATTGAATGGTACGTTCCAGAAGCAAAATCTTAATGTTGCTCTCAAGATCATCGATCTTTGTTACGAGCAAAATCATCCCGAATTCTTAGATGATCTTAAGCACCAGAAGTTGACATCAGATTCAATAGAAAGTGGAATTGCAAATACTAATTGGCCAGGGAGACTACAAAAAATTAAGATACCTGGATATGAAGAGTCAGCACTTCTTGATGGAGCTCACAACGAAAGTGCTGCCATAGAGTTAGGAAAATACATACGAGGATTAAGGACTGATAGTAAAGGCATCATATTTATTTTCGGAGCTACGAAGGGCAAGAACATTGATAGCATTCTAAAGCATATTGTCTCGCAAGAGCGTGACACATGGATCCCGACGACCTTTTCAACGCCTCAGAATATGCCCTGGGTATCTAGTTATAATGTCGAAAGCCTCATTAAAACTTTCGAGGCTATGGACCTTGAAATCGTGACTTCAATAAAGGATTACAATCTTGACAATATATTTGAATTCATTCATAGGTCTCGAAAGTTGGGCGATATTCGTCCAATTGTCGTCTTTGGAAGTTTATACTTATGTTCTGACATTCTTCGTTGGGTGCAAGCTCGCGAAATTTCCTCTTAAATAGAGAACGCGTAATTTCTAATGTGAAAGCTAGATCATACCAGTGAGCCTTAAAGTGTATCTCTTACAATGGTAGAGCTCTCGAAGTTTGAGGAACAGAGACGTCAAAATATCATAAGAAACAAAGAGCTCCTTAAAAAGCTAGACTTGGATTCACTCAATCAGTCGTTTACAAGGGAGGCACCGAAGAAGAAGGACGATAGAAGTAAGCGAAGAAAGACAACTAAACCAGCGCCTAAAGTGCCTGCCCAACCTTCTAGAAAATCTAGCAGACTCGCAGGGGTAAGCTTGGATAATGATGAAGAGTATAACAGGCATAAAGAAGAATTAGAGCAAGCCGAAAGGCGTAAAAGAAAAATTGAACAACTAAAGCTGTCGAGGCTTTATGGTAACTTCAGCTTAATTGATTTAGTCACAGACAAAAGACTGGGTAAGATGAAGTTTGAGGACAAAGTAATGAACTCAAATAACTTACTCAAGGAAGAAGACGACCAGAAGATAACAGATAATATGGAGCAATCGGACTCTGAGGTTGACATTGATGAAGATAATAAAGTACTACAAAAGTTACAATCGCTTGGTGACAAGTTTTCAGCTGGTGATTTCTACGACATAATAAGAGAAAAGTCTCTTGATTACAATGATAGAGTCTTAGAATCAAAACGGAAAGACTTTGATAATTTGAAAGTATATGAAAAATTTGATCCTTTAGACATTAAAATAGCACATTCAAGGATTACTTCCATGAACTTTCATCCTGCAGTTACCGATCGTGTAATTTCTGCCGGTGATACTTCTGGTAACTTAGGTATCTGGGCAGTTGACTCTTCGCAAGAAGATGAGCCTGCAATAACGATTTTGAGGGCCCATGGAAGAAACATTAGTGAACTCACAACGAACCCTCTGTCCCCAAGTAAAATACTATCTTCGTCTTATGATGGCTCGGTAAGAGAGCTTGATTTAAATAAACTCTCCTCTAAGGAGTTGGCTTATATAAATGATCCTTACGAGTCAAGCGATAGTCCATTGGGAATCTCTGACATCAAATTCAACCCGGAGGACCCCAATGTGCTCTATATGACTACTTTGACCGGAAATTTTCTTCAGCATGATTTAAGAACGCCCTTTATGTCATTGAAAGTTAACGAACTCTTGAGACTACATGATAAGAAAATTGGTGGCTTCTCCATAAATCCAAACTTCTCGCAACAAGTTGCTACAGCGTCATTGGATAGGTCTCTAAGAGTTTGGGATCTTAGAAAAGTTTCGAAAGAAAATGCATTCTGGTCTGAATTTGATGACCAGAATTCTCCTTATTGTTATGGCAGTTACGGTTCCAGATTGTCAATTTCATGCGTGGATTGGAACGCTGAAAACAGGTTGGTTTGTAACGGCTACGACGATACAATTAATATCTTTGACCTCAATTCTGAAGACAATAAAACGATTTTGGAATTCCCTCAGAACAAATCAAAAGTTAATAGAAGAAAGGTCCCTCCCGATGAAGAAGAGGGCATCCCTGAAAATATTAAGCCTTTCACCAAAATACGGCATAACTGTCAAACTGGACGTTGGGTTTCAATTTTGAAATCCAAATGGCAAAGCTCTCCAAGAGACAACGTTCAAAAATTCATAATAGCTAATATGAACAGGGGATTAGACGTGTACGATCAAAATGGAACCATATTGGCACATCTTGCCGGCGAGAAGGTAGGGGCTGTTCCCGCAGTTTGTACTTTTCATCCTTCTGAAAATTGGGCAGTTGGTGGAAGTGCTAGTGGTAAAGTATATCTTTTTAATTAGACGTTTCCTACAAATAAATATGGATGCACGAATTATCGAATTTTTATT
Organism: Priceomyces melissophilus; assembly: GCA_031081885.1. Classification (NCBI taxonomy): domain Eukaryota; kingdom Fungi; phylum Ascomycota; class Pichiomycetes; order Serinales; family Debaryomycetaceae; genus Priceomyces; species Priceomyces melissophilus. The sequence goes on along the minus strand of JARYTE010000004.1, from coordinate 779,306 downwards.
AAAGTATACAATAAATGTCCTCCACCGCTTAATTTACTTAAGCAGAAGAAGTCATAACCTGCCATACTCTGATAGCATTATCAGTGTAACCAGCAAACAAGTTTTGACCATCAGCAGACCAAGCCAAAGAAATAGCTTCTGGGTTAGCCTTAGCACCTACGGCGAATTCAGGTTTCAATTCATCCAACAAAGTTCTTTCTTGCAAGTTGAAGATCTTGATACCAGAAGCTGTAGCAGCTGCTAACCAGTATCTGTTTGGAGAGAAAGCCAAAGCGTGAATTTCAGCAGCAGCGTTCAAAGTATACAAAGTTTTGTTTGAGTTCAAATCCCACAAGATGATGACGCCATCCTTACCAGCAGAAGCACACAAAGATCCATCTGGAGAGATAGTGATACATGAGATGTAACCAGTGTGACCAATAAAGTCTGCGACGAGGCTGTATTCGCTCAAATCCCAGGACTATATTATTGTTAGTATAACCGTTGTTATTCAGCATTAGCGAAATGCAATATTAGATATGCAAAGTCAAGAACTATCAGAGATCTTGGTGATTAAAAGTCTCATTCGAAGCTTGCAAGCAACGTCTGAAGTAGCAAATATTGTAAACATCATCTAGACTTAAATCTAGAGCAAATTCGCCTAAAGTAAACTAAAATAAATGTAACTTACCTTAACAGTCTTATCCCAAGAAGCAGAGATAACAGTGTTGCTGTTGTCAGCAGGAGAGAATCTGACAGCGGAAACCCAGTCAGAGTGGCTATTCAAAGTTTCCATACATTCACCAATGGTGTTCCAGACTTTAACAGTCTTATCACGAGAAGCAGAAACAATTTGTCTCAAGTTCTTAGCGATAGAGACGGACAAAACATCACCCTTGTGACCAACGAATCTCTTGGCACATTCACCAGATTCCAAATCCCACAATCTCAAGGTTTTATCCCAAGAAGCCGACAAAGCATAAGCACCATCAGCAGAGATAGTGACATCTTGGACAATGTGAGAGTGACCCTTGAAAGACTTCTTTGGAACGCCGTATTGGGTCTCACCACCAGTCAATTTCCAGGTGATCAAAGTCTTGTCTCTGGAACCAGACAACAATAAGTCTGGTTGAGCTGGAGTGGTGGCCAATGAGGTAACCCATCCATTGTGACCCTCTAAGGTACCTCTCAAAACTAAAACTTCTTGGTCAGCCATTATATTTGATCTATTTGTTCAGTCAGTGAATATGATAACAAAAGGTTTTAAAAATTTTTCACATTAACATCTACAGAGTAGGTGCATACGCCTGTATATAAAAATACCAATATTATTTCAAACTATATACTAATCATGTGACGAAGATAACTAATGCCAAAATATTTTGATGCGTTCTAATATTAACTACTAAGTCGTGCTCGGAAATACTCAAATATAAGTGACTGTTTTCATACCGAGTTAAATGCAGGATAAACAACTTTGAACAGACAAAAGGGAGTAGCAGTCTAGTTCAAAAAGCCCAAGACCGTTAATGTATCATGCTTTTAACACAATAATATTAAACATTTTTTTTTTAATTCAAGAGTTACACTCCTCTTGAATAACTTTTACCAATTTATCATGCTAGCATATTTTTCCTTGTCTCTAGATGGCGACCATAGACTTGCAAAGTGCTTACTAGAACACCAATTGCTAGAGACTAGCTGGCTGGTTTTCTATGAAACACTTTTACTTTTTGGATGTGAAAAGAGAAAACTTTTTGTATGTTAGCCCTCCGATATTATACTTTGTTCACATTAATAATAAAGGAAGGAAATCTTTCATTCTGTCATATATACCTTATTGTTTATAATCCTTTTTATTCTAGTGTCTTTGGATGTAATGGTTGTTCCTGTGGATTTGCAGTCGCTTGAGATCATATAATCACCTGCATACTGACTTCGAGCCAACAAAATGTTCTACACACTTAGATTTAGTATGAACCGTATCACCGATTTAACTTCTCTACAGAATGAACCTACCCGACTTGGACTTAGATCCTCAATTGAAATACTGGGTGTTACTTCCCATTTCCTTAGTGATGGTTATCATAGGATTGTTGCGGTCTAATGTAACGACTCTTCTTCAGCCACCCCCAAAGCTTGAGGAATATAAGACTTTGAGAGAAAAGTAAGTTTGATTTTTAAAAAAAAAGGATCTGTCTTACTTACTAACCATATAAAGGCAATTTTTGCAGAAAGCTTTGAATTTCAGACTCAATAATAATGTCTTAACTCCTCAAGAGTTCGAATCGAGACAGAAGTACTTGATAGAGAAATTAAATTCCACAGAATTCTATGCAAAGGTAGAGTCTCCGGAAGATGGACCAGCAAATCCTTTGACAGATCCAGGTACTAATGAGATGCTTATGAATATGGCCAAGGGTAACCTTATGAACTTTATTCCACAGACTCTTATTATGGGCTGGGTTAACTACTTCTTCGCAGGTTTTGTCATCATGAAATTACCTTTTCCATTAACTGATGGATTCAAAAGTATGCTACAGAGTGGTGTAGCAACTCCTGATTTAAATGTGCGTTATGTGTCCTCGATTTCCTGGTATTTTGTCAATCTTTTTGGCTTAAAACCAGTTTATTCCCTCTTGGCAGGAGAAGGAGCCGCTGAGCAGATTATCAACCAGCAACTGCAACAAGGTCTACCAAATATTGGAGGACCTGGAGGACCTAAGGTTGATAGAGTGTTTAAATCGGAGGCCGAAAATATACAGATCACCACTCATGACTCCATTTACAACGGCATAGTTGATAGAGTCATTAAAGCTAATGAATAGGAAAAATCATCACTTAAACGTATTTACTACTAAAAATAATTCGCATTATTTAAAGCATCAGTGAGCAGTAAAGCCACCTGATGCGTAGATTGTTTGACCACTAATCCAGCCACCTTCTGTAACCAAGAATCTAACTATAGGGACTATATCTTCCACTTTCGTTAATCTTTCTCCCATACCTGCTGACGATAAGTAAGCCACTGACTCAGGTGTTTCTTGTCCATAGAAGAATGGTGTGTCCATTGGCCCTGGCGCAACACAGTTAACAGAAATTTTCTTGGACTGCAACTCCTTGGAAATCGTCTTTGAATAGTACTCAACTGGTGCTTTAGTACCTTGGTAAACACCATAGAAAGGAGTGTAAGCAGCTAACAATGAAGTCACCACAGAAACAATTCTTCCACCTTCGTTGATATTTTTTGCAGCTTCTTTGAGGAAAAAGAAAGCAGCTTTGTTGTTGACAATGTCCAGAGCTTCGAACTCATTGTCTTCAACTTCTACAATTGGTTTCTTCAAAACTTTTCCAACATTGTTTATTGCGATGTCAATACCCTTTGGATATGCTTTTATGGCTGCTTGAAACAACTTCTTGAGATCATCGCCGGTACTAAGATCGCTCTGGTAGAGTACAACCTTAGTTCCTCCATTTTCAATCTCCTTTGCTAGAGCTTCGGATTTCTGCTTATCACCATTTGAGTGGTAGTGGAGAAAAAGGTTTACGCCAAATCTTGCCAACTCCTTGGCTGTGGCTCCACCTAAATTTTTAGTTCCACCTGCTATTAAGGCAGTCTTTCCCTTGATGTCAGATTCCTTGCTGTATAATAAAGATGCCATTTTTTCTTCTTCCTTGAATTTAATAAATTGAAAACCTAGGAATTCCATCTCCAAGAACTCAATGGCTTTATATAGGGCTATATTAGCTATTTTGAAGCTTCATGATCAGGGAATCTTTGGTTTTTCGGCCGAAAACCGTTGCATCTGTACCCCGACAATAAAGTCAATGCGAAATCTAACACCTAAATAGGAAGACACGCCGCTCCACGAATATAAAAGAGGAAATAATACCGAGAAGCAAAAAATTATCCATTCAGATAGAAATGCTTATCATGCAAACTGATTGTTACAAAGAATCTCATAAATAGAGTTTAAACTGTGGCTGTGAAGCTGCACATTTCGAACCTCCATTTTCTTGGGATCTCAGGGGCATAACTATACTCTGAGCAAACGTTTTTTTTATATTCTCTTAATTTATTTTGAGATTTCTAGGTCATGTTTTCAAAGACAGATGTAACTGACGAATTTGCTTGAAGTTTAATAGAACGACAGGAATATGTTGCAGTGGTGATATAAATCGTAGCTACAGATTCAAATCGCAAATTTTTCGTAATGAACTTTATGTCTTTACCTCTAAGTCTAATAATATTAGACAATTTTAAATGCAAAAAGTTAGAGAAATACTCAAAACAATATTATAGTAAGGGAAAACAACCATTAGATGTTATTTAACGGCGCATGAAATCGAACCTCACTCAAGTTAGCTCCTCTATTAAATCATAGCTATGTACAGGACCATCATCAAATAACAAAAAAAGAGTTACTAAGGCACTCTCGATAGTTTATTAAAATTTAAATTTAATAGAGCAGATCTTCAAGATGGCCCCTACAACTGTCCTATGCATAGGAATGGCTGGGTCTGGTAAAACAACCTTTATGCAAAGACTAAATGCTCATCTTCATACCCATAGTGAGCATCCTTATGTTATCAACTTAGATCCAGCTGTTCTCAAAGTACCATACGGAGCAAATATCGATATCAGAGATTCTATAAAATATAAAAAGGTTATGGATGAATATAGGCTTGGTCCAAATGGTGCTATTGTTACCTCTTTAAATTTATTCTCCACTAAAATAGATCAAGTAATCAACCTTATCGATAAGAAGTCAGACAAGTTGAAACACGTTATTATAGATACTCCAGGTCAAATTGAAGTTTTTGTTTGGTCTGCAAGTGGTGCCATTATTAATGAAGCTTTTGCGTCGACATTCCCAACAGTTATAGCCTACATCGTGGATACACCCAGAAATTCTTCACCTACCACTTTCATGTCTAATATGTTATACGCTTGCTCTATCTTATACAAAACTAAGTTGCCAATGATTATTGTATTTAATAAGACAGACGTGAAGAAAGCTGATTTCGCTAAGGAGTGGATGCAAGATTTCGAAGCTTTCCAGCAAGCACTTAGAAATGATCAAGAATTGAATGCGGACAGCGGTTCCTCAGGATACATGAGTTCTTTAATTAACTCAATGTCGTTAATGTTGGAAGAATTTTACTCACAGCTTGATGTAGTAGGTGTTAGTGCTTACAGTGGAGAGGGCTTCGATGACTTCTTAGATGCTGTTGATGATAAAGTTGAAGAATATGAAAAGTACTATAAGAGTGAAAGAGAAAAGATTTTGAAAGACAAGGAAGATACAGAAAAGAAAAGAAAGGCCAAGTCCTTAAACAATTTGATGAATGACCTAGACTTGAAGGAGAGCAAAAACAGCAACCAGGATTCAGAAGTGCTTTCTGACTTTGAAGGAGAGGAAGAAGACGATACTCAAGGTGAAGTATTAAGGGATGAAGATGAGCCTGAACGTGAGTACACCTTTCCCGAAAGTAGAGACTCTGAAATCAACGATAAGTCAGATGCTGAATTACAAAACCGTTACCAAGCGGCATTCGAAGCAAAAGCGAAAACAACCTCTTCTGATACCGCGGAAAAGATTGCACAATATATCAGACAACAATAGCGAGATATTTTATTTCATACAGTATACATAGCAAATAATTGATATCATGACTTTTCCGTGAAAACATCTGCAATCCTATATGGTGTTCTAGAAAACTCCTTCTTAAAAATCAAGTGAGGCTTGTAGGTAGCTAAATGCAAAATTGTTTTACCAAATTCAGAATTACACCACGCAAACCAGGATCTTGTAAAATCAGAGTTATGGGAGTTGACATGAATGCTTTCATGCATCAATCCTAAACCTGCAGTCGATTCCATAACAGTATTCAAACTCTTGATAATTTCTTCATCGTCGTTGGATGTCCTCATCCTAACTAAGAGAGACATTGGCCATGCATTCTGAATACCAATATGAGGCCCACCAATCCCCTCAAAGTGTGTACCTGTCAAATAGTAAGGATTACCAGATTTTGATAATACCATCTTTCTTGTATTTTGGTAAATAGGATCATCAATGGTCTTATATCCCATATCGGGAATGGATAATAACGAAGGAATATTAGCATCATCCATGAACACTGAACTTCCATATCCATCAACTTCGTAGGCATAGACTTTACCATATGTTGGATGTTCTATAACACCAAACTTCTCAATACCTTTCTCAATAGCTTCTATGAATGCATCTGTATTTGAAGTTAAAACCCGTGAAATATCTGAATCAAGGTTTTCATTCTTCAAGTATGACTCTCTTGCCCTCTTAAGTTCTACCAATATTTGAATATTGGCAGGAATGAAGAATTGCAAGATACATGCGTCATCACTTGGTCTAAACGCACTACGAATTAAACCAGTCGCATAATTCACAGGATTCCCCACACCAGAAAGAGGCAAAGTTTCTGACCCAATATCTGTGTTCCTCAGGAATGAGTAGCGGAAAGGTAATGCCTGTCCAGTTTCTTCATCAAATGAGGGCTGTGACTCTCTCTTCAATACAATAAGCAACTTCTCATAGGCACGAAGCCATACCAGAGTCATAAATGAGATATCATGCCCAGAATTTTCATAATAATCGTTAGTCAAAGTTAAAAATGAGGCCAAGGAATCAAGTTCATATTTGCATTCAAAAACATTCCTCCAGTCAGGTTTGGGGAACACTCTATCTACAGAAGATTGTCCTCTTTTAACATGTGACTGTGGAGGCGGATGGAAAGCATTACAATAGGGTGAATTTATCACGTAATGCGCTTGAGTGTTTATTGCGCCCTTGATCATGACTTTCAATGCGTTGTCATATTTGATGAATTGCTGATATGTAGAAAGTTGCCGAGCAGCATCTCTAAGCCATTCGGCATGTATATCACCTGTAACCACGAATGACTGAGGCAGCTTCTCCCCTGGAGAAGAATCATGCCACAAAATAGTAGTGTCTAACGTGTTCGGTAAACAGTTTTCTATAAGTCTAGCAAGATCTGGATCCTTAACTTTGTTTTTTAAATCAGTGATAACTTTTTCCACAGCCTCCGAAATGAAGGTCCTACACTTAGGTGCTGGCCTCATGTAAGGATATCTGAATTTACCTTTAGAATATGGGCCATGTTTATGTTGTGAATAGTCAGTATAATCAGGACATTTGCTTGTTTTTCTATCCATGTTTGCAAGCCAAGCCTCATCAATTGGGTCCTTCATCTCTTTCAGATTCTCTAGTCCTTCATTATCTATACCCTCTCCATTTGGTATATCGCCATATTGGCTGTAGCCAGGCACACCAATTGAGCCAGATGCTGAATTTTCCCTATCAAATGACTTTAAACCTTTGAATAAGAGACAAAGGCCAGTTAGAAAACACAAGGTAATCACTACTCTAACGATCTGGACAGTCTTACGCTGCGTATATACCATGATTATTTTAATTCTAATTACATCAAGATTTAGTTAAACCAGACGAACACAGATTATAGAACATATTTCGAATGGCGTTAAGTGCACTGTTACCGAATTCGAGCTACATATCTAAGAAAACCATTTGTATGCAAATATTAAACCTGAAGTATTTCATGCAGGGGGGAGTAAATATATACCCGATCTTGAAACGTCTTGTTCCACGGTGGTCAATCCGAGCTCTCCAAACTTAGTGATTAATTTCTCTATATTTTGTGGAGGTAGTTTAGTCTTTAAACTTTGTCTCAATAGTCCTTCATAATCCAGTGCCTCTTTTTCCTTGATAGAATTCTCGGACAAATAGTTTCTGATTAAACCATTATCAAGAGACAATCTGGCGGCTAACAACTCGAATCCAGAGGTTTCTAAAAAATTCAAAAGTCCAGAATGATCACAGTCAAGCACAGGGGACTCAATTGTTAATACATAAAAGTCGTTATATTTTACATCATACGGTATTAGTTCTTTAAAATTACCTGTTATCGTCTGTGACTTCATAGTTTCTAACGGGTATTCTTCTTCTATGTCATCTGGCAAGTCTTTAAGACTTTCCAGAGACGTTTTTAATATGTTGATAACCCTTGACAGATTAATTTTGTTTGCGAGTGCATCTTGTCGACAATTAACCTCATTCCAATTTAAACTCTGAAATATTGTGGAGAACTCTTTATCTAAATTTTCTTTAAAATAAGAATTTGATTTTAAAGCTAGGCTGAAAATGTCAATAGTGACTAACTCAGTTAAATGGTAATTTCTTACTGGCCCTTCTTTCGACACCTTTTCACTAAGCTGATTACCTAGGGCATTCATTGCTCGTTTCAAATCAAAAAATGGTTTATTCATTTGACATAGTGATGATTCAGAAAACAAATGATTGTTCTGTGATAGTATAATTATAACAGGCGTCTTTTGAAGTAATTTTAAGTACCACTTGAATGAATTGATATGGAAATTTGAACGAGGAACATGTAAAAGGGGATTATATGATGATGAAAATAAGGTGAATATTTTGGCATGGTAGTCGGTAAAATTACGTACAGTTGAGCTTTTGTAAGAATATATGGGGTCATTCAGTCGTTTGTCTTCATTATCATTATCCATTATTCGTAGTCGGCTTAAATCTATCATTTCTTGCTTTCCTAGATCTAATGGTGTTCGAAACAATTCCAGAATCATCTTGCGCATAGCAGGAGGAAAGTCTTTCTTTCTATACTCATTATCACGTATCAATTTGTGAAAGTGAAACGTTTGGTACTCCTTTGAGGTATGATGGAGAAAATCATTAACAAGATCGCTTCTAGATGCTGATATTCTCTTCGATGCTGTGCTATAAATGTTAAGCAAATGCCTGACTTTTGGAGGAATTCTAGAAATAGTGTGATTCGACATCAACAAAGTATGAGCCCTAAGTTGTCTCGTTCATGGACCTGATCCAAATCTTGAGGGTCAGCTATCTAGTCTGGTTTGATTGTCACTTGCGAAGAAGTACACTGATTTTTCTTACTATATGCACACCACATTCTATGCTGTGGTAGTATTAAAAAAAGGAAGAAATTTGAAGTCTGTCTAATAAACCATCGTAAGAGAGATTGGCAATGTTACCCAGGCTCTTATACCTGTTTTCTAAGGGTGTCCCTTTTGCGGTAAGTAGGCGTTATGTAGGTGCCACTGCATTGTCAAAGAGCCCATTGGTTAGACAATTTCCAAGCTCTGCAGAAATTGGTATCAGGCATCATTCCTCAAACAATCAGAATAAGGAGGCCACCATTAAGGTTGACAACCCTCAGCTCATGATAGCTTTCACGTGCAAGGCGTGTAACACTAGATCTTCACATACATTTTCCAAGCAGGCTTATAATAAAGGAACAGTTGCTATTCAGTGCCCGGGTTGCAAAAATCGCCATCTCATAGCTGATAACCTTGGTATATTTAGAGACAAGAAATACAACTTAGAAGATATTCTCAAAGCCAAGGGAGAATCTGTAGCTACTAGCACTGAAGATTTGGTTTTCGAAGATATTCCCAAGGATCTCCGTGACTCCATTGGCCACTATGCAAAGGATGCTCCTGAAGAATATAAGAAAAGATTATCGGAAGACGAGATCAGATCGTTGCAAAATCCAGACAATAACAACAAAAAATAAACATTAGTATCGCTGTATCAAACCTGAATTTATATAGCTATCTTCTTATACATAGAAAGCTTTTATGGAGAACTGCTTCACTTAAGTACCACGAGAAGCTAATTTTTTACGATATTTTAGGTTGCACAAATTTTTCCACGAGTAAATTTTCGATATTAACGATTTCTCAAATAACAGAGGAGAACAACCATCTTTTAGTCCATTAAAATGCTTTTGAGATCCGTGACGAGTAGAAATATTCCCAAGGTTCTATTCTATAAGGGATCAAGATTGTTGTCAACTGAAAGTGAAATCTTTTCCAAGTACAAAGCCAAACTTGAAGAAAAAGCCAAATCTCATGGAGTGGAATCAATAGATCATCTCAAGGTTAAGTTGAAGGACGAACTAGCAGCTCATAAGAGAGAGTTTAGTAAAGTAGATCCATTAGAGCAATTAGAAGAGTACAGGAAACGTCAAGAGCAGGAGTTAGAAAATGAAAGAAACGCCAATACAATTAAGATTCGTTCTCCGGTTTCAAAAGATTCGAGTAAATTGCCTTACAAGACTTTAAATTCTTTCGTTGATGTCGAAAAGCTCCAGGAATTAGAAAAAGCTGACATCGAAACTATATGGAAGGCTAGATTTCAAAGCTCAAAGGGGAGCATCTTTGCAATATTAAACGGATTGCAGTTTGCTTCTATGTATGCAAATGCTTTCAAAAACCCAAGCTTTATATTACCGTTGCCCAAGGGTGATGGGTACGAAATACACTTTATTCAATGGTCCTTTGTTGGACCCAGTACAACTCATTGTATGTTGACGACTCTAGCCGAATATAAACTACATAATGAGTATGCCAAGCCTCATACGACATTGATGTTCCATCAGGAATTATCTCAATCAAAAGATCTTGTTTTGATGAATGGTTATATTGACGATGAGTCTTCTTTGAAGATCGATGAAGTGGAGTTATTGGTTTTGAACATCCAAAGATTCTATGGAGCAATGCAAGAAAAAAACTCTAAGACAAAACAAGAGTTATTGTCAGACTTCACTAGTGGGAACCCAGAGTTTTCAATGGATGATCTTGTAAAGACTTCTACAACATTTGAATAGATGTTTCAAATTAATACATTTGTACATAAAAATGAAATAATTTAGGACTTGCCAAGGGTCATAATGCTTTCTAGAAGACTTTCCTCTCCTGCTTCAGAGTTTTCCTTTGATTCTTGTCGTTTCTGTCGACCTCTTAAGACGCGGTTTGAAGTACCTCCTCCTCTACCTCTAGAGCTCCTTGAGCTTCGTGTGGTTCGACTTTTTGTGCTTTCTCTTCCTTTGCCCTTATTATCTTCAGCTTCGGAAGACGAAACGACTAAGTCATTGCTCAGATCGCTGACAATCTCGTATGGCTCAAATTCTTGGTCATCGCTACCAGTTTCGTGATGTTTGATCTTTTGTGGACTTGCTTTTTTCGATCTTGTTTTCGGTTTACGTGGTTTGATGGGCTCCTCGAGCTCAAAATCAGAATCATGGTCACTATTAGAGTCACTGGAGACGATAATTTCATCACTTTTCAGTCTGGGGCCATTCCGCTTAGTTGGCTTAACTGACTTAGCCCGGGTGCTAGATTCTTTGGAAACGTATTGAATATCTCTGTTTTTAATCTTAGCTAAAACATTTTTGAACACCGTTCGAGCATGTTTTTCACCCTGCTCGTAAAATTCTTTACTATCTATATCTATGTTCAATAGTAATTTGGTTTCCTGATCGACTTCACTCCTTATGAACTGATCAAGAACGTGCCTATCGTCGTTATCTACAAATTTTTCGACAGCATTCATTATTCCAGTTTCAGGAAGAAGGGACAAGTTTGTTTGACCTAAGAACTCCTTTATTAAGTCCTGGAGGATATGATCACTGTTGACTACTTCATCATGCGAACCCAAGGATGCCTCATGAAATTTAGGTTGCTCAACTAAATCGTTAACTGCCCTTTTCTTCTTTCTCAAGTAAAACTGTATGATATCATTTATATTTGCAATTTTTTCCACGAACCTATTGGAAAATCTAGTTGTATTTTCCAACTCATACCCTCCTGAGTAATCAACACGCAACCTTATTAAGGGTAAAGGTGGAGTTGATCCAGGAGATCCATATTCATTATACTTTATGGCACCTTCCTTAATCATATCCTCAACTTTATTAACAAGGTATTTTGTAACATCTGCTCTCGATGCTTCGCTAGGAAATAAACCAGAATCCAGTAATGAAATATCACCCATCACAAGAGGTCGTACAGTTTTAAGTCTTATGGGCTCTAGAGAATATGCCTTGTCTTTGATGTTTAGAATAAAGACATGCTTATCTGCTACCTCACCTTCACTTAAAGAAGTTGCAACAGATGAACCAGCTTGCAACACATCGAAGCCTGTCTCAGGGTTGTAAACCGGAAATGGGATACATTCATGTTCATGTCCCCAGAAAATTAAATTTAGAAATGAAGGAAGAAATTTCTCTGGAATATGAGATGTTCTTGAATGCTCCACATGATTTTGATGAAAGCATAATAGATTGAACCACTTATCAGTTGAAGTATCTGGTCTCAAGAATTTAACAAGGCCATCTCTGAATGCTCTATGTAGCCTTTCGTCTCTTATGTTATCCATCCCATATAATGCCAATTTCGTCGACCCTTTTTGGAATAGCAAAGGAGATACTGTTATGCTCTCGTTGTTCTCAACCTTACCAAAATGATTTATAAGTCCTGATATTGATAACAAATCCAAAGGCAGAAGAAAACCTTCTCCTGTAGCATCATCATGATTTCCGCTAATAGCAAAAACAGGAACAGAAACGTTTATATTGGGATCTTCGTAATTTACTAAGCCCAAGCCATTGGTTAAACCATGAGATGGGTCACTAAGCATTTCAATTTCACTAGGACGATCTCCCAAGCAATTTTCTCTAATAGATTTCATGACATGAAACATTGATTTCTTTGTTGGTTTATTGATGTGAAAGAGATCACCGCCTTGAACAATCATATCAACATCTCTGTTCTTCGCTATCTTCGTGATCTCATCGAATGTCTTCCATGAGTCGTCCCCTAAGATAGGGTCATTTTCTCTATAGCCCACATGATTGTCTGTGGTTAGCAATATGCTTATAGTGTCGGGACCCTGCTCTAACCCTGAAATTGGAGGCATTGGCCATCTATAGTAACGAGTGATCTTTTCTCGTATTAAGACAGGACCACAAAGTGTGGGAAAAATTTAAAGTAACGTTTTAGGAGTCGCAGAGGAAGACATAATAAATCTGTCATCTATATACCTATTATAAATGTTGCAATATCACAATGGCATACAGTAAAGCAGATTTTAACGAGCATGAAGTACGACAGCAGGATGAGTTCAATAGCATCAAATCTATCTATGGAGATATCATAAAAGATATAACTCCAACTAAACTCGTATGGAATAAGAAGCCTAGTCCTCATTTTCAGGTGTTTTTGCAAGCATCGGAGGTACCCGAAAGACCCAAACTATCACTTACATTAGACATAGAATTCACAACTACTTATCCCTTGTCAGCGCCAGTTGTTAAAATAGTGGATGCCAAAAACGTGCTGAGTGCTAATTACAAATCTCTAAAAGTGATGATTGATGAATTAATAAAGAACTATGCGAAGGAAGAAGTGTCATTTATTATTATATCCGAACTTCAGATTCGAATAGATGAACTACAGCACCATGTGGAGAAGACATTGTCTTTAGAGGAAGAAAGAGAGATCAGATTACGAACTGAAAGACTCGAATTGGAAAAGGAAGAAGCTAAAATACAACAAGAACAAGAAGATGCAAAGAGGAAAGAAAGCAAAAAATTGAATGAACAAATACTTCAAATACAGGATGAATATTATAACGAGTCGCCAGATGGTAGAGAGTCACCAGATGACGGAGATCTAGATCTCATCCCGGAAGATATGACTAATGCCTTCTCATTTGAAAACTCTATAATTGACGAATTACCAGGTAGTAAAGTAAGGTTCAAATTTAAAACTGTTGTTGGATTCATTCCTTATGAAGGCGATGATATTCTCGCTTCAGTGGGTAGGCAATTCTTAGTCTCGCCGTACATTTCCAATGACGCTTTGGTGAAGCTAGATGAAGACAGCTTTGAGCTTTCTTACGTGCTAACTGAAATAGACTTAGTTAATGAGTATTGGGCATCTGATGCAGGCAAACGTGAAGTACAGGATCTTGAAGCTGAATTGCAAAAGGTAATCAATTTCCAACATACGAGTATCTCCAAACTCATAGGTTTTCAGATAGATAAAATGGAGAACTCTTCGTGGAAGGTGCGTCTTCTTAATGAGCATTCAATGAATTCTGTATCTCTTCAAAAAATATTGACCAAAGCTGGGTTTGTGAACTGGGCTTTGGCAAGGGTGTGGTTTATCCAGTTATTATCCGGCATAGAGTTTCTACATAACTCTGGCTGTATGCATAAATTATTGACACCAAAGTCTATTTCTGTGTACTCCACAGAATTTGAGGAGTATCCAGATAGTATGGTTTACATGAATGATTCTGTAATTAGAGATGGCTCCAGTACGGTCCTGGTGATCAAAATGAAGCATCCTGCTTATGGTTTCAAAATATATAATATGCTAGACTCTCATTCTAATAATTTTTGTGAAAGCTCTAATGGTGGACTAATGGATTCCTTAATACTTAGGAGCTGGCAAGCACCTGAATTACATTCGAAAATTGGTATACAGCCGAAGTCCGATATATGGAATTTAGGTGTCCTTTTCATGAGACTTATGCTAGGAGAAGATACTCTTGAAACTACTTACAGAACTCCTACTGAATTCCATGTGAAGTTCTCGGCAAGCGGCTTTGCTGGCGCAGAAAAATATGCACACGATGTTTATGATCTTTTGTCCAAATTGCTACAGACAAAGGTTTCAAAACGACCTAGTCCTATGGAATTAAATGCAGTAAAATTTTTAAGAGATGGACCTACTAAAATTGATTCCAGTTCTAAGTCGAAGTATTTGTCGTCAGATACCACAAAGACATTTGAGGAGTTCAAAGAATCAGAGAATAGTAAGACTCTTAAGTTACCTGGGAAAAGTGATATGTCGCTTATACCAGCTAGAACCTCAAGAGCACGTCAGAATTCACAATTGAAAGAATTAAGTAATCTGGCTACTAATCCAAAGCCGATAGGTAGATATGAAAGAGATTTTGAGGAGATAGGGAAACTTGGGAAAGGTGGATTTGGAGAGGTCGTAAAGGCGAGGAATAGAATGGAAGGATCATTTTATGCAATAAAGCGTATCAAGCATAAAGCTCACAAACTAGATTCTCTTTTAAGTGAGGTTTTATCATTGGCTAGATTAAACCATCAGTATATTGTAAGATACTATGGAACGTGGGTGGAAGATTCAAATGAATCTGGTTATGCTGAATCGGATGTAGACTCTTCGTCCGATGATGAATTTCAGGGACCTACAAACACCTTTACTTCTTCTTTCATCAAAAGTCATGATGACTCGTTTCAAGTAGACTTTATTTCGAATCCTTTGGACCCGCAATTAAACTTTTCGGACTCTGAGGAAGAAGAATTTGATGACAGAATTGTATTCGCTAATTCTGACGATAATGGCTCAGATGGTAGCACATTATCAAGGAAGGGAGATAATTCAGGACAAGATACTCCAGATGGAAAACCTACTCATAGCGACGGAAGGAACTCACAAGTTCCTCCCTCAAAATCGATATTGTATATTCAAATGGAATTTTGTGAAAACAACACTTTGCAAAATTTGATTCATAGAGGTTTGCCAAACCATCCAAGTGAGTATTGGCGTCTTTTTAGAGAATTGTTAGAAGCTGTTTCTTATATTCATAGAGCAGGTTTTATACACAGAGACTTGAAACCCTCCAACATTTTTATTGATGAATCCAATAATATCAAAGTAGGTGACTTTGGGTTGGCGAAGAATTCTCAGTTCTCTTCGGTAGTCCTGAATAACAATCAAGTCACATCAGAGAATAATAGTATTTTGTCTACTGCTGTTGGGACAGTATTTTATACAGCAAAGGAAGTAGCCACGGGGAAGTATGATGAAAAAGTTGATATGTACTCCTTGGGGATCATGTTTTTTGAAATGGTATACTCACTTGCGACTGGTATGGAAAGGGCACATACCTTAAATAACTTGAGATTAGAGTCTGTGATCTTTCCTTCAAACTTTTCTGGTGTTAAGTATAGAACAGAGAGAAAAATCATAAAATCCTTACTAGATCATGACCCAAAGAGGCGTCCGGGTGCTGCGGAGCTATTACAGAGTGGATGGCTTCCAGTTGAGCATCAGGATCAAGTTATCAAAGAGGTTTTGAAGTCTTTGGCTGATCCAGCTTCTCCATGGCAACAACAAGTACGCGAAACCCTTTTTAACCAACCGTACCTGTTGGCCGAGGATCTTCTATTCGAAAACTATAGTAAAGCCTCCAATTTTTGTCAAATTGACTACACTGTTGATGACTATTTACTCTTTTCATCCGTTGTTAATCGAATCTTTGATATATTCAAGAACCATGGAGCAGTTCAAGATATGATGTCAAACACTATATTACCTAGGTCTCCATTTTACACTTCTGAGTTGGTATATGAGTACTTAGATAGAAATGGGCGTGTATTGACATTACCTTTCGATTTAGTCCTACCTAACGCCAGAGTTTTGAGTCGCTCCAGCGTCACTGTTCCAAAGGTTTTTCGTCATGAGTTTATCTATAGACCTAATGTCCGCGGAAATGGGCTTCCTGATAGGTACAGTGCTATAAATTTCGATGTAGTCTCTCACGATCCCAAAGAGAAACCTCATAGCGATGCTGAGTGTATCAAGGTAGTGGATGAAATATTTAATTTATTCCCTTGTTTCAACACTAAAAGCTCAGAGTCTTTAATAGTTATAAATCATAGCGACATATTGAGTGCTGTCATTGAATTCTCGTTTGGAAATATTGACATTGACCGGAAACAATTATATGAAATATCTGGTGTTTTATCACAATTGGGCGTTGATAAGACTGCGGGAGAAATGAAAACCTACTTAAGAGCAGATTTCAAGGTACCTCATACCGTGATTAGAGATTTAATTGATGGTTTTGATTTCACTGCCGACTTTGATCACATGAAGCGAAAATTGCAAAAATTAATGGTTGATTCACCTTTATTAGTGAGAGTTGAAAAAGCTTTGAAATATTTGGAGAGTGTTTTAGAGGTTGTGAATAAGCTTGGTCTCAAATGTCTGGTTGTTTTCAACCCTTTGAGTAATTATAATAATAAGTACTATAATCATGGCATAATGTTTCAAGGTTTATTCAGAATAGACAAGAATCGAAGGTTTACAAGAATTGTCACTGGAGGCAGATATGATAGTCTCATTGCATCATTTGTCAATACAGATATATCCAAAACATACACCCCATTCGCCGTTGGATTTACTTCAACCTCCACTTTATTGTTCGTGTTAATGAAAAATTTTGCATCAAGAAAAGCGAATAATAGAGATATGGAACTTTGGAAAGGTCTGAGATGCGATGTACTAATCACTAGTTCAAAAAAAGATTATTTGGTCGAATCTGGATTTGATATCGCTAAGAATCTTTGGTCACATAACATAAGTTGTGACTTAGTGAAATCTCAATATCAAGATGTACTTGACAGAGCAGAAACTGAGGGCATCAACTGGATTGTTACAATTAAACAATCAAACTCAACCCATACTAAAAAAACTAAGAAACAAGGAGCAGCATTCAAACCTTTGAGAGTCAGGAACATTGTTAATAACAAGGATACAGATATAGAGTATGAGAATTTAACAGACTTTCTAATATCGGACATAGAAGAAAGGACCAAAGAGCTAGAAACTTCATATCAAACCACTGATCGTGAAACTTCAATGAAAGATGATTTTTCAAGTTCGCGAGATTATTCGAGTATATCAGCTGCTGATGGACCACTATTTTCGGTGGATATTGACCAAAAGGTCACCGTTGTTCCAAACGATGCTCCAAAGGGGCGTAAAAACAATAAACGAGATAAATGGGAAATTGAAAATGACTCCAAGCTTGCCTCTGCCCAAATGATTAAAAAAATGGCGTCGTCCCCTATAGTAGTTGTCGATGCCAGGGATGAGGCTTTAGATATGATTTCCCTTTCATCGATTCACCAACCTGAGGAATGGATGAAGAAAGTGATCTTTTCTTCTAACAACTTGCCTAAAAGTTTTGCCCATAACATTCATAATGCGCTTTTCAAAGAATCATTGAAAGGGCACAAATGGGCTATTGTATATTCTCCTAAGACCGAGAAAACTTGTTTAGTCGATTTAGAACGATAATTTATTTAAAAGCAGCATCACAGTTCATTTCGTATAGTACATAATAGAATACAAGAACTTTTTCAAGGAAATTTAAGGTTTAATTATTATAAATTCTAAATGAATTCTAAAGCCTTCCATTATATGGAAGGTCGTTGAGTTCCTTTTCCTAGAAAGAATTTTTTCCAATCCCAATACTCTTGAAGTCTAAGCTTTGCGTATTTCGAGTAATTAAAATCGATATTGGAGATCTCGCTTTGAATTGTTGCCCAGATGCCCCAGTAGAATCCCGGAAACCCAAAATAATCTTGTATCTCTGATATAACATTATCGATTAATTCAGGATCTTCTTCATTATTGAGGTATGCTCTTACCCATTTTCTTAAAATAGGGTTATCCTTTGAAGGAGTAGGAATTGCTGACCTGTTACAGTCGAATCCCTGCCACTCTGCAAAATGATTTGCAATATCAAAAGCCCTCGGAGCAGGCAAAATGTACTCATAGTCAATGAATTTAACAGGGTTACGGGTATTGGGGGGAGGCAGAGACCCATGTAATAAATGATTCCTGATATCATCCGGTATAATAATGTTACCTGACAAAAGATCACAATGACACGAAACCTCGGGGGAACTGCCATTTTTCAATGATTCATGAAGCCATGAAAACTCCTTTTTGAGAATATCTCGTATATTACTTTGATTAACTTCAGTCTCCAAGTTTTCATTGAAGGTCAGTATCAAGTCTTCCGTTATAGGTACAATAGTGATCCATTCTTCCACTAATTCCCATATGTTTGATATAAACTTCTTCTTCTTATATTTTGTCGATTTAAAGTTCCTCATTTCTTCGACTCCAGATTCCACTAGTTTAGTATCTATAGTGGAATGCCAGTTACCTAGCTGTTGAGCGATAAATGGAAAAATGTCTTCGTTCGCTAATTCATTAGGCATTAAAGATTTCCCAGGTAAAAAGCCGTAAACAAGCCCGTTGTTAAATTTGGCATGTATGGGAGGTGCTAGATTAAGTGCATGTAGTATGAGATGCAGAATGAATTCTCTATCACGATCAATTATTAAGTTTGTCCCATAACCATATACCCTCATAAGCTTTACTTCTTCTGTGGGAACATATTTGCATTTCAATAGCATATTAGTTATACCTCCGGTTAGCTGCTTGATAATGATTTTTGACGGATCAGTCCAATGAGGAAAAAGTTTTGTCAAAAATAGTTTCGATTGGTCATAATGATTTTCCATATCTTTGGCTAAATCGATAGTGAAACTTGGCCAAAAAACCGCATGGGTTGAATAGTTATCTATTATTGTAGATATATTCTCATCACTGTATCTATTAGATTCTACTTTCTTTCTGACGACCGAACTATCCGCTATCTTAGACTTTGTACCATCTGAATCTGCATTCGTAGAATCTGCATCTACATCTGACAATGAGGGATTATTGAGGCTGTATAGTAAATTTTTTTGAAAGGGTGATAAAAATCCAGCACTTTGATCCATGTCATCAGTTGAAGTTGCATAACCATTAATATGTGTATAATCCTTTTCACCATGCAACTCTCTGTCAATTTTTGGAATGAACTGTCTCTCCCCAATCTTATCCAATAGGGTATCAGAATAGACATTAATCTGATCTATTGGAACACAATGAACACTTTTGTTCGCTAAAAAACAATACAGTGGGCCTGGCTCCTTAGAAGGCATCCTCATCTGAACCTTTTTACAATCAGTTGGGATAGTGAAAATCTCGGAGTTCTTACTCCAGGTGGAAATATATTTGTTTAAATTCAGACACCTTTTGTGTCTTTTCTTCACATGCCGAAATCAGGTACACGTCACAAGACGCGGACTCAAATTATAGTTTATATGCACATTTGAATTATTTCATACAATTACAGAATACTAAAAAAAACTGTATAATTATACATCTTGAACTTCAATTGATTCATAAGGTATATCTGACTCAGAATGGCCTTCCTCGGCAGACTCCTTTATTAATACTATTGGCTCATATGACTTCCTATGATAAAGACTGGGAAATAATCTGAAATAGGACCAATAGCTTATGACTATACCAATTGACGAACCTATGATAACATCAACAAAATGATGTCTATAGTCTTCAGTTCGACTGATAGCAATAAGTGAAGCAATTAATGTGGGAACAACTGCTACTAGTGTGCGCCAGCTCCCCGCAAGCTCATGTGTTGCAACAAGTTGTCCCCCTAACCACAAGGTCAAGTAAAGTAACCCTGAAAAACTCGTAGAAGAGTGTCCAGATGGTGTAGTTCTAAAGCCATCTTGTAAACGAGAAAGATGCTTTGTGGTGCATACATCTTTGGCGAACACCATAACATCCTTGGGAGTACTACTTTTGGGTTCGCATCTAGCAAGAAAATCTGGACGATGTCTCCCTATGAAGTTTTTCAAAATGTCTGTCACAACACTTGTAGTCATGATGGAAAGACATAATCCAAGAAGTGAGACGTACGTCACATAAATCTTATTCTTCGGTTTTGTCACTACGATACCAATTACAAATATGATAAGCAATGGCATCCATGCTGAATAAAGAAATAAGGCTCTATTATTCACTCGTTCTTTCTTTGAAAACGGATGAGAAATAGTCAAATCATTGACATAAAATTGTCTCTCAAAGGGGGTCAAGTTCCCGACCCAAATGTAAAGTACAATGAGTAAAATTAGCAACAAGACATCCGTAGCTCTCCATCTAATGAAGTGGTACAAGTGCGACGACTTGGACAACCCAAAAGTAATCCTATTGAAATCTTCTTTGTTTTGCAAGTAGTTAAGTACCATGGAAAGACAATCGCGCGTCGACATCTTCCATGGCAGTGGATTTGGTCTTCTATTTAAAGTGTTTGTTTTATACCGGAGTAGTGTCAATAGGGTGTTTTTTTTTTGTCGATAGAGACAAAAGTCACCTGATCTTCTCACCACTAAGCTAAAGAAGTCGCAGCGCCATTTTAAAGTACGTCCCAAGGTTATCGCCAGCCGTAATCTGATTTTTCAGTGTCTTTCTCGGAGCTAATGATTTGATAATAACAAATATACATTTCTAAACATAAAACACCCCAAATTTCAATGTCAGACGTACAATTACCCCTAAAAAATATGTTATTTGATACATAGTTTTGTCTTCTTTTTGGTGGATCCGTTTCTAGCCTCCTAAAAGGAATTAAATGTTTCAGAACTGTGAACCAGCATCTATCCGATGTTTGTTTCCTCTTGGACGCTCCTTGTTGTTGTATAATGGAAATCTCGCAAGAGTGAACCCAGTAGACATTTTAAAGGATGTTTTGATAATTTCCTCTATCTAATGCGCGAAATAGTGTTGTCAAATAAACTACTTTCAATTCAAACAGGCATCATTCACAGATGAGCAGTAGCATATTTGGGGCAGAGGACCCCTGGGAAAATGGATGGGTAGGTGAAGGTAATGATAATGGGCCTTCAACCCTTCCGAGCTTTGGCACAGACAGTCAATTGACTTCTTCACAGTTATTGAGCAACAATACGCAATTCACCAGTAACGATGACCAGGATGAGCTGCGTGATAGCAAAGGGATTCCGAAGTCATATTCAAGAGTCAAAGGTTCAATTCTATCAAAGTTAGCAACTGCAAATGATTTCGAATATCTAGTTGTAAGAAAAGTTGTCGATAAAGGTTATCTTACAGACTATCAAAGCCGAAAGATCTTTGACGTATTACAAGATCATGATATTTTCCATCAAAGAGATGCAGATAGTTTATACAAAGCTTTAGGATTGATTGCATTAGAAATCGAATCGCCAGGCTCTGGTGATTTCGTGACTTTACAGTTTAGACTAAGCAATTTACCTCCATTACCTAATTCACTTGTTCAGTCAATTGAAGATGGTGCAAATGAAGACTCAGTCGACCCTTTGAGTGAAGAACTTCAGAAAACGTCGATTTATGAACCAGATTTGAATGCTTCTCTGAGTCTTTCGAATCCTTTGTTATCTACTCATTCTTCTCTTCAACATGCAGAAGTAGAAGACGACTCAAGCTCTCCTTTGGATAGCACTGAGGTGAAGGATTACATTGATGAAATAAGAAGTTACTTTAAGCCAATTCTTGACTCATCAAATATTATTACTATTAAAGAAGTCCCTGAAAAAGAGGGTCTTTTGTTCAAGCATATAAACTATGTCATAACTCATGATCTTAAATTTGGTCCAAGTTCACATTCTGGGACTAAAAAAGTGATCAGAAGATTTGCTGACTTTGTTTGGTAAGTATTAAAAACCATAAATGATAAAAACTAGTACTAACCTTCTAAAAGGCTTCTAGAGTTCTTATTGAAAAAATATCCCTTTAGAATTGTTCCAGGGTTACCACCAAAAAAATTTAATGGTATGTTTAAAGCTGTATATTCCTCATATTGATCAATTACTAACCAATATCAGTAGGAGCGTCATTAGATTCTCAATTTTTGCAGAGACGCCGTCGTGGCCTTCATAGATTTTTGAACCAATTAATCAAACATCCAGTTCTTGTAAAGGAACCCGTTGTTATAACATTTTTGACTGTACCAACTGACTTGGCAACTTGGCGAAAACAAGCCAAAGTTGATTATTCCTTGGAGTTCAAGGGAATGAAAATACTGACCCATTTCATAAATTCAATTTGGCCCGTTATAGGTAATGAGTTTCTCAATGATTGGGCAAAAGCAGAAAAGTATCTTCCAAAGCTTATAGATACGTGGACCAAGATAGTCTTATTGGTTGAGCGTCACGAAAAAAGACAACACCAAGCTGCCCTCGATAATGCTAAATTTGTTGAGATGGTAGGTGGATTCAAGCTTCTAAACCCAAGCATTTACCCGAATAATGAATCTACGACGTTGGGCAATAGTAACAAATATGACTTAGGAACTATTAACGACTCGTTAGATTCTGTGACCGAATACTTCAATGGATCTAGCAGGGCATTGATTGATGAGAGTTACTGGGTAAACACAAGTATACTTGAGAAGTTCAAAAACTATTTGGACTATTTATATTCCTTTCAAGACTTAATTGAAAGAGCTAAGGCATTGTCGATAAATAATATTGATCAACTTCACAGAAAAATCAATGATAACGAGTCAAAATACAATACTCTCAACAATGAAAGTGCTGAAATTAAGGGACGCGATTTAGTAAAGTTACGGCAAATAATAATTAATGATAAGCAAGACCTCTTCCAACTGTTGAACAAAGATTGGTTGATCAAGAAAAGTTGTTTCGATGAATTTATTATAATACAAGAAACTCAATATTTGCTTAGTGAAATTTGGATAGGGTGGTTGAAAAATAAAACTAAATTTGCCGAAAAATACAGAGATCTTAATGAAAACCTAAGCACCACTTTGATTAACGACATGCCACTACCTAAATGAGTATTGCTGTTAAGAAATTCTTTGCAGCAGAATCAGAATAAGCCATTCTGTATATAAAATTTCGTGGTTTATGTATAATCAGAGTTTTGAATTTAATGCTACATCATTCCAATGCTGTAAAAGTTGATGTTCAGATAATTGTAGATCCTTATCGAAGAATTTTCTATTCATCACTTTAGATATATTCAACTCTAATTTCGCTCTTTCAAAAGTTTCCTTATCACAGTTGGAGTTGATTGTTACCAATATTTTACCCACCAATATGCCTATTTCCGCCCCTAGCGGATACCCATCATCAAATCCAGTCTGGAGACTTTCTTCATGTGCCTTGGTTATACCATCAAGGTACCCTTGTTTGCGACTGGACCTTTCCAAATCTGCATGTGGATTCACCTCAAATGTCTCTGTATCATCCGCCCATACATCACTAAGTTCTTCGGTGATACCCATGCTATTTCCATTAGTTGATTTAGATTCCCTATCTTCGCTACATGTCTCATAAATATTATGTCGTACTCAAATGTCGTCTTTCGTTTTCTCGTTTGTGGATGCGAAGTTTGCTCTGTGTTTCGAAAGTTTCTCAAGTTATATTCAGAATACAAGTATCAAGAAGAGGTGCTTATTCGTATAATACATAAGGTACTGGTTGCCTACAGAAAAGTTTAGTTGGAGCTAATAAATTTGAAGCAGATTTGTTACGCATAAGGTACTTTACTTTCCTTTTTCTTATAGAAATCCTTTATCTCTTTTTTTGGAATATCAAAGTTAGAAGTTGAAAAACTAAGTGGACGTATCATCAGTATGGCAGACAACTTTGCCAACATTTCAACGTCGCAGCAGGATGCTATTCATGAAACAGTTTCTGAGTCAAACAGTATGAATGATGATTCTAGTAATATTGACTATAATTCAAAAATTAATTTGAATATACGAGGAGAGAGATTCACCATAACAAGAGATGACCTAATGGGACTTCCAGAGAGTATCCTATTATGCCTTTTTCCAAATGGTGTTTTCTTGGATGCTAATGGTCAAGTTATAACGAACTTAACTGAGAAAGATATTGTTCATGTTAACTTTGATCCAAAGACGTTTCAATATATTATCGATACGTTTGAAGAAGCGCAGCAGGATCTGCAAGAGATGGGGAATTTGTCACCGCAGGTTAGTCCGCATTTAGGACGAGAGAATGTTCTACAAACCAAACCTTCTATAATCGTATTACGTGAAGATTTGGATTATTATGTTGTTCCCCCGTCACCGGGATTAAGTCAAGAACAGATGAGAAGTTTGAAGATTTATGCTGGTGAAAAAATTCTCGACAACAAACTTGTTTTCAATGGATTAGGTTATGATCCGGATTCATCACTGAGAATGGATCTTGGGCCCGCGGAGCTGCATTTATTTGATATGCTTACGTCCCTGGGATTCGACCACAGAGAAATATGGGGATCAAGAACACCAGAGCCGTCTAAAGCTGTGATTCAATCATTACTGTTGGTCAGGTTGAAAAACCATTCCGAGAGTCCACCTGATTCTCCTTCGCTAGATCCAATTCATTCCAATACATCTAACCATTCAAGGAGGTCGAGATTCGCTAATTTTGCTAATAGTGCATCTAGGGCAGCCTCAAGATCGCTTTCTAGAGCTAGAAAAAGTGCAAATGCAAATCAGACCAAGTTACTTTTGTTTTGGAGAAAGCCTGCGAGGAAATGTTGGTGGTCCGATGAAGTATGTAGTCTTAATGCTGGTTCGGAAGTATTAGGCAAATCTGGTGCAGACATTGATGTTAGAGTTCATATTAGACGAGTGTGGACCTTGGAGTTGTCAATAATAGGCGTTCAGTAATTTTACTATCTCTTAATTTTATCGAATAATTATATATATATGATTTTAATTTATTTAGCAATGGAATTGAGGTCAATCTGTTGACCATGGGCTTTGTAATTAGTTTGGGTGATTTATGAGTTGTCGTTTTCGCGACTACATAACGCGTTTTTAAATGTTCTCTCTTGAAAACACTGGAAGATTTCAAAGGACAAGAAAACATACAGATAATGACTACAGTCGTGGGTAAGAACGCCGAACTGTATGAACATGAGCGAATAGAACACACTCCATGGGTCGAAAAGTATCGTCCAAAAACGCTAGAAGATGTGGCTTCTCAGGATAATGCGGTTAAGGTATTGAAGAAAACTGTCCAAACTTCGAATTTGCCACATATGTTATTTTACGGTCCACCAGGAACAGGAAAGACATCGACAATTTTGGCCTTAGCTAAGGAGTTGTATGGTCCTAACTTGATCAAATCAAGAGTTTTAGAATTGAATGCCTCTGACGAACGAGGTATCTCTATCGTGAGACAGAAGATAAAGAACTTTGCTCGGTTAGCTGTGTCCAATCCTAGTAAAGAAGATCTTCAGAATTATCCTTGCCCTCCGTATAAGATAATAATTTTAGATGAAGCGGATTCTATGACTAATGACGCACAATCTGCGCTCAGAAGAACAATGGAGAATTACTCTAATGTCACTCGTTTTTGTTTAATATGTAACTATATCACAAGAATTATTGACCCAATTGCATCTAGGTGTTCGAAATTCCGCTTTAAACCTTTAAACAACGAAAATGCACTAGAGAGGTTGCAATACATTTCACAGCAAGAGCAAATAACTTTAAATCAAAATGAGAACGTCTTGGAAGAAGTCTTGAGAATTTCTAATGGTGATCTTAGAAAGGCAATTACGTTCTTACAGAGTGCCTCTAAACTTCAGAGCTCACTCAGCTCACCTAGAGATGAAGACGATATGGAAATAGAACAAGATACAAATGGTGTCTCCGTTGAGTTAGTACATGAAATAGCGGGAATCGTGTCTTCAAGTGTTATAGAGAATATTGTCAAGTCAATAAAATCTAAGAATAATGGTCTTATAATTTCAGATGTTAGAGAATCTATTTTCGAAGGTTGGAGTGTTCAACAATTCCTCGGGCAGTTACATGATGAATTTATTTTAAATGATCAACTTTCTTCTTATACGAAAAACAAAATGGCAGAAGTATTCTACAGTACTGATAGAAAGTTGACTAATGGAACCGATGAGCATATACAATTATTAAATCTTTGTCTTCAACTCTCAAGTATCATTTAGGTACAATTTCTTCGATATAGTATATATACACCGTTTCAATGAAGTCTACGATATTCCAAGATACCCACATTACAACATATTGATTTAACGACTTCCTTATTTTTCATGGGCTCTAGGAATACGCTGCTCTTCTTGTGGAAATCCTGGTGGAAATCTCAAGTAAGGACCTTGTGGACCTGGTTGACCCTGAGAACCTTGAATGCCCTGTGGGAACATTCCATGATATCCACTATTCACGTCACCTTGCATGCCATTTACAGGAATTCCTTTTTGTTGCATTCCATTCGATACACTTTGCGATAAGATGTTTTGATATGGCATACCTTGGGGAACCATTCCTGGCGGCGGCATGGGTGGCATTCCCCCTGGTGGCATTCCTCCTGGTGGCAATGGCGCATGTGGTATTCCCGACGGTGGAATTCTTCCTGGAGGTATGCCTTGAGGAAATATTCCTTGGGGTGGCATACCCGGAGGGAACATGCCTTGAGGGAGCACGCCCTGAGGTCCACTGCGTTGTGGTATTCCAGGAGGCATTTGAGGCGTCCCATGGTTCAGCTTCTCTTCCATCACTCTTTCCCCCTTTTTAAGACCTTCTCTTAAAGAGTTATCCGAATCTTTTTGAATTTGACTATACTGACCTTGTGAATTAGGAGGCATAAATCCAGGATGGTAAGCATCGCGTGGCGGAAACATGTGCATGTTGGATCCTGTACCATATTGTAAATGTGGTGGAGGTGGCGGCATTCCAGCTTGTTGGTAGTGTATCCAAGGTGGATATTCAGGAGGTTGATGTGGCGTTGGAGCACCCTGAGAACCACTTGGAGAGTTTTGCGATTCATTATTTAAAGCCACCTGTTGTTGAGATACTGCTTGTGGACGCTGCAGCTTGATTTGAGAGAACTTTGGAGCAGATTGTCCAGATGTCTCTGCTGTGAGGTTTTGAGACTTTTCAGCAGCGGGAGACTCCAAAGATCCCGGATTTTGTGTTTTATTTAATAAAGACATGAAAAAATTGTCATTGGACGTCTTTTTAGAGTTTGTTGGCGGGGTGGATTCTGATTGAAGTAAAGTAGTCTCAGGCGTAGGCAACGGATAAGCAGTAAAAGGACTCTTTGGAATTACGTCAGGAGTAGGCACTTGGGACTGAGCCACAGAAGGCTGTTGAGACATATTTTGCAGCTCAGAAGAACCTGGTGTTCCAGAAAAGAACCTTGAAGCGCCAGAGCTCGGGGCCGAACCATCAACAGAATCCTTCTTGGTACGTGTAACGCCTGGTGCACTTGGAGGGTTAAAAAACGAAGAAAATCGGGAGCTCCTTGAAGCTGAATCACCAGAAGTGGAAGTATTTCTGCTTGGATGAGAGCCATTCTGATCGGCTTTTTGGGGTTTTACAAATGAAAAGAAGCTGTCAACCTCATTACCACTCTCACCAGGTGGCGTGTTAGAATTTTGTTCATCAATTTGAAGTTCTTCTTCAGTAGCATCAGGATTGAGTTTACGACGTTCTTCCTTTCTCATAAGAGATTTCCAAGTTTCAAAATCTTCGACTGTTTTGCCCATATCCATATTTATTTCCTCATTTAAATTATTTGAATCCCAATCAGGTTCAGCTTCATCACCAGATTCGCCCAACAATTGAGAAATCTTGTCCTCCGATAATGAATCTAAATCATTTGCCTTACTGAAACCAACGGGTTTTCTCTCCCATTGTCGGTTCAATTGCTTTTTATTCGAAATAGATCTTTTGGATTTTGAATCTTTGGTCCCCCCATGCTGAGTATTTAATGGTTTGACCTTCGCCCTCCAAAAACTCTTATCGGGCAAGATATTTTTGTCTCTATAATCAACTACGTCCAGTGATTCTCTTAGTTCAATAAGTTGTTCGATCGTGTAAACATAATTCATTTGCAGTGAGGAATTTTGAGTGAATTCTTTTATAGAATTATTTTCATCTAGTGGCGACGTTGATGACTCAGTGGCTGCTTTTGCAATTGCAGAATTTAGTAAACTCGTTAATGCATTGGTAGCCTTATCATTTGTATGCTGTTGATTCTGACTTAATTCAAGGTGCTCCTCCGCTCCTGGAGTCTGTGAAATGGGCTCGCTCATGTATAAAGATTAGGATAAGTTTTTAATGCAATTCGTAGCTTTGATGCTTTTGAAAGTTCAGAGCCACTTCAACCTAAAACCTAATTGAGGGTTTCGGATAATTAATTCACAACACAAAGCTTATTGACTCCTTTATTCGAAGTCTCCTATAGTTTCTTTAAAAGTTTCCTTAGCTAATATATATATTCTTGCTTTGATGACTCTTGTTGCACATACATTGCCTGACGATGAAGAATCCTCTCAATTGTTATATTATTTTATGCACGACCAACCTTTTGTTACATGCCGTACTGAACTTTAGTGGCTTCAATAACATATCATTACAACATGCAATATACAAGAAAAGGTGTTTATAATACGTACAACTGTAGAATTGAAAGATAAAGATCGATAATAATGCAAAGCTTAGAGCAAAAGTAAGGCAAACTAAGTGACAGAAACTCTTAAATATAAATCAAGTGTAAGACTCTGAGATGACAATTATAACTTTTGATAATGTGCAAGTAAAAACAGACTTACTATGCAGACATGTACGGGGTGTTGAGTTTCATTATCTCTCGACACATGACAAACCAATCAATTTCTCTGAGATATGGTCCTGTAGACTTCTGTTTCTCATTCCATTTGAACAATTCATACATAAACCTCAAATTAGGTTGAATAATAATGCTCAACCTTCTAACTCTTACATATAAATAAGCTCTTGCAAGTGAGACACCAAGCCGTCTCATGACTTCTGCTATTACCACTGTTGCCGATCTTGAAACACCTACCCTGCAGTGTACCAATACCTTCGTTTGGCCCCTTGAAGAGCTATAGAACTCTTCAATGTATTTCAAAATTGAAGGTAATGACGACGTAAGCTCATCCTTTCCATCATCTTGAAGGTTATTAACTTTTATAATAGTTTCTATAGAACATTGCTCTTTTGTTGTTCTATTCTTAGGCAGAATATTGATAATTTCTATATTCCCATCATCTATTTCTTCGACTTTGACATGAAAATTAGACTTGAACTTGTAGCCGTGAATCCAATCCAACTTCTCACCCACAGATATTACCTTTTTCATTCCTAATTTATTCAACAAAGATAATGAGTTTGCATGTTTCAAAGATCCCAAGTATAAATATGGAAGAATCCTCGATGGCAAAGTGCCATCAACATCTTTTACCCAGTTATCATTGAATGTATAGCCATCTTCATCTTCTGATTCACTGCTTTCACTATCATCCAATGATCCCAATATGTTATAGTCTAGTGAAAAATTTTTCTGAGTATAAGAAGGTGTAATTAGGATGTCATTCAATTCTGCATCATGCAACTCTTCCAACTCATTCCAAACAAATTCATCACCTTTGGTCTTAGGAGAATACTTGCGTAACAAAGGTTCAAGTTTTTGAAGCATTGTCACATCAGTATTGAAAATATAGAATGGCCTGCCATATTCTAAGTGTATCTTCAAGATAGCTTCATCCACGCCTATGTTTTCAGAATACACGAGGTAGAAAAATGTTAATAAAGACAGCTCAGTGTATCCGTCAGAACAATATATAAGCGAACTTGTTGGCTTTCTAGAGTTTTTCTTTGAGGAAGAAAGTACATATAAAAGCTTGCAAGTGTTAAGAATGGAAGTCAAGTTGTTCTTCTTACAATCGCCCAAGCTTATAGAGCCTGACGGTGGAAATTCCAACATAAAAGGTCGTCCGCCATCGATCTCTTCCAAATCCACATCATTAACCTTTCTTAATAGTTCTTGTAAATAATTAAGAGAAGGAAAATCGGCTTCATTGTGGGTTAAAATGAGAAATTGCCATCTTGCTTTAGGAAGAGGTAAAAAGTCGATTCCTGACTGTCGAAAATTTAAATGAACTATTGAGTTTTTAGGGTCATAATAAGCATGCCTTCCATCGGAATCTTCAAACTTTACCCTATCATCGACTAATGACTTCAACAAAACTTGATAGTCCCACATATTTCCTACCCATACATTATTATTAAGTTTACTTGCAGAAGACATCGTAGAAGTTTCTAACTTTTCTTTCATTTGAAAGTCAG
The DNA here is from genome assembly GCA_031081885.1 of Priceomyces melissophilus. Lineage (NCBI taxonomy): Eukaryota > Fungi > Ascomycota > Pichiomycetes > Serinales > Debaryomycetaceae > Priceomyces > Priceomyces melissophilus. The sequence continues at coordinate 748,542 of JARYTE010000004.1, read as the reverse complement.
AATCCCAAATCGAAAAGTCACTTTTGAGAAGTAAGTCCGTGGATAGTTGAGTCTTCTTGATGTCACTAAGAGTCGCTTCCTGCTTTGGTGTGAAAAATGAATCTTTTACACCATTTAACGAGTCCAAGACAAATGTATTGAACATGACTACTTCACCTTTATTGACTTCATTCTTTTGAGCTAACCACAACAATCTGGTAATGCTTGAATTTTTGTCTCCATAAACTAAGAAGTCAGAACATGTTGCGGACTTCGCAACTTGTATATGGAAATTTCTAAGTGAGACGCCCTTGTCTGGGTCCAAGTTCAAAAAAAGCGGAAGAAGACCAGTATGGATACAATCGCTGACAAGTAAATCTATTACCAGTTGTTCAACTTGATCATCCATTTTATAAAAGATATGTTCAATCAATTCCCTGATTCTCGTCCATGGAATATCGACAGGTGCTAATACCTCGTTGGCATCTATAGTGTTCCTCAAACATCTATTATCTTCTGATGTGTTAATACACATAAAGAACCTAGCATCTTTAGGCTTTGACCCATAAGTTGGAGATAACAAAGACAATGCATCTTGTTTGAAAATAAAGAACCTTTGCTGTGATTTGTTATTATTATTCAATCCATGAAGCCAAGGGAACATAGTACATGTTGAAGGTAAAGCACTGTTAAAGTACCTTTCAAACACATGATTGAGTTGTTCGCTCGTCAAACTTCGTATATCACCTATTACGTACTCCTTTGTGATGTTTAGATTGGCGTAAAAATCCGATTTCGGATGCAAAGGTGATATATCAACATTCGACACCTTGTCAATTTCTATGTTTAATTTGGTTGTTTTGTAACTAATGCCATCACATACTTCACATCCATCTTCAGTAGAGATCAGTTGATCTGATATTCTATTGTTTGCATTCAACGTTTGAAGTCTGGCCCGAAATCTGTCACTTTCAAATATCTGGTCATTCGAATTAGACAACGATCGTTTCGCTGATCTTATTAACCTTGGGTTTTCTATTTCAATAGACCCTGGCGTTAGAATCTGCTCCTGGCATTTCAAAGTAGAATTATCATCGACATTCAAAGGATCACTTGTAAAATCAATCATTAATGTTGAAAGCACTGAACTATTATTCGCATTGCTGTCTTGTTGAGATGCCTGAGGGAGAATGGTTGCGGACCTCCCTGTGCTCATTATCACCTACCAGTGAATCACAAGTATCACTGATGCGGGGAGTAGAAGTTTGGCTTTAGAATTTGAACTTGAGAAGTTGAATCCTCTATCAAACTCTTGTAAGCTATTTAAGTTGATCCTCTTTCAAAGTTTTATTTTACTTTGATTAAAATGGCAAAATTTCTCTGCTCTGATTCCTATTAATTAAACCTCTAATCATTTTATTGTCTGATAAGAGCCTGTATAAAATTAACAATGAGTTTTTCGTCGTGTACATACCATCCTTCAACCAATTTTAGGAAGACGACTTCATTTTAGTCTCATTAAAAAACTTCACGCTTGTTGTTCCATAAGATCTTGTGTGGACTTATGAACAGTAGGATCCACGCACCACAAGAAGCAGCAAGAAGTTTCTGAACACCATTTGGCCTCTGTTTGCCACTTGTGATCTCTAATTCGAGACGATTGACTCTTTTTTATAAAAAAAGATCATTATAGAATTATTTGACTAACAGGCAAAGATGGCTACACTTAATTCAGAGCATATAATTGCTCAATTAAACCAGGCGCGAGATCTTGCCTTAAGTAGTAAGGATGTGATTGCCCAGGTTGTGGGGCAGATCTTTAACTTTGTTAAGAATGATGATTTATTAATACAACGTTGGTGTGCTAAGTTCTTGAATGAAGTTTTCAGTGCTGGCGACGATAAAATTGATAAAAATGTTAAAACAGAGCTTGCAATGGATGCCATTGATGGATTACTAACCTTGACAAATGTTGGAGATGAACTTATCTTTAAAGAAAGTATCAATACGTCTGTTATTGTTTTTAAATTGGTGTTCCAATTTATTGCATCGAACGATGGTAGCAATCAGACTTGGTACAAGTTGACTGAGTTGAAAAATTCAATTATCAACAAGTTCTCAACTACCTTCCCCTTGAAACAGTCAGACAATGAGGAGCATGATCTGTTGCGAAGTATGGGAGCAAAACTTGAAGTTTTGAAATTTATTGTGGTCGTGATAGACTACCAATCAAGAACTAGCAACAACGGTCAATCTTTTTCTTTGTCAAAAGTTAGCTCAAGTCATACATTAATCAAGCCTAATGTTGTGGAAGCTGAAGCAGCAGGTTTGGTTGATTTGCTTCTTTCTTGTTTAAATGATGATATTATTGTTCCCCAATTAATGTCAGGGGCAATAAACCATTCCATTGTCATTATACGAAGGAAACCTCAATTTGCAAGTAAGATATTGTCTGTGATAGACAAATTTGATTCTAATACAAAACTTCAATCTAACTATCAGTCAACCGAGCAGTTCAAATTAGCGAAGAAATATATTGATCGTGTAATTAAGAATTTTCTCGTACATGTTTTAAGAAACAACTTAGTGCCCTCTAATTTTCAACTGTCGTTGAGTAGAAAGCTTAACGTTTTGACTGAAAGAGGTGTAGAAATGAGGAGAAAGAATATCATCGCCATTGAGGATAGTGATATCCGAAAGAGAAAATTTGAAGGATTTCTTAATCCGTCTAAAAAATTAAAAACGGTAGATTACAAGAATCTCTATTGCTTAACGAGTCCAAGTGATGAATTAAACCTGTTTAATTTGGGTACTTTACCACATCATATTCTTGTTTCTATGACCATAGCTGCATTAACAAGAGCTAAGTCGAGTAGATTAACAAAAGCGCTCGAAATTATAAGTGATAGATACTTGGATGCTGTCAATAATCATTCGCCGATGAGCACCCAAGTGAAAAAAGAGAAAGTTGATGAAGATGATGATCATGAAGAGATATACGAACCTAAAACAGAGTACTCTTTGCCACCTCCTCAAGACTTATCGTTTCAGGAGAAAAAAGAACATGTTGCACTTATAATAAAGAATTTTTTTAAATTTGCAAACTCAAAGCTGCCTACGCCTGATGAGAAAGATGCTGCAGCTGGTTCTGATCAGTTGACTAGAGTGGCTATCAAAACATGGAAAAAGGACAGCTGGTTTATTTTGCTAACGAGGCTTGCCACCAGAGGTATGAGAACTACATCTGACGAGGAATCTCCAGACTTTAACACCAACCAAGAGTTAAGTGACATGATACGAACTGCCATTTTCGACTATTTTTTGGCTGACATTCATAGTAGAGTTGATCTCATCATAGAATGGCTTAACGAAGAATGGTATAGTGAAAGAATATTTAACGAAAATAAACTAGCTGCAGTTCTCACTGAGAAATACGCTAAAGAGGGAGTCCAGGGAGATGTTTACGGTAAAGTTGAAGAGGAAGTTTCGGAGACAGTTATCGCCACTCCAGCATACGATATTTGGAGTGCCAAAGTACTTGATGCTATGATACCATTTTTGGAACCTACTGATAGAAAAATTTTTATCAGATTATTATCTGATCTTCCTTACCTCAATGAAGAATTAGTGTCAAGAATCCAATCTCTTTGCTTTGACCCTGCTCGTTCAAAGATTGGTTTTTTGGCACTTCAATATTTGATAATGTATAGACCACCAGTTAAGAAAGCTTGTATTGGTGTCCTTGAGAGTCTTGCCAAAAGTGACCAAGAGGACTTACGTGATGAGGCTTCAAAGTTATTGAAGAAGTACGTTGGTTGAGAGGAATATTAAGGTCTGTACAATGCTCATCTTAAATCGGAGTTTACAAATTGAGCATATATAAACTAATTAAAAATATTGAGTTCTTACTTTATTACTTACGCTGCTCATGGCAAATTCTCCACTATATATAGAATATTATAGGTTAATGTAAAGGTCGGTTAAGTTAATTACAAGACGGTATTAAATCAGCTGACAAGATGATAAAGATGAAACCTTTAGTGCGGTTAGAGTTTGAAAAAGCATAAATGTTAGCATTCCTGGGTACAAATACGATATGCTGTGTAGAAAGCTTCAAGAAGTATTTAACGTCACGACAAGCCCTGGAAGCTTGAAGTGTGTCGAATGGCTTTTACCAAGGGCAAACCTCTATATCACACATGAGCATCAAATACGGCGTTAGGAAGTCTAGAAATTGACCTGCACCCCTAATTCTCCAAACTGCTTCTCCCTTGGGTAGTGCGGCACATTTCGTACACACTCTAACCGTTTTTCCAGGCGAATGACATGAAAACAATCTAGCACTAGCTACTGCGTTGCGTTTGACCTGTATATACTATATCTAAAAATAAACTTGTCACTAAGACACGTAGAATCTTTGTTCATTCTTGTCATAGACAGCGCCACCGTCTTCAGTAGAAGGGCGGATATCTCTACAGTACAATAATCCTTAGTGAATATTGCATCTCTGCGCATGGCCCGATTCTTAGAATGCCCTTGTGAGGCAACCCAATATTAGATCGCGTTATGATTAGTTGTTCTATTTTTAAACATCGTCTGGGATATGTCTCCCCCCTGGCACGTAAAGTTTCGAATTCACGTAGAATCTCAGACGACTCGTATTTGAAATTACCGTTCTAGTCGATTTGAGTGTTAAGGTCCATTTGCAATGCCCAAAAAGGGGCACGTAAATATTCTTTAATATGTGAGGAAAAAAAAATAACGCGATGTTTCAAATAGCAGATATTTGCTAAGACTTACTTATAAAATTATGGAAATATACAAACAACGTAGACTAACATATATCTTTACAGCAGACTAAGCTACTCAAATAATAAACTTCAGTAAAAAGACAGATAATTCTTTACTACAAAGTTGTGTTGTTTTGTGACATTTACTAGAATTTAGATACCTGTGCCACAATAGACTCACATACGTCTACTTACAAAATAGACAAATAATTTCCAAGTGAGATTACATCAGCTTGATCGTTATCATGGAATACATTTAGGGTAGATATCAAGTTGTTAACCAGAGGCATTTACAGACATTTCTCACTATCAAATCAATAATAATGAAAGACGGAACTTTGAATAAAAATGGATATAACTATTTCGATCCAGACAAAGAAATCAGCAAGTACGGACTTGATCACTCAACTTTTGATTTAATTGATGTTGGAAGGTTCCGTAACACTAGACCTTGGACCATAATTCTGTATTTAATCTCTTGGACAATGATAGTACTTTCTTTGGTTTTACTAGGATCAGATATATATACCTGTGTGAATATTTTGGCATTTAATCGATGGTCAAGCGCTGACTATAAACCTTATGCATATAAAGTGGCAAAGTGGATCTTCACTGGGTGTATTATCTTTGAGTTTGTACTACTTTTGTATCATTGGGTGTGGGCAATCCACACATATAAGACGAAGAATATTGCATTGGCATATGTCAATTCTATAGCAAGACAGCTATATGTTGTGAAGTCTTTCAGTTACTTCTGCTTATTCAGCTCAATAGAACATGATAATTTCTTTGATTGGTCTGCCTTCTTGTCCTATGGTGAGTTGGACAATGCCCTTCAAATTTTGGTTGCTGATTGTCCAAGGCAGGTGATTAATATATTGACCTTACAATACTACGCTACAGGTGGTGGAAAATCAAATGATATAATTAGTAACATTAAGTCCATTGCAGAAAAAAATTTAAGATTATCAATTATTTTATCATTCATGTGCTTATCATTGATAATTTGGTGCATTTTTTTCTTCAAATTTGTACTTGGCATGATTCTTTATATCCCAGTGATGGTAGGGATTCGCGACAGAGGTTTCAAATCCTTGAAGAAATATTGTTGCAGCATTGTTAATGAAAATGTTAGGATTTTGGTTTATAGGAATCATAAGACAAAAGGTGAGCTTTTGGAGAAAGGTATTTTGAGTCTTGATGACATTGCAGAAAACCCATTGTTGAATAAGACAAACACTGCATTCGAATCTGTGTTTGAATACAGCACGGCTCCTAAAGATATTGAGACTCCACCTGCCATCCATGAAATTGCAAACAGGAAGCAATCCCAGAGTTCCTTATATGATAATTCCAAATCATTGGTGAACTTAAACGGTAATAATACAGATAGAAGATATGAGGATTTTAGTCAATCATCTTCCTCTTTAACGTCTTATGGTGGGAGAAAATTCGAGAATCCTGAGCTGGAAGGAGGAGTTAATAATTCTAAGCTTTTAAATCCTTTTGGGGACCAAAATAGAATTGCAAATGATTCTTCTGTTTTGCTGGAAACAGAAGGACCAATTTCTTCAAATAAGCGATTTAGGAGACCTCCGCCACCTATTGGAATACCTAGGAAGACATTAAATGAGTCTGTTGCCGGTTATCAAGGCTCCTTTTCATCGGACAATTCAATAATGGCTAACGTGCGTAACGCACCGCTGAATGATATTGAAAGCACCGTGAAAACTACATATGATGATAATATTAGGACTCACTATGAACCCTTCACATCAAGTGCTGATGATGAATGTTGTAATTCTCGTTCTAATACGTTCAGCTACTCCCAGCAGATAAGATTTAATAACGCACGAGCGGACTTCACCGCCACTAAAGATGAAGTCGATCCAGGAAATCATATACATCTGTCTAATTCTAATATCGGGACTCGTCATGTATCAAACAAATCGCTTGATCACGTCCAGGTAGAATATTCGGGAGATGATTCATTCGATACAGATTCTGACTCAACCCCCTTGAGTCCTGAAAGCAAAAACACCCCGTATCCAGTAAGAGGCGTATCAATGTACGGAGAATAGTGTGATTTGGACTTATTGTTATGGTATCTAAACGTATAATTAAAAACTTTGGCATTTATTGAATATAAACAAAACATAGGAAAACCTAGTCAGTTAATAGGGGCTATGTACAAGACGAGCGGTCGTCAAAGTAGTTAAGCGTTCTTCACTTCATACTCTTTTTTCAATTTGGCTAACTCATCATCAGATATCGGAGGAACGGGTATGTCTTCAAATTCATCTTTGTTCAAAACATGCCAAGTATAAGCATAGACTCCAACAGGTATGGCTCCAAACACTAATAATCCTATGGTGTTTTTCCAAAAAAACGGTGCCCTAACTCTGTAAAGAGCAGGAGTCATTTCGAAAGTTTTAGGATCACGATAGCGTCCATGTCCTTTTCTAGAATATTTACATTAGTATCTCGTGATAAATAGACCAGTTCATTTGATAAACACATACGGTGCACCCAAAACTCCCATGTTTAAGACTCTGGATACTTGATTACAGGTTATTTTTCGCTTGTACTAAATTTTTAGAGCATTATTTTTATTCACATTTTATATGCAGATTGATTTGTGTATAATATACACAGCTTAACCTCTCTATAAGCTTTCAAAGTGATATTCTCTTAATAATGATTTAATCTCCAAAGAGTTACTTTTCCAGCCTCGTTTCCTATGGCTAACATTTCATTGTTTGGAGAAAAATCTACCGCAGTAACTCTACCCAATGGTGTTCCGCTTGTGGGCCAATTGGAGTATACTGATCCAGAAGGTAAATGAACGAGCCTTAAAGCATCTCTTTTACCTCTAGATGATATGCATAGTAACTGACCGTCAGGATTAAATTTGAGAGTCGAAATGGATGTAACAAGGTTCTCAACTGTCTTAAATGGCTCTGGGTTACCCTCGTTAAAAGTACTTCTATCGTAAATATTAACAATGCCATTATTTGTACCTACCGCTAGCCAGCGATCCTTTGGCCCTCCTAGTTCAATCTTCGTTATCCCTATACCTCCATGATCAATCCACTTTTTTATGACTTTTTTAGCGTCTTTAGCCTTCTTGGAATTGTCATTCAAGTCAAATTCCCATACTTCACCTGCCGTGTTGATAACGATAATAAGAGATTCGTCTTTAGAAAAGGCAAAATCTATAATTGTTCCTTCGATTTTGAAGCCCTTCTTCCATTGGCCGGTAGCACCATCAAGGATATTACACCATCCACTGTTACCCGTCAATCCAATATATGTTCCCTTGGATGATATTTTAAAGTATTCAAAAGATTTCTGGAATTTCTCATGCCCATATAACCTTGATATTTTCTCCACCAGCCCGGTGGTCAAATCCCATTTATTCATGTAACGCCTTCTTCCACCTATAAAGAGTAGATTTTCATTTTTCTTTTCACCAATTGTGGAAAATTGACAAGCAGAGATAGGTGAGTTGCGGAGATGTAAACTGGTCACCATATTGTTGATTTTACCATCGATATGATACACCCGAACAGTTCTATCAAAACCTCCGGTTATTAATAAAGGATGACTATAATGGAATGAAAGAGTCTGGATCGCACCCTTTGATACTTTTTGATAGTTTGCATCCTTTAATCTTGTTATTGATATCTTGCTGGGAGAGATTAATTTCAATTGCTTTGTTTTAGTAAACTTCTGAGTCTTTGACAAGATTGAAAGAATAGCATTGGTGTCATTTTCCTGTACTCTCCCATTTTTTTCCCCTTCTGTATCTTCATCAGAATTTGACCTATTGTCACTCTCATCAAGTCTCTCTGCCCATTCTGGTCTCGGATAAATCTTTTCAAATTGTGCTCTCAATCTTTTGAGATATTCTTTACCACGAACAGTGTCTTCAGATTCAGATATCCTCAATTTCTTAACTTTCGAAGTAGCTGTTAACGAAACTTTGATCCTCTCGTCATCGCTATCTTCCCAGGCATAGTCAGAATCAGAGTCAGAACTACTATAATCGTTTCTTTCGTCATTTTCCGGATCATCAACATCCATAGCGTCACCGTCATTAGCCCCCTTATCATCAATAAAAAACATATCATCATCCACGGAAATATTTCCATCGCTGCCGCTATCATCGCCACTTTCTGAATCGTCAAATAATTCATCATCTGTGTCTTCCTCTTCCTGCGATGAGATATCGTACAAGTTGTCCAACTTCTTTAAATTGACTTCAAATCCCTCCAAATCTCCGAAGACGAGCCTCTCAAGATCTAGCTCCTCTTCATCTTTAGGAGGAATGGAAACAAGTTCTTTCTCTGATTGCTTCAGCATGTCACTTTCAAGTTCCTCAGTTTATCTCATCTCTTTTTTTTTTCAGTATAATAAAATCAGGAGTGCATACACGTAGCGAAGTGAGTGACAGACGCAAGCCTGTTCATAATGCGTGTTGTTACTATCAACCCTTCAGCTTAAGCTATAATGTAATATTATTTTTACGTGCTTAACAAATTATGATTCTTAATGCCAATTAAATTAGAGAAGTCTCGAGAGTCTTACCACATACTGACGATCTATATACCTATGAATTTATTTTCCCTTCAATTGGGTTACAAACTCGATGAAGTACTTTTTAAAAGCCTTTTGATCCCAATTGACGAGGTTTGTCGCAAAAATTGTCATTAAATCTTGGGATAAACCCATATTGGTCAAGTAGTTCGAGAGGTAGTTCACAAAGTCATCTCCCTTTTTCTGCTGGTAGGTCTTTAACAATGTCGAGATTTCTTGCGCTAGTAATCTGAATTGACCGTCCTTCAAATCGAACTCTTGTCTCTGGAATGGTAACTCAAAAGATAGATGAACAGTCTTCTCCATCAAAAATTCTTCGACCCCATCAATAGCTGCCAAATTTTGGCCAAATATATCCTCTGAATCATCTATTTTACCCCCATTTCCAAAGACATTAACAATGTTTATCAATTGTGAAATAGCCAATTTTGATACTGAAGTCTCAGATAAATCATATGAATTCTCCACAAAGCTATTCAATATGCTAGGAAAAAGCTTTTTGTTAGTTTCAGTAATCAAAAGACTTGATGAGTGATTGAGTATAATCACACTGATAAATGACATATATGACTTTTTCAAGCTGTTTTTATCTCTTATTAAGTCAGCAATAAGCCTGTCATCTTCGGAATCACCAGCAAGTAAGTCGAAAACTTTACTCACAAGTGGTGTTAACAAGCTATTCAACAACAGATACACGTTTTCGTCATCTTTAAATTGATGCACTATTTGACCCAAGAATCCCAAGAAATCAGTTAGCTCGGTAATCCCTAGATTGTCCGTGGCCAAAACAATGGAGATAAGTTTCCCTAAATGAGTGTTGATTTGGTTTTTCAAGATAGGGATAAACCTAGAATAACAAAATCTAGCTGCTTCCCTTACTATCTCATACCTGGAGAAGTTCTCCAAAGTTATCAAGACAACCTGAGCAGCATTGTGAACTTTTTCTATTATCCCCGGAGAATATTTGCTTTCGTAATCATGATCATATCCTTTGGCAAAAGTTCCTATGGCCACGAGTGAATGGTGGGCCTGCAAAGCTACAAGCTGCTGTTCACCACTTCCATCGGAATTTTTAATGCAATTTTCTAGGTCGGTAAATAATGGTTGAAATATCAAGTCAACCAAATTGAGTTTCTTTGAAATATCAATTGAGAGCAATGATATTAAAAGCCCAATTGACTCGAACAAATATAGCTTCCCATTAAAGTTATCATTTTCGACCACATCATTATCTTGGTCCCTTGTAGGTAATGACGCTTTAATCAACAAAAGAGGTTGAAATTCAATCAAAAACTTTTCAATTTGGTCTTCTTTCTGTAAAACAGGTCTTGATAATTTTATAAATCTGAAAAATAAATACCAACTTCTCGATCTTACCTTTTCAGAACCACTAAAAAGTCCTAAAGGGCTAGAGAAAAGTTCCAAGATTCTTAAAGTGATACTGGGGTCCGAGAAATTGAAAAAACTATAATGCTTGACGACGATTTCAAAAAATAACAACTGAACCTTTGGGTGCACAACATTTGTGACGTAATTGCCATTGATAAGCTTTACAATGAAATCTTGAAGAATCATATAAGGTTTTGATTGTAAAATCTCACCCTTTCTCATGTTCATAACATTTCCTCTTAAAATTTCACTAAAATTGTTGATTTCGAACAACCCCAATTCTAATTTTCTCCAATCCAAACTATCAGGGTAGTTACTTTCAATCTTGAAAATCGACTCATTGATAACAATTGGGATGGCCTCTATATACAAGTCAGGTTTTAATACTGCAATAGTGTCCTGGTACGTTTTCATTTTTTGCCTCATTTCGTCGAATTGCTCATCTGCATCTTCATCAAGGCCACTATCATCGTCGTCATACTTCAACTTGAGAATTACTTTATTCAAAAGAGTGGATAAAAGTTCTACCGAATTGAGCTCTGGGATCCTTTTGCAAAGTAACAAGTATTGTTGGATGAAGGGAAAAACTTGTTGAGATATATCGTCATATTCATGACCTAAGCAATTGAATACAAGTGGCCAAAGCTTGAATAATTGTTGACTGATTTCATTGAGTAAGCCTGGTGCATTTTCTAATGATATGAGTAGTTCAATTCCGATTTGGTTCACAAGTTTTGATACGCCTTCTAAGAACTCAATATCCAGGTCATCAGATGACACTGTAGACTCGATTATAGAAGTCAAATTCAATAAAGAAATCAACTCGAGTTTGTTCGCTGGCTTCATTTTTTTACTTATTATTTCCGTCAATGTTGAACAAGTTTCATTTCTCTGACCATCGACTGTCAAATATTGAAATATCAAAGTGATAAATTGATTGGATACAAATAATTCAATATCCATCCAAGTTATGTAAAGCCCTATTGTCTTAAGAGTTCCATTTAAAATATCACTAGAGTTATTAGTATTCATTAGAATCTTAGACCAACTATCTACTAAGGCTGTCATATCATTGAGTCTGACTTGATCTTTCAAGAGATTCTGAGTTTCTTGTTCTTCTTTCGTCTTTGTCAAAAACTTATCCCCAATTTCCGAATGGATGCTAATTAATATTCTAACGTAATAATCGGATGCAACTTGGTTGTTATCTGCAATGAGAGTAAGCAAATCTTTAAAATAGTTTGGATAAATATTATAATATACCGAATAAAAGCTTTTGGCTAATATATGTGCAAATTTGTTTTTCAAAAAAACAGGATCATTTCTATTTGATCGCTTAAAATCAGAAAGCACTTTGAATAAGCTAGTATGGAGATTAAATAATTGTTCGTCATTCAATCTTGGAAAATTTTCTTCGATTACTTGATAGATGAAAAATTTTAACCCGTCATTTATAACAGTATTATCTTCCGAGGATTTAGTCAAAATATCCAAACATGATTTGAATCCTTCCTCGCTTCTTTTGATCTGTTCAATGAACTGGAATGCTTGGTCTTTTAATCCCAAGTCTGCTGTTCCGCTAAGAGCAATCTCCACAGCTTGAGTAATTTGTTGATCCATTTAAATCTATGACTCTTTTGCTCCTTCACGGAAAGTCTTTTTCCTATCTTTCTTTGAACTTTACTAGGTAAGATATATTATTCAATTCTTGTTACCTCTATTATTGTACAGTGACTCATAAACTGATTGAGAATGGAGAAGAAGTGTACATCAGAGAGGGTGTACGGTTTATTAATTTAATAGCAGACTTTCGTGATGCTATTCCTGGTACTACTCTTCACTTCTTACAAATGTGGCGTCACGTCAAACTTGTTGAAAGTTAATTTCCCACTTTTCTTCTTACCACCTGATCAATGTAGTCTCTGTGAATCAAAATTTTTGTTAACTTTTTGGCCGGTCGCACGAGCTGCTGAAAAAAAATTAACAAGTTACCACAGATGTAGCGAAGCCCAAACAAAAAAAAAAAAAAAAAAAGAGAAGTTACGTTCAGGCCATGGCCGGGCCACATTCTACTGTTTCTTTAATTTCCTACTTACTTCTCGTTTCAGATGTCAAAAGCACGTCGTACGCTCTCCTTTATGTACATTGTATCTCAATCTAAAATAGCATATTTCTTCAAATGATCTGGGATTGCATCGAATAATTCTTTAGAAGCTAACCACTTCTTAGAGAAGATTCTATCTGCATATTTATGAGCAGAGTCCGCCAAAATAGTAACAACGTTTGAATGTTCTGGTAATGTCTTAGCAAGTTCAACAGCAGCGACAACATTAAGTGCACCAGTTCCGCCTAAATACAATCCTTCTTCGTCAAGAAGTCGATATACCATGGCAATTGAGTCTTCGTCAGCGACTTTTAAAGCATCATCAATCAAGTCTATATCAGGTTGAAGATTACTTGTGATTCTTCCTTGACCAATACCTTCAGTGAAAGATGAACCACCTCTTTCCATCGTTTGACCATTAGACTTGATATAAGAATAAATGACTGACCCTGGAGGATCAGCGACAACACATTTAGTTTTACCATCGGAAATGTTTTTAAGATACCTGGTGACACCGGCAAATGTGCCGCCTGTCCCCGTAGAACATGTGAACCCATCAACCTTACCGTTCAATTGGGACCAGATTTCTGGTCCAGTCGACTCTATATGAGCTTTTCTGTTAGCAACGTTATCAAACTGGTTAGTCCAAACCGCATTATCGAGCAGATCAGCATGTCTCTTGGCCTGATGATTGTAATTTTGAGGATTATCAAATGCAACTGCAGGAACGGGGTGCACATCTGCTCCCAAAAGTTTTAAGGTATCAATTTTGTTTTGAGATTGAGTATTTGGCATATATATCACACAATTGTATCCTCTTGACCTACAAATGTGAGCTAAGCCAATTCCGGTGTTACCAGCGGTACCTTCAACGATGGTACCTCCAGGACCAATTAAGCCTTTTTCTTCAGCATCTTTAATAATCCACAATGCAGCACGATCCTTGATTGATCCACCAGGGTTCATGAATTCTGCTTTAGCGTAGATATTCCTTCCAGTATCCTCTGACAATTTGTTTAACTTCAAGAGTGGAGTGTTTCCTACTGCATTAATTATTCCATTCTCCGAAACTAGAGGAACAAACGGTGCAGCAACTGAAAGTCCTTCGTTTTTTGTGACGGAAATAAACCTTTTAAAAACGAGACTCAACATTTGATATTATAAAAGTGAGTTATCTCTGCTCGTCCCAATTTTCCTAATCTTTCATCTAGACAATCACAAATCTTGCTCAAAAATTCCAATGTACACTGACGAAATCGAAATTCCACGTGACAAGAGAACGATAAATCAGATGATATCAATATTAATAGGAAAACCCCCAGACTATTCCGGCCAAGGTCTGAAACTAAAAACACGCGAATCAGGATTAATGGGTTACAGGACTGCATTTGTTTTAGTCGTTAAGGTGGCTTAATCTTTATTACACACAAAGATGTTTCATCCACATTGCTGATATTTGTTTACCTGAGACAAAGACACGTCTCGTATATTGTTTTTCCCAGTGCCGTACAACACTAAATATCGCGTTACCACACCGTATATCTTAGATACTTTACGTTTTAAAATGATTCCGCCTATTAAGCCAAGGGCAGGTAACAAAATCACCACTTTTCTCGTACTTATGCAATTCCAAAACCGCCTCCTGCATTCCCCTGATCACTTGGCGCGGAAATTTGAAACTAATATGCAGGCGTTAAGATGATTTTCACTAGATTTTCCATGGAGACCAGGTGATAAATCGCTGGCAAATTCATAAACTCGACATGTAATTGATACTCGTCTAAAAAATTATCAATCACGTTGTAAGGAATTTAAACAAAGACAGAACTATGAATCTCCATGATGGTAAAATTAATAAGTTCCTTGTCTGTAAGAGCTCTAAAGGATTTAGCAAAATCTTTATTTCCTAAAGTACCTCAATTGGGATAGAAGGAAAAAGTCAATGAAATAAGTTTCGGCCCTGTATTCTCTAAGAAGTATTTACTCCTTGTCATTAAAATTTAAAGCCGAAGTTAGCAGCAAATGTCAGGGCTGGATTAGATCATATTGATTTGATGCAGCTTGAATATGGTACTCAATAACCACATATGCAGTAATATACTTGTTATATATCTTTGGGATCTCAGACCGTTGCATAGTAACCGAATCGCTACTAATGTTTTGCGTCGTTATGTAGCAGAACTCCACGAAAGTACCACGAAGGCGGTGTGCGCAATTTCTGAGCTGAAGGACAACTTCTCGGATCTGCACTATATCATTAAAGTGTCTGTCGGAAACTTTACCGATCCGTTACACGTGATGAAGGATAGCAAATTTCATGCAAGTATCTGGAATGTTTGATTAGCTGTTTGATCTAACCATCTATTTTTATTTTCAGCCTCCTCCATTGCTTTTTTTTTTCCGTAGTATTAAGTAAAGCGAAAGATTTCAGACCTGCATCTCCAATAAAGTAACCATCTTGAACACCTTCAGGTAATGGTCGGATGTCTGCGGCTCATGTAAGTCGAAACTCTTAGATGCATAAATAAGAAAATTTACTGGGCATGCAGTATTTGTATGCCATTCTGCCCTAACATGGAAGATGCGGTTTAGATATTCGGGCGATAGTTTTAGCTGTCTAAAGTACCTTGCGTGAATATTTGAACCAGGGACTCGACCTGCGGCGTCCTTGCTCGTGATACCAAAAGATCGATTCATGCACTAACAATCAAAAAAAGCTGATACGCATCAGGCATTCAATCTATATATACCACACTATCTCACCCAAAAAAACTCAACGTCTCTTGACATTTTGGATATTTTAGGGGTCAACATATCAGCTTTGTTATGTTCTATTCGCAAAGACTAGTGTATAATACTTTACCACCGACACATACTAGACCAGTGCAGCATTATCAGTCGCAACTGGTCATACCGCTGATGAATAGCACCACGTTAAAGCAAGAACTGGAGTCGAAACAGAAACATAATCATCAATATCAATTAGGTGGAAACTCCAGTAATGATAGTCATAAGCAATACCATCCTTATGTCAACCCATCGGCCAGTGAAGGTCTGAATGAAACCTTAATAGATGACCAAAATGACTATCAAGCGGGCTCTGTCACTCCCGTACTGACCAGACTACCTTCTTTCAGTGAGCTCTTAACTTCGATTCCACTTCCCCGTGATTTCAGAAAACCTAGTGCTGATTATTTTTCACATAGGCCCAACAGTTCTACTTCGCCTTCTCAAACCCATGAGGATTTTTCAAGTAGAAGAACCAGATCGTTACCTACACCTACAGGAACCTCGATCGGTACACCTCCTTACACTGGGCCCGCTTCACCTTTACATGTTGTTAAATCGCCATCAGCTTCAGCTTGGGATTCTGTACCTGGGACAACGCATCCAAATACCCAGTCAGGGGGCGAATCAAATGGAAGTGTTATAACTACTCCAAGACGAGCAGCAGACTCGGCGTCATCTATCGTCTTTGTTAATACTAGCAGTAACTCCTCTGTTGAGAAAAAAAGATCTACGAAGATTTCCTCACAACTGCTGCGCACAGATGGAAGAACTAAGCACACTTGTAAGACTTGTTTCAGGTCATTCACTACTTCAGGACATTTAGCCAGACATAATCGCATTCATACTGGGGAGAGAGATCATTTGTGTCCATGGCCTACTTGTGAAGCAAAATTTGCAAGACATGACAACTGTATGCAGCATTATAAAACACATACTAATGGTAAGAGTAAAAGAATACGATCAACTTCAAAAGTTACCAAGCGATGATTAACCAATGCAAATTCTTCGTTGAATTGAGTTTTTTTGGATGTGCGGATACTCAAAGGCATAGACTAAAATAGATTTATATAGAGCACTTGGTGATGAATGAATGGGAAAGTGAAGAGAAACTGATGAAAAGAAATTGATGATGGCAAAAAAAAAAAAAGAATTCTGACGCTCGTTTGTTGAAAATAGGTCTCCACTTTAGGCAGGCTTTGTATAATATTAAAGTAATGACGTATAAATTATTTAACGATAATTTTAAGTATGGCTCATCGTCAAGTAGTTGGGGTTAATTTTCCGCGCTCCCTTATTTTTTTTGGATGCACATAGTAACAGACCACAATCCAATCTGACAGAAAATAGTATTCAAATCCCTCGATGTCTGAAACCCGGCTATGTTCGTGGCACTACATCTCCTGTATGGGTTAGGTACCTTTTGAGATTGAAACGAAAATATGCAGAGGATCCAGCGGAGTTCCGGTATATAATTTGCCTTCCCCCGGGCCACCTTCCTGTGTGGAGCAAAGTCGGCAAAGACTCATACCGTATTACCGGTCGGTTCGGTATTTAGAAATTCCAGGATCCCCTTGAGGCAACTGCATATAGCAACATAATTGAAAAGTAAATACCAGGGACTTTTACCACTAAATAGATGATATAGTGATATTCTTACGTACTCGTCCGCCTTTTTGCATTTCTCCTACACATTCTGGGAAGTACTTTAAGTGTGAGACCGACGACTAGGAAGGAGGATTTTTCCTGGCTACAAATTATTCCCTGAAACAGTTACACATAAGCAGGATGTTTGCGTAACTTACGTGGACCAAACTTGCACTTCGAAACCCTCTGATGAAAATATTCTAACGTCCAGATCCTGTATTTAGCAATAACGGGCCGCGAACCTCAATATGCACCTCCTCTTTTGTACAGTGTACCTAAAAAAATTTTGTCAGCGAGTTTTGGCCCACATTTAGATCTCAACAGTTTCTGCATGGTGTGCGTCTTTCAATTTCTGTTGCTCTGTTCTATATGCAATGAAACGTAGGAGGGGCTCGTCCTGTTTCCTTACAAAGGAAACAAATTGTTGGCGAAAATAAGCATAATTCCCGAAACGGTAGTCTCCTTTGTGAAATACACATCACCTCCTTCTAATCCAGACCCAAGCGTTAAACTTTAAAAGGGAATGAAACCCATCAAACCCTTTCTATATGAAGACATTGTTCTTGGTTGATTAAGTAATAATTGCGCTTGTCGTGATATTGAAACTTTATGTCAATTATGGCATCTGCACCTTGGTTTGTTGTATCACCGGGTAGATCAATATTATTTTCCTTAATTTTTTTTTGATCTCCATCAACATGGCGAATAACCAATTGCGACCGTTCCATAAAATTTTGGCAGATCTCTGCAACGTATAAGGTAGTCTGTCGTGAGAGCCCCTAACGCTAAATTATGACTGCCGCAACTCGAAGCCGTTCTGTCCTACAGATGGTTTATCTAGAATTAGTATCATTTACCAAAGAAAATTATATGTAATTATTGCCTTAGTTGGCTGTATACCTTTTGGACATAAATAATGTTCTCTATTAACAGGATGCGTAAAAATTTCATAATTACAAATTATTAGAAGAAAAAATGCAGTTCATTAAATATTATCGTATACATTGGACAAATAGTTAGTGCCATTGAGTTCTTTATCGAAATTATAGTTGATGCCATTAATGAGTATTTTCTTAAAACGTAAAGCTGACATTCCATCAACGAGCGTGTCACTTATCTCAGCGCTTTCAGCGTCTCCCCTATAAAGATCAATCATGGACATAAGCAAATCATCAAGGTAGTGAGATACTACAATCCCATAATTAGCGTTGAAATCTATCCCAATCCCAAATTTGCAAGGATCAACATATTCTTTAGAATCATAAAAAAGGTCTTTTTCTGCGTCGAAGTCTCCTTCTTCAGTCACTTCCCACTCTAGACAACGATACGGCACACTTTGTGCGTTATCATGAAAATTCCATTGTATATTTCTTAAAGGGTAATTCAAGCAATCAAATGGCGACAAAATGTCTGTATTTACAAGTCGTTTTGACAAATAATCACTTATGGAATAAACAATTTGATTTGTGATCAAATCTCTGAAAGTTTTCAGCTCAGAATTATAATATTTGTGATGGAATAGGAAGTCGTCAGCTATATCCAAATACTTGACACAATGATTACAACGGCACCCATTGTAGAGGAAGTTATTCATTTGTTGCTCGTAGCATGCAAAAGTAGTCATCAAATTTGGAAGAATGATATTTCGAACTTTGAGTGCAATACGTGATGGCAAAAGATCTGTATATATTTTTGCTCTTCTAAGGTAGTTTCCTTCTAAACCATCGGCAAAATAGCCATCAGATGGTAACTTGTGTTCAATGTAAAGGTCAATTAAGTAGTTTTTTTCACAAACATGTTGCAAAAAGTCCACAGTGTTTAGGTCAAAGAGCTCATTTTGTTCGTGAGAAGTATAGGTAATTATTTGCCTTATAGATACTCTTTTAAGACTATTGGGATTCGTTTCCATTATTGTTTCATAAAAGTCAATCAAACAATCTTGATTACAGCCCTTTTTGTTACATCCAACCAGAATCTCCAAGTTTTCCAAGGTGCTTATTCCAATATAATTCAACAACTTCCTTACTTCCTCAAGATCACAACCATGTTGAAACAAAAGTTTGAAAGCCTTTAATTTCATATTAGAACCAGATTTCAATATTTGTCGCTGAACATGCCAGTAGTTATCAACATCACCATGCACCCTGAGCGATTTAAGATTGATAAAATTGAACCCACCACCAACAATTTGAGGAACCTTTTCGATACTAATGAGTGGAAAAATTAGCTCATGAGTATCAAAATCCAATAATGTTAAATCATCAGTATTGTCAATCGTAAGCGAACTAGTATGTATCTTTCTTGCTATTTCTTTTAGATCCATCCTTACTCTATAACTGGAAATAGCCACTTTCTCCAACCTCTGGCCCTCAAGAAGAGTCAAAAGACCTTTAAATATAGTCTTACATTCTTCGTTGAACTCTCCAAGAATTGTGACACTTTTAATGAGAGACTTCAAGGATTCATTGATCTCCATTGATTGTATCAATACTTCCAAACGAGCAGCTATCATCTCGAAATTCTTCTCATCGCTGAGGGGATGCTTGAACCCATAGACAATCGTCTGCGTAGAATCCAAGTAATCAATGTCTCTTGCTTTACTTTCTCCTAGTAAGCCACCTTCCCTTTGAATAGTGATTCTCTCATAAAGTTTAGGTTTACAAAGTTCATAACATTTGAAGTTTGACGAAGCCAAGTTGCATACAGAATTCTGTGGCAAATACAGTATGATTCTTCTTAAAATAGAACTTTCAAGGTCTAACAAAGTGGCCATTGATTCGTATTGTGTTGTCAAATCAACATAAACTCTTATGTTGGCCGTTTTGATTTTCGAACTCGGTTTATAGAGCCTGTGAAAAAAAATCACCTACAAAACAGGAATTTAGGAACACATGAACCTTTACAGAGGTATATGAACAATTCAATACTTACAGCAATCTATGTTGACTCGATAATTAAACTTGTATTTTATAGACACTTCACATAGCGAAAAATGAAGAAGTTCAAGGAAACTCTTTTGTCTAGTCCAAAGCCTAGTCCAAAGACTAAATCCAAAACAAAGCTAGTATGAACTCTCTTTCGAATTTTCAAAAAGCTAACCGTTTCATTCATCTAGGTTCGTTTTGGTTATTTCGTTACAAAAGACATATGCAGCATAGACAAACATCATTAACAGGAGCAATAAAGGAAGTACCAAGCTCAGCCTAGCAATGACTTCAACAAGCATGCCTAATCATATAAGGCATGTATATCCATATCCTCTTTAGTTAACAAATCGCTGTCTATATAAAGACGGCATCATTTACTCATCCTTAAGGCCCAAAACAGCTCTACCAGTATAGTATAATGGGATGGCGGTGCTAACAGTGAATAAGGCATAGAATGGAAAAACAAGGAATTTCGAGTTCTTACCTCTCAACCACAACTTCTTTTGAGAGCTTTGGTAATGCTTTTGCAAGTCAATAATTCTCTGTGGGTTCATGATTACTCTAGGCTATACAATTAATGTCAGTTACTTTCCCTCCAATTAATCGAACAGTCAGATATCCTTATATAAAAAATTAATCACTTACCGTTCTACTATTAACTTAGTTCTGGGTTTTCACGTAAACTGAATTTGCTGAAACCCTCATTACGAATTGGCGAGCCAATAGAAACATATACGTTTTTTCCGGTGTAAGGGTGCTTTCATATTTTTGTGTCACATTAAATTTATGTCTAATATATAAAAAGTTCAGTTAAACCTAGATTTCGTATAAAGTATACATTGAGACAACATTTTGGTGGGTCATTATTCGCTGTCATCATCATCTATCGCAATTCTACGTCTCCGTCTCTCAGTTATACCTTCGTCTTCGGAATCTAACTCTTGCTCTACGTGTTCATCATGGAACATATCTAAGGCTCTTTGAAGGGCTTGAGAGTCGAGTTCCACTCTATCACTTGCTTGGCTATCACTATCTTCATTTTCAGAGTGATTGTCAAACCCCCTCCATTCCATTCTATCTCGAGGTGATGACGTTGAAGATGCTGATGCTGACAATCCATCATCACTATGCTCTAAATTGGGGCTGTTATTAATCTCCATTATCGAGCGATCATCGACAAAACTATCTTCACTATCGTATCTATCGTCGTCACCATTTTCTCTACCATAGAGTACTATCTCTTCGTCATCCTCATTATATGCATCACCATCCTCAGAGTCATAATATGAATCTGTTCTTTCAATTCTGAAGCGAGTTCCGCAGTGTAAACACACGGAGCCATGAGCCTCCCAATGACAATTACCACATCGGGGAACACCGTCTGATCTATCAATTAAAGTCGTGGAAGATAACTTGAATATGTCAGCGAAAAGCTTATTATTTTTCAAATCATAATCGTAATTCTTCAATGCTGCCGACCTTTGGTCTTGTATTTTTTGTGCCTCATCTTTATCTATACACTGTATCATTAGATCTGTCATCACTTTACTTATTTCCTTTAAATGTATGTTGTGAACAGGAGGATGTTCCAAGTCAAATCTGCAAGTAGGACAATTAAGTTTGTTTTCAAACCACGTCGTTAAACAATCATAGCAGAATGAATGCCCGCATGCCAATGTAAAAGGTACATACATAATTTCAGAACACACTGCGCACTCTAGAGTAGTGTTTACTTTTGCCGCTAGCTCTGTCTTTAAATCACCGTCCTATTCATGTTAGAATCAAGTCTTCTGGATCAAAATTTGAGGCAATAGATGTTCACCAAAATAGCCAGAAATTAAGTACAAATACTTACAATCCCAGACCATAGTTTATAATTTTCCTCCACTGATCCCATCTTTATGGATCTAACCTACGTCACTGCTATGATCATCTAATGTTTTGATAAAAAATATTTTGAAGTATATACAGGAAAGTTTCTATTGATATGTGGTCAATGAAAGCCCTTCAATATTTGCGAATGCTGTAACAATGCAATTTCCAGTCGTCCAAAAACTCGAAAACTTCTTTAAGCTTCTGCTTTATTTCAATATCATCTTGTACCAATCTTAACTCCACGTCACCGATAAACCCACGCAAAGACTTGAGGATATTCAATAATTCGTCAAAGTGAAGATTACTAGAATTTCTAGAGACCCGAAGCTTCTTTAGTAGAAGCTGTTCAATGAATTGACACTGTTTGAGTATATATGGACTTAAAATGGTTTCGTCAATGGGGAATTGTTCAATGACATGATTCATTTTTTCATAATTATCAGTTAAGAGTAAATTTCTTAAGAGATAGTTCAACTTCACCATTTTCCCTCTATCAGATAATTCCTCTTCTTTGAGCTTATTTAAAAATTCAATCGCCTTGTTATGGAGACTATTATTCATAAATATTCTGCTTATCATCAAAATTTGATTAGGGGTCAAATAGGATGTTTCAATAATCTCACTAAAGTAGTTAACCTTATCTTTCATTTGCTTTAATTGCATGTCGTATATGTATAACTGTGGTTCAATAATTTTGAACAATCTAGTTAATTTCAAATAATGTATGATAGTTTTTCTATGTTCAGGATTCAGTCTTCGGAAAGTCTTTTCGAAAACCTTAATATCGGGCTTAACACCTTTTCTCATTATATCCTTGAAACCCTTATTAACTCTAAAGTTGATTTGATTAGAACATTTTTTGACCTTTCCGCTTTTGTCGTGCTTCCAGAAAAGCTTCTCCCAGGTTGGTGAATCATACTTCTTCAGTTTCAATAGATCTCTGTGAAGTGCGAAGGGGGTCAACTGTGACTCTATTTTAGAGATCCTAAATCCTCTAATCAAAGAATCCTTCATCAAATCACTTAGTGATTCGTTTTCGCTGACCCAGATGTCAAATTGTTCTTTAATGTTCAAGGCATGTTGCGGGTATCCCGTTATTGCACAGTTGAAAAGAGACCGTACGAAAATTTCATCAAAGTGAGCCAGGGATGAAGATGCTTTCAAGAATTGTATTAAAGCAAATAGCTTGCCTTCCGACACATAGTAATTGCAAACGAGTTCAAAGAATTCTTGAGTGGGCTTTATGCCATTAGATTTCATCTTGTAAAACACATACTGGATCATTGTCATATTCAACCTCTTGGTGAAAATTTCCAAGCAGATATAATAAAAAACCCTCAAATCCTCTTCGTTATTTGAATCTTTCAAATAAAGCTCAATGTCATTGAATCTCGCAATGTCAATTTGATCTATCAGCTTTTGGCCGGAATTCGAACTATGTAAAATACCCACTTCAAGCTCAGCAAGTTTGATCAAGAAGTGGTTTGAGAATTCACTATTCTCCACAACTCTATGTAAGTAGCTCCTCTCGTCATTAGAGCCATATTTGGCAAACTCTTTGGTTAGTAATGATAAGGAATTTTGCGAAGGTGGGTCACAGTTGGGACTTTCAATCCATTTTTTGAATGCGAAAATCAAGTTCTCAAATAAGGAGTCAGCCTTCACGAATTGTGAGACTAAAATATCCAATAAGCACGCATTAAGAGGTCTCCCCATAGAAATTATATTACTAAATAGGTTCTTTGAAAATTCAACTTCATAATTGAGAATAAAAGCACTCAAGAGATATCCAAGGGATTGTGAACAGTATTGCTTATTGCTCAAATATGAAGAAATCATGTTCTGAAGATCGTCCAAATCATCCATGTGATAACAAAGCCAAATATACTCCTCCTGGAACTTTTTGTCATTCTGCATCAAATTCTTGTAATGTTTGCAGATCTTGTATAGATAAGGGATCTTGTCTCTTATATAATTATAATAAGGTGTATTTGGGATAGTGTTATTCTTTGTTTGGAACAATGCAGGCTCCAATCCCTGTAGTCTTTCCTCTAGTCGTTTCTCAGGTGTTTGTCGATTAACCATGTCGAATATTTCATGCAAAATGTTGGAATCCACGATAGCTTGTTTATCCGAACACAGGAGAACCTGTTCAGATATAGAGACCAAATCATTGTTACCCAACAGTTGTGAGATCATTTCAATTATGCTGCCGTGATTATTTATAAAGTTGTTTCTTCTTTGTGACAATCCGTCATCTACACTATGCCCATGATACGGGTCTCCGGTGTGACCTGAAACTAATGTTGCACTAGCAAGAGGCCCAGACACTTTGAATCCCTTGAAATGCCTCTTCTCGGATCTACCAGACTTTTTCTCGCATTCCACGACGTCATTGAATATTTTAGAAGGTATGTTTCGAGCTGCCCGTCGTATCCAATGGGCATATGATGCATCTAATAATTGGCTATTGGTACAAAATGGGTGATTCAATGCCTGAAATGAAGGTCTCAATTTAGTCCTTTTGTAATGTGAAATATTGAATAATATATTACTGCACGTTTTCTTGAATGGGGAAGGTTTCAGCACCATTTGGGCCAAGAAGGTTAATGGTGATTTTTGAAATCTTAGCCAACCCTTTTAACTTCAAGTGCCTTTACTGATTATTTTTGAGATTCAAGCACCTGTTTTTTTTTTTTTTCAAATAGATTCTGAAGCCCCTGTAAGACTATATTAGAATAGAGTAACCCCAAAAATTCAAGTATATAGTTAGATATTTATTCTATCTCTAGACGTACATTCTCTGATTAGGAAAATTTTGAGAGTTGTATTATATACAGGTCGATTTATTGAAATATGGGAATCCCGCTACAGCTTATAAGGATAAAAGGTCGGAGTCTTGGTTAATACACCAGTTTTTGTTGGAAAATAGAGAGGAATCTCATTAGAGTTGAGAATATAAGTAGATTAATGTTTGACCAAATGGAGAAGAATCACACTGGATATGTTTAATACTTTGAAGCCAAGAATTCCGAGCGAGAACGTAAAATCGAAGAACAATTGATTTGAAAACTCCACATAGATCTATCAATACTCTGAGAATAAACAGGTTTAATATCGATCCAAATCTGATCTCCAAAGCACATTCTATGGCTTTGAACGTTGATTACATTCTTTTGTATAGTATCCGCAGTCTCATTGCGAACTTGTTTTTCGATCTGAAAATTAATATTCATACTGGTAGTTGTAACTCTTCTCTCGAATAAACAATGGCAGCAGAAAAGCCAAGGACTATAGACTTGAGTCAGCTTCAACCTCAGCAGCTTCTTGAAATAAGAAAGTCTACGGAGCAGGAAGTCAATCACTTCACTCAATCGCTTCAAGCCTTACAAGCGGCTCAGGCAAAATTGAAAGATTGTATAGTAAGTGTTGATAAAATGGAAGCAACACCATCTAAGGAACTATTGGTTCCATTAACTAGCTCATTGTATCTCCCAGGGCAAATAGTCAAAAAAGACGAATACTTAGTGGATATTGGTACAGGCTACTTTGTTACCAAGAATGCGAAAGACACCAATCAAGTGTATAAAACCAAAATTGATAAGTTAGATAAAGATGCTCTGAAATTAAAAGAAATTCTCCTCGAAAAAAATGAATTAATGAACGGGATTAATATGACTTTGAGGCAAATGGTAGAAAAACTGCAGGCAGCTCAACAAAGTTGAGTAAAATTTATTGCATAAACATTATATATTATTAATTTGTTCATAGTCTTTATTATAAATGAATGGCTCAGAAAAAACTCTTTGCATATTAGAAATTTTTGTAGCTCCTAGACCATTAATCTCTGTGAATGAGTTTTTACCTTCACTATTGGCTTGTAATACGATATTTTTCAAAGATTTACAATTGGCCAAAAGATTCGACACATCCGTCTTGTTTATCAGCTTTACGCTAGTTAAAGTGTCCACAGCACAAGAGTTATAATCCTCTGCTTTTACTCCCTCTACTGCTGCACGTCTCTTTGCGGGTGCATTATCTAATTGTCTTGCAAAGGCAATATAATTGCCAGCTTCCTCAAAAGACCACGCTAGCACCAAAGACAAGTCATGTTTAATACATATGTCCAGCAAAGTGCATAGTGAATCTTGGTGCGAGTCTATGTCCACAACTGTTAGAAGAATGCGTAGCACTCGATCCCTAGGATCTGTTTTAATCAGTGTACCTTTATTGATCTTCTTTAAGCGCTGCCATATATATTCAGGATGGAGCTTATAATACTTCAAGCTTAAAAAGAGTATTTGAAGAGTCGGGTTAATGTAATAATCAGATAAAACATTCTCATCAAATGCCCAAGAAGTAGCTTTCATTAAGGTAGTATCCAATAATGGGTTCCCCTTCTGTGATTTATGAACTAGAACATGAGAAGGACCTGCAACTCTAGGTTGGGCAGCAACACGTCTCATACTATTTGCTCTCACGATATCGGTGTGAGACTTCCTTACATCCTGCTTCGTATTCCTTGATTCGTTATGCCGTCCTTCAATACGCGGCGTTTCTGACTTGTGATCAATCACCTCTCGATTCTTGGTTATGTCTTCACTTGAGCTCGATTCTGGATGTCCATACTGTTCTCTCATTCTCGAAACTCCAGCAACTATATCAGCAAAAGAGACAGAATATGTCTCATCTTTTGACCTACTATTATTCGAATCTCCACCTTCACCCATCTTATGCCCCTGCTTATATTATAATCACATAAAACGTTAACATCAGAATCATATACAAGATGATTATATAATCAGATCTATAGAGTATGCAACATTCATATAAAAGTGATTTTTGGATTCAGATTTACGTTAATCGAGTTTATCAGATCTGATCGTAACACCCTGAACAACTGATCGACACATACGGGCTAGTCTTAAACATTCTTGCTATTACACCAGGTTTATATTTATATTCCTATATGCATCACGTGATACACTTTCTCCTCGGTATGCCACCAGCATTTAGCATCAATTTAAATCGTTAAACGTAAACCTCCACTGACTTAATAAATTTCTTATGGGGTACAATGGCAGAATATAGGAGAATTGTTGGGATGGATCAGGTTTTTCCACAGGAGCTTGATTTTTTGGTTAATGACTTGAGACATCCTAAGTCTACGACTACCATTGAGCAGGTTTTAGGATACATTTATCATTATGTACCTTATGTCAAACATGAGCATAACTTGAGGGTTGTTTTTGCGGCATTCCTCAATAATCCTTTGACTTTTGGTTCTGACGTCCGATCCTTTGAGACCAACTATTTAATTATAGAAGCTATGAAGTTTGTCACAGAAAGAAAGC
This sequence comes from Priceomyces melissophilus, assembly GCA_031081885.1. Taxonomy (NCBI): domain Eukaryota; kingdom Fungi; phylum Ascomycota; class Pichiomycetes; order Serinales; family Debaryomycetaceae; genus Priceomyces; species Priceomyces melissophilus. The sequence continues at coordinate 721,091 of JARYTE010000004.1, read as the reverse complement.
TTAAAATATCTAGACCTACGCTTCCAGTTAAAAAATGGTACTCAATTATTCTTAGGGAATTGTCCAATTTTGTGAACTTTGACAAGAAGAATAATGGCTGGAAGGTTCTTCCTATTATATCTGGAATACTATTAGCAAATGACTTGAGATACCATTTATATGTTGGGCCAGATTATCTTTCGTATGGCTTTTTCTTTAATGATTGGGACAATAATGCAAAGAGTCTTTTCAGGAGAGGATTCGAGTTTACTATCTATACCATCACTAGTCCAGATATAATAAATTTGAGTTTACTAAGTTTGGCAGTGATGTTTAAAAAAGGAGATGATATTAAAAATTATATACTGTCGAGTAATAACTCGCTAATATTGGACAGGTTAACTGATTTGCTTTTCTCACCAAGCTCTGGGTTGCATAGCTACAGGTCTCTTGTTGCAGTTGATCCAAGAGAAAACGATGTCGAAAAACGTGCCCAAGAATTACTTTTCCAAAGACCTGTGATCAAGCATTTAAATAAAATATCTTTTTTATTTGAAAGATTCCTTGAAAGTCTTCGTACTACTCTGTCGTCACACTTAATTGTTATGGGAATTCTCTCCAAAATTCTTGCGTTTAATCGGGAATTGAATCATTTTATTGCTTCAAGTCCTTTCAATTTCGCTCCACGAACTAATGAGAAGGACCCTCTTATACATCAGTTATGGTTTTTAATGAAAAACATATTGTTCTCGGAGGTTTTAGTATTGCAGGGTATAATGAGCAGATTTTTGGAATCAAGAACTCATTACGGTTTTGTTAACATTCTCAACACATTGTCAAATGGACTGAAAGAACTTTTAGAAGTTCATTATAAGGAAATTTCATTGAAAACTTTACATAATCTCTACTATCTCAATTTCATCTTACTTTCTATTGGACTGGGAGGCTTTGATAGTTATAACTTCGTGTATTATCTGTGCTTGGAACTTTCCCTTCGTGTTCAAAACGAGATATTCAGCTTCAAAGATTTCACTATGTTATTAATTGGGGACTATAATGAAGTTAATTTGAATGAACAAATTATAAATCACAATTACCTAGTTAGGCTGAAAGTTCTTTTTGTTTTGGGATTGTGGGAGAATTATTTACAGTTGCAAGATACTGATGAACAATTTGTGAAATTGGAAATCGTACCCATGTGCATGAATCTCGCTGACGATAAAAGATATGAAGACATTGATCTAATCGAAGCTGCACATTCTGTTTTGTTAATTTACTTTTCCAAATTCGAAATTGAAGACTTGCATGAGTCTACAAGTTATATTAGAAGGTTAATGAATCAGTTTCCGAAAATATTATCCTCTAACCAGTTAAGCATAGCTATTGAGACAATTGGAAAGCAAGTGCTTTCACGTCGCGTCTTTTCAAAGTCTCATAAGAAGCCAGAAGAAGTAATAGAAAGCTTTCTCACCTTCTTGTATTATATTTGTTTCCCTATTGGTCCAGGACTTAGGCTTCCTAAAAGTCAATCAGATTTTATGTTTGCTTCTGCTCAACCAATTCCGGAACTGGATGCCACCTCGACTTTAAAGACCACTGATGGCGAATCTAAGAGTTCCAGCTCAGATATTGTTCGTGCCAACAAAGGGAAAAAGCCCAAAGATTTGGTAAAGCTAGACCTTCCTCCCTCTACTCTTCCCCTGAGAAATTACAATTTCCAAAAAAGGCTCATTCCTGATACTATAAGAGAAGCTATAGTTCTCTCATTCATAAACTTAATTCCCTATTTTCCTTTATCTATTTTTACGCAATGGTTGGACAAGATATGGATTCTAATCTTTTACAGTGAAGCGGACGAAGTGGAGTTTTTGAAAGATATGTTATGGAAAGTATTGAGCGAGAACATGGACTTAAACAGATCGGAAATAGCTATGAGGTGGTGGTACGAAACAAAAATGTTGACTGAATCTCACCTGAATGCAAGTAAATTCTAGTTATGACCGAGAAGAATAGTGGTTCAATAGCCGTCGTTAGTATAGTATATAAGAAATTTTAATGAACAATTATGTGCAGGTGTATCAAATGCTCATTAGATTTTGTGATGAGGTAGACGTTTGATAAGTATAGAAATTTAAGAACAGGTCATGCCTAGAAAGAAGTCAGCTGCCAAGAAGGCAAGGGAATCTGTAAGTGATTCTAATGAACTTAATAAATATGATAATAAACTCTCTAAAGCTAAGGAAGATGAGGAGCCAGTGTCAGACGAAGATTCAGAACTATCCGAATCTTCTGAAGATGAAAATGGTGACTTAATAACTGAGGATGTTGAGAGTGGAATTCAAAATGTTTTGAAAGCTTTGAAGTCTGATCCCAAACTGTTGCTAAATCCTAATAATAAGTTCTTTGATGACCCTGAGAAGGCATCTAAGCTTAAAAAAGCTAGCACTGAGAAACCCTTATATTTGAAAGACTATCATCGAATTAATTTACTCTCTGGTAATGGGAATATAGATGAGATTGAAAATGGCGAACTTGAGAAACCCCCTGTCGAGTTAGAAAGAGAAGAAAGGGACAAATTGCTTTCCGATATCAAAAATGCTTTCAGTGATACTGAGAATGTAGGAGATGATGACGAAGATGATTTTATCCAGAAGAAGGAAAAGGATAATTCTACAAAGGAGGATTACAGAGATAACTTTCCAGATCCTGAAAAAAACCTGGAGGCATTTTTGAATGCTTTTGTTGATAATCAAGCCTGGGTTTCGAGAAAGAATGATAAGGTTATTAATTTGGACCAAATTGACAAGGAGGATGAAGAGGATTTCGACGACGCGGTGGAGAATTATGAAAATGCCTACAATTTCAGGTTTGAGGACCCTCATGCTGCGGAAATCGTATCTTATGCTAGAAACCAAGCAACCTTGAGAAGAGATGCCACTAACGCTCGTAAGAAGCATAGAGAGAAAAAGCGTGAAGAGAAGTTAAAAGAAAAATTAGAAGACGAAAAGAAAATCAAGCAGAAGAAGAAAGATAAGGTAAATATTATTGTTGATAGACTCTCGCAGATTAGAGAAGCTGTAGGTGAGGATATCCCAAAGGATGTTATAGAAAGAGTTTTTGGAGAATCTTTGTTGAATGATGATTTCGATGATGCATCTTGGGATGATAAAATGTCAGAAGTGTTTAACGAAGTGTACTATAATGCTGATAGCTCTAAACCCCAATTTGACAACGACTTATCGGAAAAGGATGAACAAGAGGATGTAACTCAACAATTGGAAATTGAAAATAATGATGGCTCGAAGGATGAAGGGTTAGAGAAAAACAGTAAAAAAGAAAAACTCAAAGCTAAGAAGTCACAAAGAAAAGCCAAGAATGAGATAAAAGAAAATGCGCAAGATCTTGTAGAATCCAATACCCTCAAAATTATGGACGAGTTGGAAGAAGAAAGAGGTCGAAAGAAGGAGAGAGGATTAGAATTTAAGTATAGAGAGGTTTCTCCAGAGACTTTTGGATTAACAACTCGTGATATCTTGTTTGCTGGCGATAAACAATTAAATGAGTATATAGGAGTCAAGAAACTTGCTTCCTACAGGCCTCGAGAAGCTAGAATGAAAGATAAAAGAAAGTATGCCAAGTCTAAACGACTTAGAGAATGGAGAAAATCTGTTTTCAAGGATGAGAAGACTGATAATATGGAAATTTCTACTGAAAAAAACAAGAGGCACAAGAAATAGCTGATCCTACTTCGACGGGAGTTTTCATATTTCTATTGTTTTAATTCTAATGATATATTAACATGGTGCCTGCTTCACAGCATAAAGCTGAAAAATCAAAGGTTACTCCAATAAAATGTGTATGACTTTTATAACATTTCTACATATCAATCAGTATCTTGAACAACTTAAATCAGTTTAGACTTTTTATTCTGAGAAAATCCAACATTGATTAGGCATTTCAAATCACAACGCTTGACATATCAATTCTTGAAAGCAAAATCGCCATTGACCCAGGAATTAACCATGGCCAAACTGTTTTCAGGCTGGTCATAGGGAACCATATGACCTCCACCAAACACTCTCAAGAAAGTAAAGTGCTCGTAGTTCTTGACTTCACCTGCCTCTCTCTTGTTGACTGTCCACTTCTTGATAGGCTGAGCCTCGAATTTAGAATGGAGACTCCATTCCAATTCGTTTGTCCAAGCTTGGTTACCCAACCAGTTACAAATAAAGTCTTTATCACCAGCATAAATTAAAACCGGAAGACCCAGATCCAAAAGTTTAGTAACTTTTCTCTGATATGGCTTCATCCAATCACCGGCAAAAAGGAAGTTTCTGTTAGTGTCAACATTACATTCTCCGTAACTTTCAACTTCTGCACCAACCTTTTCTTTGACTTCATCGAGATTCAAGTATTCCTCAACAAATTCAATATCATCATAACAAAGTGAGCTTTCTTCACATGGTTTACGAATGTCATAAACATTTTTTCCAGATCTTTGGTAAGGAGCCATTTGAGCATTGTTACAGTAGATTGTGGCTGGTACACAAGTCCACACAGATTCAGTTTCATAACAGCCTTCAATCATAGACAAGCATCTTGGAACAGAGCTTGACATATCGTCACATTCTTCTGGGCTTAAAACAGAAGGCTCACCACCTTTACCACATGCCATTGGTTGGTAGTATTTATATTGCTCCAAAGGATGAGTCAATCCATTACCAATCAAAACAGAGGTCAAATTGAATCCGCGGTCCTCATGACTTAAAATTTCGTTTGCAAAAACAGGAACATAATGACCAGCGTAAGATTCACCGGCAATGTGGAAATCTTGCTTGGAATACTCTGGGAATTGCTTAAAGAATAATTCCAAGAAAGCGTAGACATCCTTACCTGCTGCCACTGTGTTTGAAACACTTGATGATGAATAAGAGTAACCAACGTTGATAGGTTGATCCAAGAAAATGACAGAAGCATTAGTGTTCCAACTGTAAGGATTATGAATAGGCTTCAAGTCAGAGCCAATAGAAGAAGGACCCAATTCAAAAAACAATCCCATTAACGAAGAACAACCAGGTCCCCCATTCAACCACAAAATAACCGGGTCTTTCTTTGGGTCATTTCTGGATTCAAAGAACCAATAAAAGAAGTGCTTATCCTCATCCTCAACATCTAAGTAACCAGTGTATTGTTTAACCTTATCAACACCGAGATCTTCAGGAGCACTTTTAATTCTCAATTGATGGTTTGGGACCTTAGAATCCAAAACCACGTAGTCAAATTTACCGGCTTTCGTAGCTTTCCTTGGATGTGACTTAAACTTCAATTTGGATACAGTTTCAGGAAATTGTGTAATCATATCAACCCACAAATCCTTAGTGGCTTTAGGAATTGATGTCAACGGTTCATTCATATACTTGGCGATAGCGGAGACAACTCTCTCTTGGCCTTTTTCCAATGATTGTCCGATAAAGTCTACCCCTTCATTCCATTTCAAAGTCTGTTGGAGTTCATCTAACAGGCCAGGCACACTCAATCCATAGGCCGACGCTGCTAAAGAAGCAATTGCAATAGAGTTAAACAGTGAAAGTCTCATATTTGACTCACTTTCACTATAATTATAAATTTGTTGCAACAATCGACTACTATTGAGGTACTTATATTTAGTAGCAAGGGGCTCCGTCAGAAATCAATCGCCTGCATGTAACTTCCTCTTTTGTGCAATTAATTACCGGTTTAGTGGATAGAGGCCAGCTAGTGAGCGGCCCCCTTTCTAATTCTATCAATATCTAATATACAAAAGGCACAAATATATCCTCAGTATCCTTACATGCCACAGACAATCTAACCATCAAAAAATAGACGAGCCCACTTACTGATGTTTAATCATACTTATTTGTACTTATCACCGACTTAGCTGCCTCTTTTGTCTTGTTCTTGAATGCGAAGCTCTTCAATGATTTACCAGTACTAGTTCCCCCAATATTTGTTCCGACGTTATCTAATCTCTTTAACCAAATCCTTGCAAGCAAAAAGAAAATAAGAACAATTAAAACCATAATGCCTAAAATCCCAAAAAACCAATTGAGTCCTGAATAGTGATCTGATTGGCCAGGCACCTCTACGTTCATACCAAACAAACCTGTCACCAAATTCAATGGAACCAATAATGTACCTATCAAAGTAACTCTTGACAACATCTCAGTAACTTTATTGTTAGAGTAGAAAGATTCGACCTGTAATTGTGCCAAATAGTTGGAATGTGATCTACTGAAGATTTTCTCATATGCTACCAAATTTTGAAACATTGTGACAACGTGATCCTGAATATCACCTAAGTAAAGAGCTATATCAGCTCTTGGCTGTGTAATACTGACATTCTGCTGAATTGGAGGTGGATTGGATTGACCATTGACATTAGTTTTATTGTAATAGCCATGACTAAAATAGCCTCCTACATTGGGAGTAGAGGCGCCACCGCCATAAGCCTGATGTATTTGGAAAGCTTCATCCTGACATCTTTTCGCAAACATTTTTATCACATCTGCTTTTCCTGACAATAACCTCATTAATGTCATTACTTTCCGTCTAGCTTCACCAATTCTTTGCAACATATAACTAAATTCTTGCTCTCTTGCGACGAAGACAGAGTCTTCAATAGCATCTGCCTCATATTCTATACCAGTAATAACTGGGGCAAATCCATCGGTAATATCATCGATAAGGGCATAACATAACCAATCAGCACTCACATCAACATAATCTCTTAACTGACGAACTCTTCTTCTAACATTTGCAGGATGAGAAATAGGAGAAAAGTGGAAACTAAGGATTCCCTCCCTGAAAACAACAATATATACATTTATAGGTTCCAAGTAATCTTCTGATTCGTAATCTGGCTCAAATGTATGAAAACAGACAAAATAATAATTTCTGAACAACTCCACTTTTTCACGTGTTTCTTGCATTCTAATATCTTCTGCTGTCAAAGGATGAATTCCAAATGCTTTGGCAATCATCTTCATTTCAGCATCTGTCGGACATGTACAATCGAGCCACCAAGTTTCTTCGCCGTTTCTGAATAGATCACGCACTGATTGACCAGGTTCCAACAAAGACGAAATATCTGGCGCATGTACAGTCTCTTCTGATTCAGAGCTAAAGAATGAAAATCTTTCTGGTGCAACGAAGTCCCCGTTGATCCTAGCTCCCCCAAATTTAACATTTTCGGATGAGCTAGTGTCTTCAGGCAAACGCTTCAAATCAGCATCATCAACTGACATCGAATCACTACTCGATTTCTCATTAATGTCAGGAGTCTTTTCATTGAAGAATTCTATATTTGACTTGATCTTCAGAAAAGCAGAATTCGTTTTCTTGAGTATATGTTTGGGGGTGTATTTTAACGCAGCTGTACTACCACCACTGACAGAAGCGGCACCAGTTGTTCTTCCTTGCGCTATACTTTCATTGGTGGAATGCATTCTGTCTTCCAAAAATTGCAGTTGCTCTCTCATAACTCGCTTCTCCTCCTCTTCCTCCTTGATAAATTCTTCAATCTCATCAAAATCAATACCTCTTATACGTACATGCTCTCTTAACATTGGGAAACACACATCTTCTTCTGTTTCCTGGGAAGAACGCGATGCTCTGGAATCAGCGTCACTTTCAATAGATGATCTAGATGGTCTCCTTTCTCTTCTATGACCAGTATTGCCTTCAGAACCAGTAGTATCATTTGTTTTTACTTTCATCAAAGGCAGAGCTAAATCTGTTTCAAAGTTTTCCATGACAGAATTGCGTCTTGGTGGATTCTTTTTGCCAGAAGACACATTAACGCCATGCTTTAAAATGCCTGAGTTTTGCTTACGTTCAGGTTCATCAGGGCCTTCCTTCGCATTTAAAGATGACAAATGCTCTGATACTGAATGAGATCTTGATCCCCTATGGCGTCTGCCCAGAATCAAAGTATTGTTGTCTTTATCCCTCGAAGTTGGGGCGAAATCTAGTGCATACTCATCGTCATTCTTCAAATAAAACTCGGTACGCAAATTCTTCATAAAATTCAAGTCTGGTCCATAACTTGAACCTGAGCGAGTTCTTTGGGAACCAAACTTATGGTGGCTAGAGCGCCCACTTTTACCGCTCTTCCTTTTCTCCTGTGATTCAGTTGAAGGCACTGTTAACATGGGGCCCTGTGACCCATCAGTAGCATTATTCCCGTGAGATGCTCTGCTCACTGAAGGAGGCGTACTTCCTCCAGCATTACTAACACTACCTCTAACAGGCAATGAAAGTGCTTGGTGTCTGTGGTCATTTAAGATTTCATCTGTTTTAGAAACTACAGTATCGATATCTCCTGATGGAGTAGCAGATCTGTAACTATCCGAATCAGACATATTCAATCACTTTAATGAATTGAGATCACACGAGGTTCCATAGTATATCACAAAGGTATACTTCAATGTAGCCTTAATCGTTCAACAAATATTGCTATTCATAAGAGTAAGGTCATATCAGTTAAGCTAGATTCTGCGATTAGCAGAAAATTTTTATTTTTATCCCCATGCACATGGGCCAATTTTTGTGTCATGAGATATCAGTAATTGCGAAAAAAGGCGTTGTTGCTGTCGTTCCACTTAAGTATATAGAGATATAAAGTAAATCATCCCTTCTAATAAGATGAATGCCTCTTGCGTATATTTTTTTGTAGTACTTAAGTCTTCATCTCTGAGAGCATACAGTTCAGAGGTGGCTTGCATGTGATGAGCAGCAAAAAAAATCAAGCCCATTCCACAGGGTTCCGAAGAACTTTAAGCAACTGTTCCTCTTTTGAACCTTCTTCCGGGTGATGATCGTAAACCCAACTAGCAGTTGCAGGAAGAGACATTAAAATTGATTCAATTCTTGAGCCTGGGGTATTTAAGCCAAATTGAGTACCTCTATCTAATACTAAGTTGAACTCCACATATCTACCCCTTCTTATTTGTTGCCATTGCTTTTCCTCTTCAGTGAAAGGTTGATCCTTTCTCTTGGAAATCAACGGTAAATATGAAGGTAAAAAGGCGTTAAGGCAGCTTTCTACAATATGAAGTATTTCATCAGCTGGTTTAGTGTCAAAGTCATCGAAAAAGATCCCACCGACTCCTCTCGTTTCATTCCTGTGTTTTATGTAGAAATATTCGTCACACCATTTTTTATACTTTGGATAAAGTTCTGTGTCATATTTATCAAGGGCATCCTTTATAGTCGTATGAAAATGACGAGCATCTTCTTCATACAAGTACGAAGGCGTTAAATCACATCCACCTCCGAACCACCATGCTTGAGGTTCATCTGTTTCAGGATCCCTAGTCTCAAAATATCTATAGTTTGCATGAACAGTGGGAGCGTGGGGATTGCGTGGATGAATCACTATAGACAAGCCACGGACAAAAAAATTAACACTTCCATCACTTGCGTTAGACTTCAAGTTGCGATGATCTGCCTTCATTCTTTGCACAGCTTGAGGTGGAAGCTTACCTTGCAAAATGGAAATATTAACACCCCCCTTTTCAAAAGTGGTTCCGTTTTGCATAACCATTGACTTGCCGCCACCATCATTGTTTTCTCGAGTCCACGAATCAGTCTTAAAAGTCTCCGTATCTAAACTAGCAATTCCATTAGTGATTTCCTGCTGCTTTAAACGAATTAACGCTTCTACTCTATCACGGATTGGAAGGTTTGTATTGTGTATGCTATCTGCTGAAGTCATTGGGTCTTGTCTAAACTTTAAAATGTTCTGTAACCATTGGAACATCGCTAGTGCTCAGAAATGAGTAGAACGATATTTATATGCACGCATTACGACATACTTTTTTTTGGGAACGAGTCTTAGAAGCTCGTTAAAGGCATTTTTGTGGTAAGCTAGCTACTATTGATAAACAGTTAGCGAATTACATTGTACGTGAAACATGTATTTTCTTACAATTATGGGAATAGCTTTACCCATCGTATACCAATGATCACTCAAATTTTGTTGACAGAAAGTCTTAATATCCCAGTTTTTCAATGCTTATAGGTAAGTTTTGGAAAAAGAAACTACTTTTTCGTAACCTTTGACAAGCCAATATAGTTGGGTGCAAAAATTTTTTTATATCCAATTGGTCACAAGTCTTGTAACAAATCCAAAAATCTTATGGTTAACAATGCAGTAGACAGGCAAATCATTGAATTCTTTATCCAAACGACGAGTTTCGAAGTTTTCTCGCACTTTTGTAGAAAATTGTCAATCTCAGCTGTATTCTGGCGACTCAACACATTCTATTAGACACACTTAGCTATAGTACAGTGAAACTGAAATGATAGACATATGCATATTCAAATAACTACTTGGTATAAAAATAAATAATAATACTAGGTTAATCTTTCTTCTTTTTCTCTCTAGTCCCTTTGGGTACTCTAGCTAACCAGTACAAGAAAATGGAGAGAAATATGTTGATGAAAATGAAAGCAACTAGCAAACCCCAATTTCTCCACCTTTGAGAGTAAACTGCACCAATCAGTTTTAGAAAAACATTTGTTTCGCTCATGCTACAGTACTGACACACATCGGTAGCTGAAGGGCTAGTGACATAACCTCCTGCGGTTTTGATGTAGTTTTCCATGTACTTTGCACAAGTTTGTCCACTTGGTGGATAAAAATGAACGAGTTCTCTGTCGGCACATTCCACTTTAGTGTTTGCCAAACCTGTTGCCAAAAGACCTTGGATCACATACGTGAATGGATTAGCTCTGTACATGAAAATCCAAAATCCGGGCAAGACACTAGATGAAGCCAAAACACCACAGAACAATAAACAAAAGGTGAATAAAAACTGTGCCAAGTTCGAAGCATTATCGGCTAATTCGTTGAAAGATATGCACAAATGTCCCATAGTAGTGGTATAGATGTAAAAACCTGACTGAAGTAACCAGAAAAGAACACCACGAGAATTAACCTTATCAGTAGGCTCTGCATTTCTGTATAACCCCACAGGGTAATAGAAACAGAAAAATGAAAGAGTTCCGACTATAAACTGAATCGGAATTTCAGATGTCAATTGAGCCAAGAAAAATGTAAACCACGAGTATGTTCTCGATGGAGCCTCTCTCACTTCATAAATACTTCTCTGTGCCACATACGACGGAAACATCTGTTGAACCAACGTATTGAATGGCACCAAAGACATGAAGACAGCAAACATTTGATTCTGCAACCCCTGAACACTATTCTTCGCCTTAAAAAAGGAGAAACCTATAAATAAAGCAGATGACAAACAAAGGAAAAGTTTTGAGTACATATAGGCTGGGGATCTCCAATTCTGGATACAAACTCTCCAAAACACATGAATATACTGTTTCCAAATGGGTGCAGCGTATTTCTTATGTGCTTCAGGAGATACATCTCTCGGCAACTGAGACAATTCTTGTTCCATACGAGCCAACTCCTCTTTCACAAACCTATAATCGCTAGAATTTCTCCAAACCTCAAAATAATCCTGCTTAGCATGAGAACCTGGAGCAGCTCCAACAACCTCTAGCATCCATTCAGCTGGGTTGGCATCCGGAGGACATGGCTGAGATCCATGCTTTTCGAAGTAGTTGATCAAACCTTGACAATTCTCACCTAAATCACCGAAAAACACTGTTTTACCACCCTTTTGTAGGAATAACAACCTATCAAACTCTTGCAACAAAATAGCAGACGGCTGATGGATAGTACACAAAATAGCTTGACCTCTATCGGCCAACTTTCTCATTAACTTACAAATAGACCAGGCCGTTTGAGAATCTAAACCAGATGTAGGTTCATCCAAAAACAACAATAATTTTGGCTTGGCCACTAACTCAACACCAATCGTCAATCTCTTTCTTTGTTCCACATTCAAACCTTCACCAGCAACACCAACAATTGCATCAGCATATTCATACATTTCCAACAAATCGATGATATACTCAACATATTCATCTTTTTCTTTCTGAGATACAGAATTTGGTTGTCTCAAGTACGCAGAAAATCGGAGAGCCTCACGAACAGTTGAAGATGGCAAATGCAAATCTTGTTGCTGAACATAACCAATAGACCTTTGGAAAGATCCATCCAAAGGATGACCATTAACCATTCTTGTTCCATCAGTTATAACACCAGTTGTAACTCTTTCAGATAAACAGTTCAATAGTGTAGTTTTACCAGCACCAGAAGCCCCCATCAAGGCAGTAACTTTCCCTGGAGCAACCCAACCATCAACATGGTCTAGAATTACTCTGTGTTCAGACTTGATCTTGACTTCGTATGTCAAATCATTCCAAAAGAAAATATCACTGTTACTAGGAAGCTTATCTTCGGAATCGCTAGAAAAATCAGGCTTCTCAGCCTCAAGAGCTTCTTTATAAGAAACCTTTTCTCCTCCTGCCCCAACTTCAAGATCATTTTGGCTCTTTAATTGTTTGGCCTTTTTCTTGTTTTTCTTCATAGCAGATTTTGTGAACAATGTAATTTCACCCTTTTGCATCGCACCTTTGTTGAACTCTGTCAAGGAAATATAAACTCCCAAAAAGAAGCAAATGAACCCAACGACGATACCAAAATTTCTCCACTTATGAGTATTACGGAAATTATACTGACTACGTATGTAATCAGAACCATTAACAAATGATTTACCTGGCTTTGAGCCTTGAGCCGAACATACATAATTAGACAGATCGACGTTTTGGTACGCAGGTCCCTGTGGAACAAATGCATTACATTTAAAATTTCTGTTTGAAAACTCGTTATCCATAAGCGCCTCGAACACGTATCCCACTGGGTTTATATAGTTTATCCATCTAGACCAACCCAACATATTTGGAGTAGGGATAACGAAACCAGTGAAAATGACCATAGCAAGCAAAAGAACTGTCGCAGGAGTCATTGCACCGGCAATCGAAGTTGAAACCGCCCCGATAGATCTAAACAAATGTGACATAACCAATGTACACATAAAACTTATCAACCAATAGAAGAAAAACCGCCCCGGGTTCCTTCTTAAATTTACCATGAAGTAGAGCGGGAAATTAAACGCAACAGACATAAATAACTTGGTGGGCAATTCTGTGACTATACTAGCCAACGCGTCAGCAGAAGGACGATATAAAGCAAAATTTTTCTGCTTTTCAACAATTGGACGAGATTCAAACAAACTCATAATTTCCAATAAAGATGCGAAAGCATTGAACAACACAGCAAAAAACAAAGCTGCACCTCTGTAGTAGAAAGATGAAGTAGTACTGTCCAAATTGTAGAATACGGATGACAAAACTAAACCCATAACTCCTTGAGCAACTATTGAGAAAACAAAAATCGAAGGATTACCTTTGGTCCTAAGAAAGTTACGGCTCATGATATATCTCGTTTGCATAAAGAACGACACTGTATATGGAGACTTAGGTGAAATATGATTTGCTTGTCTTGCGACGTGAGAATCATGGTATACTTGTTTGACGTCGCTCGTATTACAGTGGTCGAAATGCTCATCAATCTCATTCAGCAAGGCTGCATATTCTGGAGAATTTTTCCAGTAAGATTCAAACTCTTTTGCAGTTCTAGGCACTTTATCTTCGAAGCCTGGGATAATTACTCTCTCAGCTGGATTAGTCAATGAAGTAAGGAAATCGGCAGTAGTTTGTCTTTCAGGGCACTTGTAACCCATTCCCTCGAAAAAGTCTCTTGCTTTGCTACCTTTACCAAAAAAAATCTGATAACCTTCATATAAAAGGACAACATTGTCGAACAAGTTATAGGCATCTTGAGAACATTGATAAATAGCAATCAATGGTGTACTATCAAGAATTGCAGCGGAAGTCTTGAGAGCCCTGATGAATTCTAAAGCTGTTGCCGCATCCAAACCTCTTGTGGCGTTATCCCAACATTGGATGTTAGCTCCACATAATGAGGCCTCTGCAATTGACACCCTCTTTCTTTCACCACCGGAAACACCTCTAACAAAATCATTCCCGACATTAGTATTTCTTGTATGTGATAAACCATAAGTCGCCATATAGACACTAGCCATATGCTTGGCATATGACTCTCTATCGACATCACCACGGTTCTGGGGGGTTCTCAATCTTGCAGCAAATTCTAGGGTATCACCTACAGTTAAATGAGGGAAATGAACATCTGTTTCAGCAGAGTAGACAACATCACCTCTGAAATGTTTCAGGATATCTTTAGGAGTCAAGCCATCATAAGTTATCTGGGAGTTTTTATCAACATGATAACCATATGTTTGAGCAGCGATAGTCTTTAAAAACGTCGAACAACCAGAACCTGGTCTTCCTAAAACAACAGTCACTTCACCTGGTCTCAAAATACCATCCATAGTCTTCAAAATATCAAAGTATCTGGATTCATCATGCAGTTTCAAGAGATTAACACCATCCATGATTAATTTAGGTATAGCACTCGCCACAGTAGGCTGATAATCTGAATCCGCAGCTACACCATAAGCTCTCAAATTTTTATATGCGACACTCAACTTTGATGGCTTGTAATACTCTGAATTTGACTCTTGAAGTTTGCGCATGTTCTTCACCCAGTACTTAGATTTGAAATTCTCACTATTAGGGTCCAAGCTCTCTTCTAACCCTTGGCTATCAAATGGAGGAACACCTGGTATTTCGGTCATATTTGTTAAGTATTTGACTAAATCAGCAGAAGAATCGGAGGCAACGGATCTGCCTGAATTTGTGTAAGTACGTGCTAATCTCTGAACATCATTTTGTACTTTTTCATCAAAACCACGATATTCATTTATAGAGTTAGAGTCAGAGTTTGTATCTCCCACATCTTTAGTCTCTTTGAAGTCACCGGAATTCTTTTCTTCTGAAATACTACTTGACATGTTTTCAAGCACCCAATTAACTCAATTGGATGATCCAGAAATAGCAATATCAGGGATATTCACTCCATTTATATAACTATTGCTGGAGATAAATTCGACGGAACGGAAAAGTCGTGCTCTCCGTACTCAAAAAAGAAAAAACAGCTCAGGTGCAACGGAGATTTCCTAACTAAGCTTATGAGTAAAAGTTGTTCAGCCTCACAAGAAAAAAGGGCCAAGGGGTTGCGCTCCCTAAGATTATTACGAGGCCACACAACTCAAGACGAAACGGAACGATAGCAAGCCTTGGTATTCTTATCATTCAATCGAACACAATCAACTTTTCACACGGAGTGTGAATCTATAGAGATCTTGTCGGCGGAAAGGGTTCTCAATTCAAGCTACATTTATCAAGAGTGTTGCCATTCAAAGTAATATAGCGGCAAGGTTAGGATATATTATTTTTCTACGCTCCGTCCATCTGGACCAGGCAGGTTCAAACGTAAATACGGTTTCTTTTTTCCTATCCTGTACGCAGTCCAAAATTACCTAGTTAAGGTGTCTTTTTTTGTTTTTATAATGTGTATATCTCCGAGAAGATCCAACGGTCTGGTACTCTAAAAATTTATAATCGGAAGATTTTGGTACATGTATTTCTCCCAACTTCAGATGAAAACATACCTACCTTCCCGTTTAGTGTACATGAAGTAATGATGACAATCATATATTGTCTGTTTTAAGAGACGTCATTTCAAGCCTTGAACGGGTAGGCGCGATCTTCCTTCCGATCCGTGAAATTTCCTCCCGCAATCTGATTACGAAACATGTTTTTTTTCTCTTGAAATTGACGAGATTTCCCAGACTATTGAAAATCTTCGTCTTCCCACTAATTCTGCATCGAGTGTTATGGCTAATGCTGTTTTATATTCATGTGATAAAAGACAGAATTACACCTGTATTTCCTACATTTTGCAGCAACGATACGTGTGAGTTCTCCAATATGTATCGATAAAATTGCTCTCTTTTATAGCGTACAAGCGAAGTATCTTGAAGCAAAGACTAGAAACTAGCTTTCGAAGAAAACGGTCAATATACAGTGTCTTGCTCTAATGTTATGGAATGCAGAGTGGTATGCTACTGATTGCAGGGAACTTCCACAATTATTTAAGATTTGAAATTTAACAGAGAAGAGGTTGATATTTAGAAACTGTAAAGTTGCATTTCTCAATTTATTACACGAAGTTTTGTAAATACTACACTGGAAATTTTTACCGAAAACCTTTAAATCCCAGAGCCATTTCTTCTAAGACACCACTCCTTTGCTCTGTATTCATGGATGCAACGCAGCGTCTCGTTCGTATAGAAGCAAGAGCGATGCCCTATAATATCCTGCATATTGTGCGAATATTTAGACGTGGATCTGAGGTTATGTAAACAAGATCATAACGACTGCCAAACTTTTGATAAAGTTATTTCAAGGTAATAGACCATGGTTCCTTCTAATTTGGAAAATGAAGATGAACCGGTTCCATTGAAACCTTCAGAGTTTCTTTCACTTGTTGGAGATATTATACGGTCTTCACCATCAGAAGAGAAATCTGATGTATACCAATTCATAAATAGTCCAGATCCGAACGTTTTGTTCGTGGCAAAGCGGACAGATGACTTATTTGTGACATTCGAAGACTTTTCAGAGCTTTCTAGTTTATCATCAACTGTATCTTTGTCAATGATTATAAAATTAAAGGGGGCATTGCATAATAAAATACCACTAGATCAACAATTGAATGTATTAACTATACCGATAATAGACGTCAATGACCATCCTGATTCAGAAACAGACTTCATTGAAAAGCTTAGGGTACTTATAAAAATGGGATTATCACCATTCTTTGATTTTGCCACTCATAATACAACCTCGAAAGAAACTTCGAACGCAAGTGCTGTCAAAAAGAGATTCAACGAATTATCCTTGTCACTTCAACACTTACAACAGAGAATTCAGGTGCCCGATATCTTAGGATCCATTCATCCTCGAGTAAAAGAGATAAAGGGGAAAATCGATGATGATGTTTTAAAGGACTACGCATTCTTAAACGAACTCACTAGCCTTGTGAACAATTGGACTCGTCAATGTCAGTCTGTGACGAGTCTCACGCATAACCCCAAAGATGGCAACTCACTACGAGAAGAAATTCTTTTTTGGAGGTCAATGGAAACGGCATTGCAGGATTTAGGGCACCAATTGAGCGACGAAGATGTAAAGACTTCGGTCGAAGTATTAGACAAAGCCAAGAGATTTCATATTACTTTAAGCTTCCGCAATGACATTGGTCTCAATGAAAAAGTTGCTTTCACGAATATCTGTAATTCCATTTTGAAAGACTTACCCTATGACGAACTCAACACTATAACCTCTCTGGATGAAGATGCCCTTCAGAAGATGAACAACGCGGTATCGCAAATATTTCATCATTTACGAAGATTCAAAACTTTAAACTTATTTCCTTTATCACGAGCAATTGATACTACAGAAATGATTATCAATGATATCGTGGAAAAATATATAGAGCTTTTTTCGTCTTACTCTGTCATGCATTTAGGAATGTCAGAATTTTTGAAAGTTCATGATTTGATGCTGCTTAAAATCATAGAATCTTTGGATCAAAATGTCAAGTTTATTACAAACTTATTCAGAGAGTTGTTGAGGAAAAGGAATGAAAAGTTCTTCGTTGTTAAGATAAACCAAAGCTTATTAAACAAAGTCAAAGAGACCCTAGAATATATCAAAAGTTTTCGTATAAAACATCATCATTTACAAGTAGCATTAAATGCGATCTTGGGTACTACTGAGGAAAAGGAACTCATTGATGTTTATTCAAACTTTATCGCACCCTTGAACTGTTGGGATTTCTCAAAACAAGGTAAAATAATTTGGAATACCAATGAGGGACATTACTTATCTACTTATCAGCGACTAGAGGTCCTCTTGACTAAAAAGATGTCGAATACCTTTGATAATTGTGTTAATTTCAATGATTTTATCTCAGCTTTTAATAAGTTTGACTTCACAAACGATGAGTCTGACAAGACATTAACTTTAATGCCACTAGTAAAGGAAGAAGTAAAATTAAGAGTCTTGGGAGCGGTTCAAATAGAAATGGACGAAACTTTCGATGATAATAAAGGCATAAAAAGTGCAAAAAAAATGGCTGTTAAGCTTTATCGAGTACACTTAAACGACACCGAAGACTCAACATTTATCCGTATTGTGTGGAAAACAGGACTTCTCAAGAAATTAGAATTTTACCGTAACCACCTAAAGAGATACTTGGGTGATAATTGGAATAAGTTTACAATTGGTATCGCAATCCACACAAAAATGACTCTGCTATTCCAGCAGTTGAGCCCTCTGGTAGACTTCAGTGAATGGTCTCACGAGCTTACTCAAATGACTGCTGGTGTAAATTTTTTAAAAGGTCAGGAACCTGTTATCAAGATCGTGCAGTTGCCTAGTTTAGATTTATTGGTAAATTTCGATTGGCGCTTGTTTCAAATTGCTGAGGAGGTAGTACACCTAATAGAGTTGGGCTATGGCATACAAACGAACTTACAATTACATTTCAAAGCTGTTCTTCTCTTGAGGCCCTACGTGCGATCTATCAAAGACTATATTGGAACGATAAAACGTATCATGAGTTTTGACTTAACAAGTGCAGACCATGGGCTTCACTATGGGTTTTTAGCTAATAATGCTGTCCAAAATGTATACAATGTTTTATTAGAGCTCTTGAAAACGAGCTGGCAACAAATGTCCCAGAATGTTGAATTTGAGATCTTACAAAATGATTCGAAAGGGGAGAATCTAACTGAAGTAAAGGCTCGAGACTTAGAAGAGTCGACGCCATTAATTAGTCTTCAAGCTTCAGTGGTAAACTTGTACAGGCAAAATCAAACTATCATGAAGTTGTACACAGTGCTCAAAAACAAACATTACCCAAGCTTAAAATCTTGCGAATACCAAAGCATGTCTTTTAGAAGTGTGCTCGAGAAAATTGAGGAAGAAATTCTCATGTTTAGAGAAAACGACTCTTTTTTGGCGTTGCGTGAGATCATTGGTGAAGAGGTGGCACAAATTTTGGTATCAAGATGCTTTGAACAGATATCAATATTCTCGCAATCGGTTAAAGATTCCGATTCTGGTTTTTCTCTTGATCAATGCAGACATGAAATTCATATTCGGGACCAATCATTCACAATTGAGCCAGGATTCGCAACCTCTAAATCACTTCTCATTCATCGTGTGAACACTGTATTAATCACGATTATGAACCAAAATGATTTTTGCACGGAGTATACATTTGGTGATCGACTTGAAAAGACAGGCGCGATTGATGAACTTGGCTCACTTGTATGTGATGCCTTGAAGAATGTTGATAGTATCATTGAAGAGAGTGAAGCATACTTTCTGAAATGGGTTGCTATTCAGGGTTTGTGGGAGCTCAATCTTGATTCCGAAAATGATATGGAACTATTAGTCCCCAAGGATTCAGACTTGATACTTTGGATTGAAATAGTAAATAAGATAAGGGGTTTGCGCCATATTCTAGATAATTCAGAAGACACCAAGCGATTTGGAGGCTGTATTTCAGTTGATGCAACCAAAGTTACTTCAAGATCGAGTCTCAAATTTGATAACTTTCAACAGTCCCTCGCCAAGAAGTTCAGTGGCGTTTTGATGGAAGACATAAGAACATTGAATAACTCACTTGGGCAAATTAGAAGTTCTTTGCTAGAAAAACTCTCGGTACATTCTGAATCAATTCAGACTTTGGAGAAAGTGGATGCATTATTTTACTCTGAGAGTAATATTTTAGACTGGAGACATAAGCTAAATCTCGTCAAGCAAGGGGAAAGAATCCTCTACAAACTTCGATTCAAATTCGGCTCAGAGTGGATTTATTCTGACGAAGTTGAGAATAAACTTCAAGAGATAAGAAGTCTCGTTGAAGACAAGAGAAAAACCATAGAGAACAACCATGAGGTTTTTATTCAGACACTCAAAAAGACAGCCACGGAATTGAAGAATTCCATTTCAGATCTTGTTGAGTCATGGAATGAAAAGAAGCCTATAGATGGAGATCTTACTTCATTTTCCGCGTTAAGAACAATACAACTGTTCGAAAAGTCATCCAAATCCCTATCTAATAGTAGTGGTATTGTGAAGAGAGTCGCTGATAGATTAAATATTCATATGCACATTCAAGATTCTATCTCCGACGTCGCTCACGATGTTTTGGAAATGAAGTCCGTTTGGCAATCCATCAATACTATTTCAGAAGCGTTTAATGAATATAAGGGCATGAAGTGGGATAATATCGACAGTTCAGAGTTCAGAAAGCAACTTGATTCTTTGTATTCCAAGACTCGAAATGTTTCATTACATGTTAAGCAATACAGAGCCTTCAAAGAGATTCAAGGATCAATTAAGTCGCATATGAAAAGCTACGCTCTTGTCAAGGAGCTCAAAGGCTCTTCAATGAAGAATAGACACTGGAAATCTTTGCTCAAACAGTTAAACAGAACTGACCTTGATGTATCATCTTTGACCATTGGTGAAGTCTGGGAGCTAAACTTAGAGTTAAACAAAGGCATATTTAAATCTATCCTTGAACAGTCGTACACAGAAGAAGCAATTGAAGAGAGCTTGAATCGATTTAAAAATGATTGGGCTAATACTGCATTCGAGACTTTTACTTACGAAAATAAGTTTAGGCTAGTTAGGAACTGGAATCTTTTGCTAAATCAATGTTCTGATCACATAAGCTCTCTTTCTAGCATGAAAAACTCAATTTCTTACGGTTTCTTCATGGAAGAAATCAACCAGTTTGAGGATAAACTCAACAGGATTTACACATTACTCGAATCATGGCTAGATGTTCAAAGGCACTGGGTTTATCTAGACGGGATTTTTGGGAATGAAAGTGCTAATATGAAGAAATTACTTCCGTTGGAATCTTCGAGATTCACCAACATAACTTACGAATTTATGAACGTTTTACTGGCAGTTTTCAAACTTGATACTGTTCTTTCGGTATTACTGATTCCTGATGTGCCCGACATTATGAAAAGATTGGCAGACTCCTTGAAGAAGATTGGCAAGTCACTAATAGATTTTTTAGAGAAGCAAAGAGAACTGTTTGCAAGATTCTATTTTGTTGGAAATGAGGACCTATTGGAATTAATTGGAAGCTCGAGTCACATTCACCGTATCTCTAGTCATTTGC
Organism: Priceomyces melissophilus; assembly: GCA_031081885.1. Taxonomy (NCBI): domain Eukaryota; kingdom Fungi; phylum Ascomycota; class Pichiomycetes; order Serinales; family Debaryomycetaceae; genus Priceomyces; species Priceomyces melissophilus. Next base: position 699,943 of record JARYTE010000004.1, on the reverse strand, counting down.
CAAAAATGTTTGGTGGTCTCTCCAGTTTAGACTTTTCAGATGAACTTTCTGCAATTGTTGCCATTAATAGTCCCGAAGGAGAGAAGGTTTTATTGAAGAATCCTATTTCCCTCGTGAAATACCCATATTTGATTGACTGGTTAAAGGAACTTGAGCAGGAGATTAAAAATACTCTTTCCTTAGATACTATGGCAGCATATCTAAGCTTGGACGAGATTTTTGGATCTAGCACCTTGAATAATATCAAACGATATATTGAAGGCCATTCCTTTCAAGCTGGACTTTTGGGTATGCAGCTTTATTTTACTAGGAACACTGAACGGGCAATAAAAGGGGACTCTCTTCACAGACACTTGGAGAGATATCATTCTATTCTTAGGCTCATTAAAGAGATAGTAATTTCAGAAGAAGTGCAGTTACTTAAAAGAAAGACAGAGCTTTTATTGATCGAGGTATTACATCAAATTAAGGTAATTGAGACTCTAATCAAGTCTCTGTCCATGGAGAATTCTTGCCAAATTTGGAGCATGCAACAATTGTACTACTATGATAACTCTTTAGAAGAGTCATCAGTTAGATTAACAGTAAAGCATTCATATTGCAGCTTCACTTATGGTTTTGAGTACCTAGGTGTTCCTGATAAGTTAGCGCATACGCCTTTGCTTGATAAGTGTTATCTCTCCATGTCGCAAGCACACCATCAGGGACTTGGTGGGTCACTTTTTGGTCCTGCGGGTACAGGAAAGACTGAATCTATCAAGTCATTAGGACAAAGTTTAGGTAAAATGGTTCTCGTTTTTTGTTGTGATGAGTCATTTGACTCTGAGTCAATGGGAAGGATCTTTTTAGGACTCTGCCAAGTAGGCGCTTGGGGTTGTTTTGATGAGTTAAACAGGCTTGACGAGCAGAACTTGAGTTCAGTATCTTCGTTAATTGAGAGTGTGACATCATCTAAGGAAAATGACATTATGAAAATTATTGGGAAAAATGTTAAGAAGAGAAAAGATATGGGGATTTTCGTTACAATGAACCCTGGATACGCTGGTAGATATGAACTTCCAGAAAATTTGAAGAAACAGTTCAGAAGCTTTAGTATGAAGACACCCGATAGAGAGATTATCGTAGAAACTCTCCTCACAACTATGGCTTTCTTGAATTCTAAGGAGATCGCTAGGATAATTGTACCATTCTACTTGGAACTTGAAGAACAAACTTCAGACCAAAGGCATTACGATTATGGCCTACGCAGTGTCAAGGCTTGTATAATGAAGTGTGGAAGCAGAAGGAAAAGGTTAGGACAGAAAGAAATTAACCTTTCGACGGAGAAGCAAATTACCTTAACCAGTCTTGACGAAACTTTATCTCCAAAGCTTGTGAAAGGCGACCATGATATTCTAACAAAACTTGAAAGCAGATATTTTCAAAATATTCATGTAGACTATGATGACTTCGATGCATTCAAAACGGAGTTGGTAAAGCATTGCGTTGACAAAGGCCTAGTTGCATCATCGTCTTGGTTGAAGAAAGCAGTCCAGTTATACCAACTTCAAAGTAGCCACCTTGGTATTATGCTCATGGGTGATTCTGGGTCTGGGAAATCTGTCTTGTGGAAGGCGGTATTGAAAATTATGTCAAATACTGAAAAGGCAAATTTTGTTTCTTACGTTATAGATAGCAAGCTAATGTCTAAGGAACAGTTGTATGGGAGATTGGATACGGTGACAAATGAATGGACTGATGGACTTTTGACCGATATTATAAGAAGAATCCACAGGAATGTAAGAGGAGAGTTGAGTACTAAGACATGGATAGTCTTCGACGGCGATATCGACCCAGAATGGGCTGAAAACTTGAATAGTTGCTTGGACGATAACAAAACATTGACACTCCCTAGTGGTGAGCGAATAGGAATACCAGAGAATGTTAGAATCTTGTTTGAAGCAGATAGACTAGATCATGCGACAATGGCAACTGTTAGCAGATGCGGGATGTTATGGTTTGATTCAGATTTAGTGACAATTAAAGAGTTAACAAGCAAACGTATCTTTGATTTAAGTTCAATTTTACAAACTGATAGCTTCCAAGAATTGTCTCTTTCTGATAGTAAACGAAACTTGAAAGCTTTACTCATAGAATCACTCAAAGAAGTTTTATCAACCACTTTATTAGATAAAGTTTTCAATTCCATTCAGAACTATAGACACATAATGAAGTTTGACCAAGGGAGAGCCATTCACACTTTGTTTATCTTTATTGCATCTTATTTCAGAAAATTCTTGGAGGAAAATCTTAAGAATGATGTCACAACTCAGGAAGTATCTAACTTTGTTGGAAAAATTACTCTCTTATCAATCATTTGGGCATTCACTGGTGATTGTCCGCTTGATAGTAGGGAAAGTTTTGGGCTTGAAGTTAAAAGCTATCCTGAGTTCTCTTGCCTTGATGAAATTCAAGATGGAAGTTACATTGACTACAATGTTTCATCAATTAGTGGTGAATGGATGAATTGGAACAATAATGTCAATTTCTATGACCTCGAGCCACACGAAATCACGAATCCAAATATATTCATACCGACGTTAGACACAACTCGCCATCAAAGTTTAATCCATGCCCTATTGAATGAACATGCCTTCTTTCTACTCTGTGGTCCCCCTGGATCAGGTAAGACAATGATCTTCTTGGAATCTTTGAGAAGGGCACCACAGTTAGATTTACTTTCAATAAACTTTTCAAAAGAAACATCAGTTAACTCACTTATGCAATTGCTTGAGCAGCACTGTGAGTATCACCATAGTGTCCATGGAATGACACTTCGTCCAAAGCTCAAGGGAAAATGGGTGGTTGTCTTCTGTGATGAAATTAATTTGCCGGCTCTCGACAAATTTGGCACACAAAGAGTGTTGTCATTAATACGTCAGTTTGTGGAACATGGTGGATATTGGAATCCTACCACACTCTGTTGGGTGACACTAGAGAACATTCAGTTTTTGGGTGCTTGTAACTCTCCAAATGACCCTGGAAGGCACCCTATTACCCAGAGATTATTAAGACAAACTGTTTTAATTATGGTGGACTATCCTGGAAAAGAGTCTTTGATGCAGATTTATTCAACAATAAATAAAGCCATATTGAAGAGTGCTCCAGACGTGAGAGGTTATCGTGATACTTTAACTAATGCACTGATAAGTGTTTACCTCAAGACAAAGGAAAGATTAACGTCATCAATTTGTGACCACTATGTATATTCTCCGCGAGAACTCACGCGATGGTCAAGAGGATTGTTTGAAGCCTTGAAATCTTCAACTGCACACACATTGACTGACCTTGTTAAGTTATGGTACCACGAGGGGCTTAGATTATTTTATGATAGGTTGGTTGGCGAAGATGAAAGATCTTGGACTCTTTCATTGCTTCAGGATACTATAAAGAGCTTCTTTCATGTACCAGATGTTAGTGAGTTACTAAAAGAACCTCTTTTTTACACTAATTGGTTGACTTCGAGATATGAAATAGCGGATAAGGAGCAACTTCGTGGGTTCATAAAAGAAAGATTAAGAGTCTTTAGTGATGAGGAAGAGAATATCGATCTTATCTTATATGAAGATTTAATAGATCATGCGTTGCGTATTAACAGAGTACTTAGACAGATGCAAGGGCATATGATTCTAGTTGGACCCTCTGGAAGTGGAAAGACTACCTTGGTAAAGTTTGTATCATGGGTTAATGGTTTGAAGTTCATTCCGTTGAACGTTCACAGAAAATTTCGCATACAAGATTTTGAAAAGATTTTGAGAGATCTTCTTTTGAAGTGCTTAAACGGAGAGAAGATATGCTTTGCCATAGACGAATCGTGTATTCTTGAGTCATCTTTTGTTGAACGGATGAACACACTCTTGGCTAACTCAGAGGTTCCTGGATTATTCGTTGGTGAAGATTTCAAGACACTTATGAAAGTCTGTTATGAGAAATCCCAAGCGCATGGACTTTTTCTAGATAGTGATGATGAGTTGTACTCATGGTTCACTCAACAAGTGTCGGTAAACTTGCATGTTGTATTCACCTTAACTGATCTTAAGGGTAAGAATAGCCCTCAAGTTATTTCCTCGCCCGCTTTATTCAATAGATGCGTCATGAACTGGATGGGAGACTGGTCTGTCAGATCTTTGGTTTCTATTGGTAATTCCATGGTAGAATATATTCCTTTAGATCTTCCCTCTTATACTAGACCTTCAGAGTGGGAGTACGTGTTTGGGAAACCAAATAGCATCAGGGAAATTGTCGTAGATATCTTGGTATATGTTCACTGCTTACCAAGACTATCTAAGGGGAACTTGGTGAAGAATTCGCCTGCGCAATACTTGCTGCTAATTACACAGTTCATTGAATTATTCAACTTGAAACAGTCTGAGTTAGAGAGTGACCAGAAGCATACCCTTAATGGGCTTGACAAACTTAGAGAGACAGTTGTGCAAATTGATAATTTGAAGAGAAACTTGTCGACCAAAAGAAATTCCTTAAAAATTAAGGACAACGAAGCAAAGGATACCTTAAGCAAAATGCTTCTGAGCCAAAATGAAGCGGAAAGAAAGCAAGAAGTTTCCATTGTAGCAAAAGAAGAGCTTCAGAAGCAAGATACAGAAATTAGAATCCGACGGGAAAAAGTTATGGAAAAGTTGGCATTGGCCGAGCCTGCTGTACTTGAAGCTCAGAGGGGTGTTCAAAACATTAAGAAGCAGCATTTGACAGAGATACGAAGTATGTTTAATCCGCCTTCTCCTGTGAAAATGACAATGGAGTCTGTTTGTACCTTATTGGGCTATGATGTGTCCACCTGGAGAGATGTGCAGTTAGTTATTAGAAGTGATGACTTTATACCGAAGATAGTGTCATTTGACAATGAGGCTTCCGTAAACTCAGCATTGAAAACCTTCATGCAAAAACAATATTTATCAAGGCCAGATTATAACTTCGAATCAGTTGATAGGGCCAGCAAGGCTTGTGGACCACTTTTGAACTGGGTGACTGCGCAACTCTCATATGCTGAAGTTTTGAATGTAATAGGACCATTGAAAAAAGAGGTGGAATATCTCGAAAATCGGAATAAAAAGACAAAGGCCCAGTTGATTGCAGTAGATGAAATGATTCAGGAATTGGAGGAAGGAATTGAAAATTACAAAGATGAGTATAGTAATCTAATAAGACAAACAGAGAACATTAAGATGGAAATGAAGCGAGTGGAATTAAAAGTTAATAAAAGTGAAACTCTTCTTAACGATCTTACTGAGGAAAAAGATAGGTGGAAGGCCAACGTCAAGAAGTTTTCGGAAACGAGGAACAATATTATTGGAAATTCAATACTCTGTTCGTCTTCCTTGGTTTATTTTGGCCCTTATGATCAGAAGACTCGAGAAATACTTATGAGATTATTGAAGGAAAGGATAAAATGCGCTGGAATACCTTTTGATCCTTTGCTTACTTTCGACTATATAGGGCCAAGTGATTTTACATGGACTATGAGAAGTGTCCTGAATGATGACTTAGAATTTGAAAATTATAACATAATTAAGTGGGCTAAAATCCCCTTTATCATCGACCCATCTTCCATAGTACTTAGGAGTTTTTCCAAGTTTAGTTCTGATAGGTTGATAATAACGAGTTTCCTCGAAGTAGGCTACTTGAAACTGGTCGAAAATGCCTTGAAGTTTGGAGGGCATGTTGTTATACAAGATGCTGAAAATTATGACCCTGTGTTGAACCCTATAGTGAGGGGTGAGATTCTGATTAATGGAGGTAGAAGAGTAGTGAAGCTTGGGACTCTGTATGTTGATGTATCAAAGAATTTCAAACTATATTTCCATACTAAAGAGGCCCTGATTTTCGTACCTGAATTTATGTCATCTCGAACAAAGGTAATCAACTTCTCTATAAGCGGGAAGAGCCTTGAAAAGCAGATAATAAATGCAACTGTCCGTTATTTAAAACCTGATATTGAGCAAAAACGAATACAGTTAGCATCTTTGCAATCTCATTATAGATCTAGACTACTTGCTTTAGAGAGAGAACTTTTGGGTTCACTTGGAAATTCCCCTGGTGCGCTTCTTGACGACGCCCAACTTTTGGATACTTTAGAAAAGTTAAAGAACGAGTCAAGGGATATCGATGAGAAGTTTGCAGACTCTGAGAATGTATTAGAATTAATTGAACGGTCACGAAATGAGTATTTTGAGATTGCCGAACAAGGAAGAGATATTTTCAAGATTCTTGAATATCTTCCTAAGATTGACGCATTATACTTTCAACCTATTGAATCTTTTTTAAATTTGTTCAACAACTTACTTCAGTCATTTGAAGGTCAATTCTCTAATGACTTGCTTATCGAGTCATTTTATAAAGAGGTTTTTGCAGATGTTTCGTCTTCATTAAAATTCGTGGACAGATTTACTCTAGCTACCTGCTTGACATTAAATTTGACGGCACTGAAAGAAGGTCCACATATTATAGGAGCATTCATAGAAATATTTAAGAGCGTGATATCTGGCACGTATAATAACATTCAAGAAGCTTTAAAAATGTTGAATGTGACTATGACTCCCAGTAATGACTTTTCCTTATCTGGATTGAACTTAATATTAGATCAAAATCACGATAATAAAGATCTTCTAAAGATTAGCGATATTTTGAGGGCCTTGACTAACAATCACCTAGAAGTTTCTTTTAAAGAAGAAATGAACCGGCAGTCTTCATTCCTATATTCTGGTATTGGTCCATATAGCACGAAATATGACTTAGAGTACTGGGCTTCGAAGCCAGGATCTTCTTCGAAACCAATACTTTTAGCTTCGCCTAATGGATATGATGCCACATCTAAGGTCGACCAAGTAGCACGGAAAATGAAAAAAGACCTAACTGTTGTTTCCTTGGGCTCAGGTAAGGAACTAGAATATTTGAATGAAATTGCTGAATCTGCTATGCTTGAGGGTAATTGGATACTAGCTCAAAATATTCAGCTTTCTGGGGACTCTTTAGAGTTTATCTTTAAAAAATTAGATCTGGTGGATCTGTCTTCTGAGTTCCGGATATTCTTCACAAGTAACACAGCTGAAACGATTCCGTCTAATATTATTAGGAGGTCAAAAGTTATTTTATTCGAAAATCAACCAAGCTTGAAGAGTAAGTTGATGGATGCTTTTCAAATTGTAACTGACGTATGTGGGTATGGAAACACATCTGAGCTTCATTCATGCTTTATTGTTTCTTGGTTCCATGCTACCATTGAAGAAAGACTTCGCTATGCACCGTTTTCATTCTCAAAGAGATATGATATCAATGATTCCGACTTGATATCTGCATCTACGATATTGAAAGAACTAACATTTCTTTCAAAAGGTCTTGTTCCGTGGAGAATCTTAGGATATTTAGTTGGTGATATTGTTTATGGAGGTAAGATTGATATTAAACAGGATGCAGTGTACGTCACAAAGTTAGCTGAATCTCTCTTCTCGATACACTCAACACAGGAGGAGTTTAATTTGATACTGAACCACATAACTAAAGTTACTGGCGAGATATTGAGCATACCACCCTCAGACTCGTCTAGGGATGAATATGTAGAATGGATTTTACAATTGCCTGACGATGCACCTTTGAGCTACGTTGGTCTTGAAGAAGATGTGAAGGAAAGCATTCAACAGAAAGAGATTAGACAGTCAACACAAAAAGTTCTTAATTATTATTTAAATTAACGAGGCACATACATTAATAGAAGTTTTTTTACAATGCGATTGCCATTTTTATTAAGGATTTACAAATAGAGTATATAGGTCAATAATTTTAAAGATCTCACCATCAAATCAATATTGTCTAATATTAACAAAATGATTTATTCATCGTCTTCCAAGGTTTGAGCAGCAATACGGTCCAAATCTCTTTGACCATTTTCGGAGATTCTTCTACCACCTTTAACAGAAACTTCTAAGACACCAATCTTCTCCAAAGCTTGAACAGCCTTTCTGTTAATAGAACCGGAAGCATCAACGTGCTTATGGGGTCTGAAACCTCTGTTCTTTGCACCACCGTACAATTTGTTCAACTTACCAACACCAACTTGCTTTCTCAAGTAGATGTGTCTGGCAACAGAAGCAGTTCTCTTGTAGAACCAGGTTTCAGCTTCTTGAGGAGGCAATTCTTTGTGAACAGAGGTCTTGACGACATCAACGTAACCTGGAACTTCCAATTTACCTTGACGTTGCAAGAATTGAGCGTAAGCATTGATGAAGTCTTGAGCTGGAACGTCTCTAAAATAATGTTAGTATTCTGTTTCATAGCAGGAGAGCAAGTTCACTCAAGGATAACAGGCGATAAATCAATATATTGGCAGGTTTTAATGGATGAAGATCCCGCTTACAGTCTCAAAGCTAGAAATAATCCTTCGACTTTAAAAGATAACAACTGAGGGTCATATCATGAAAAACGTATTCATGTAGTTAAAAAACAAATTATTCACTCTAGTGACATTCCCACAGTGTCGTTGGACTCACGATTCAATAAACAGATCACTTTTCAAATCCAAAATTATCAAACATATAGAAATCAACTCCAGCTTTAATGTATAGATGTAGTCATGTTCTCGGAATCAAACTTGAAATAAGCATGTTTTTCATTACCATAGTTCTATTAAAAATAAAAAATAAACTTTCCAAAACATCCTAAATATCCTTCCTCTACTTCTCTTTCTAAATTTCAAAGCTAGCATTACTTACCTAACGGATACACCTGGCATGATTAATGTACTATTCTATTTTAACGTATAATAGTTTAACTTCAATTATGGTGTAAATTTTTTATGGCCTCAAAGAATGGTGTGTACCGGAAGTCAGCCACTAGAGGATGGGGTGAAAAAAAAAAGAAGTTACACAAAAGGGGTGAAACTCTTTCACTTTCTGTCTATATGTGCCGTCGCGAAAACAAAATAATCGTGGAAATTAGGGTTTCAACCCTGAGCTGCATATCCTAATAGTTGCTAGAACCTTTTGACTGCAAAAAAGGTAATCAAATGGGTATATTTACTATCGCCTTCAATGTCGGACCTAAACAAAGTACTTATGCTCTAATTAAATTAAGTGTTAGTAAAATAAATTATTCAAGTTCTGTTAACTCCAGAGCTTACTAGTCTTTCTCTGAACACCGTATTGCTCCAACTCGACGAGACACGTTTCTACATCCCAGAAGTGGGCACTACTCGAATACTCAAGTAGGGACTCACTAGAGGAGTCATTCATGTAGAAAGGTACAGCCGTACATGGAGTGTCAGATAAATTTCTTCTTCTAGGCTGGAGATTCTGCTCAGTCTCAATATGTAGGGGATATATTACATCAAATGTCTCTCGTTGTCTATAACGAGGAGAGTTAAAAGGGAGACGACCAGAGGGACACGCTTTTGCCAACTTCAGCCAAAGAACTTTCGACTCAGGTGACCCTCTATTGGCATTCGCGTAATCATACATACAACCATGATAATAGTCTCTTCTTATGGAATCATCAGAGACTGACCAACATTTCTCCAACGAGACCAAAGAAATGTTTGAATAGACAGGAAGACCATGAACGTTGCTACAAAGATACCCTAGCAAATTTGCAACAAGATTGAGAGCTTGAATATGCGATTGGTCGATGACTTCTCCATATTGGAAATGTACTTCATTTACATTAAGTATTCTTACAACTCTCTTAATTACTTCTTTGTGTCTGACTGATAACTTTGGTGTAGAAAGGGCGCCCTCGATAATTGTAAAGGCCCTCTTATGGCTCCCATCCATTGCGCTATAAGTTTCCTCATCGAACCATGAAAAGAAGTTCAAAAACAGTAAGTCTAGTCCAATGTGCTTTAAAGATGGGATATTTTGTAAGATCGTCAAAAGCTTTTTCAAATTAGATTCAAAGGAACTATCAAATAAAGACCATTTTTTTGCCACTTGTTTGCCCTTGATCCTGGATACTCTAAGAGTTAAGGATTCTAAACATTTACAGTTTCTCTTGATACCGTCAATGAATTCAAAACTACTCTCATAAGTGATAACACACGCATCATTAACAAATAAATTTATCTCCTTTAAGCCAGTGTGTGAAACTTCAATCTCTTTATTCAAAATTCGGAGATCAGTGTTAGAGTCCATCTCATTGAAGTCGATGTATAAATCTAACCTTTTTAAGTGACTGATGATCTTATACAGAGCATCTATTTTCGATAATGTGACAGCATTTATGGAGAGAGTTCTCAAATTTTGGAAAGAATTTAAACCCCGAATAGTTTTGCTAGGAAGTTTTAAATCCAATACTTTCAAAGTATGAATATTCTTAAACATGTTAATATCCCAGTTTGTTAGTAAACTATTATCACACTCAAGATAATTAACAAAGTTGTTGACGCTGAATTGCCTCTGATATCTACTTCTGTATCGGCTATCACCGTTAACGGCATATCTGAAGCTATATCTTGCTAAATCTGAGCTAACACATTCGCTGAACCCCTTCTCCAATGTCTCTTTGATTAATTTCCTATGGTAAATATTCCTATCGGAAAAACGTTCAAGAATTTTGGGACTTGATAATAATGCATCCACCTGATTAATCCTTATCAAGCTCACAGCGCCAAACAATACTGACCCCAAAAGTGCTCTAAATACAGAGCAAGTCGAAGATAAAGATAGTAAGGAGTTAAAGATCTCTTTATCATATTTGAACTGATTCAATTCAAACATCGCTTGGTCCGATTGACCATTTTTCATGACATTTAAATTCACGATTCTATCAGTAAGCCAGCATAAGATTTCATTTAAAATCTCCTCAGGCAAATCTAATATTGATGTCAACGTCATGTCTAAATGAGTATTAGAGCATTAACCGCATCCATTGAGTGGGGACTAACATCTAGCCTTGGCCAATTATCCGATAAGTAAACCGATAAATCTCTGTATGTGATTCTATGGATGCGGCTTCTTAATCCGAATCACGTAAATCGCTTATCAATCGCATTTTTTGTTGGCAATTCATTGCTGGGTAGATACTACACATTTTTTAAAAGACCCATATCTGTCTTATTGTACACTCAACATATTTATAGAGAGCAAAGATTAAACAGTTTACATTAAAGCTTAATGAGAAATTGAGATTAGACCTTGAAACCTCTTGATCTTCTTCTACCTCTAGCTCTCTCGAACTTTCTACCGTTAGATAAAATTCTTGGAGCCTTTCTCTTGTGAGGACCGAAACCAAAGTGTCTGACAGCCTCTCTGTGGCTTCTTGGACCTCTGACAATGATGGTGTTTTGACCCTTTGGAGCTCTCAAAGCCAATTGATCCAAGGTGATGATTTCACCGCCAGCCTTCAAGATTCTAGCCTTAGCACCAGCGGTGAATCTTAAAGCAGCGACAGTAGCCTTAGGAAAGTCAAACAATCTGTTGTCTTCGGTGACAGTACCAACGACGACAACAGTCTTGTCAGCAGTATCCTTTTGCTTCAAGACACGAGCAATTCTTGAAACAGAAACTGGTGGCTTGTTGATCTTTGACAAGAACAAAGATCTCAAGATGACTTTGTTGAATGGAGCATCAGTACGACCTATATTTGTTAGTTATCGAAAATCCTTTTTCTGCTCGGAAGGCGCACATTAAACTATTACACCCATCAAATGATTGGCGTTCATGCACTTGCAGAATCTATGAATGATGGCATTAATCCGAACCATAAAATTTTATATCCAAGTACAAAATAAAAAGTTCAGTACAACTGAAATTGAATCACCTACCAGTGTTCCTACTAGTATCTCCACTAGTCACTTGTAATGTAGGTGAAAAAGTGTGTCTTCACGTCAAGTTACTGATGTCAAGTCGATCACTAAGTGACCCACACTATTCAATTATCAGCTTGCCATATCATTCTCACAGCCACTTGAATGCTAAACATTTAGCAATAGTTCATAGTCTTTGGACCACTTCTGTGCACAGCGTTTTCGCTTTGAAATATTCAACTTCTTCAAACTTCTATCATATACTTACGAGCTAAGAAAGAGTACAACTTGACCAATAACTTCAAGTAAACGTTCTCAGACTTTGGTGCGGTTCTGTGTCCACTTCTAACGTGTTGCTTTCTGGTGTGATCTTTACCCATTTTCTATACCACTGAGTCTCTTACACTGTTAAACAACTAAGTAGAAAATTTTTATAACGAGTGTCACTGCTTGCGCAGGGTAGCTGTGTGAAAAATTTTGATTCCCTTTGTGTCATCTCAGAAGGTTACACAAACGTTGCTACCAAGGGCAGCTTGCCCTTTCTTGAATATGAGCACGTGATAATATAGTTAAAAGGAGAAAGTTGCATTTGCATACTTGATCACGATATGGAGCACGTGATAATATAGATGTTACGAGCATGCTATCTGTTAGATATCGCTTTCCATTAAGCATACCTGATAATAATAATCCATCTATTAAGTCAACTCTCTGTTTTGTCTTATTTGGAAGTCCCTAATCTACAAAGAGGAGATACTCTTAGTTTCAGATTATAAGTTGAATTCAGAACAACTTTGGATAAATCCGACTTGTCTTAATTGCATATTAACAGGATGGCACAATTGACGCCAATACGAGGATTTGTCAACGTGCCCGTAAGCAAGTCGATCTGCATTCTAACAACCTTATCGGCAATATTATTATCGATATTGCAGTATCAGAACCATATCAAGCTAATTTTGGAACCTTTCATTATAGTCTACCACCAATACTGGCGAATAATCACATATCAATTTTTTGTTGTCAATGAATCTGATTTCTTATTGATAGTCTTGTTATGGTTTCAATTTAAGACATTAGAAAGACTATTTGGTTCAAGAAAATATCTATCATTGATAGCGTTATTTGGGATGTATAACTGTGTGGCATGTTTTTTCATAACAAGTATAGGGCAGTTACTTCTCAATTTCATTTTCTATGGATTGAAAATAGCATTCACTAGCCAGAGGGATCTCGTTTATGGCCCTACAGTTTTCAATACTATATCCCCCGGCCCATTAGGGATAATTTCTTCATTATACATTGCATATGGTACTTTTATACCGATATCCTATACGTGGTCAATAATAATAAAGAAGAGTAAAGATGATGATGATAGAACCTCGTCAACTGGATTGAATAGAAATAAAGGAGTCGTCAATCTTACTAGTCATTTTTTTGTACATGTTGTGTACACTCTTCTTTTACTTAATAATGGCTTTAATTCGATTATACCTTGTGTCATTGGTTTGATTATTGGAAAGTTGCATACCTATGATTTGTTGCCTGGTGCTAAGAGTTGGTTGATTCCTCAATTTTTGTTTAATTTGTTTGTAAGCCCCATTCTCAGTATAAAGTCTTTACCTAGTCGAATAAGGAGAAGGGTTCGTGGTGGATATGATCCAGTTAACGTAGATGGAAGGGATAATTCCATTCAGGAACAAGAACGTGAGACGCTTGAGGAAGATGTAGAAGAAGATCTGGATAGGAATAACGAAAACCAAATTCGTGCAGAAACACCGGTAAGACCACTAGGTAGTCAATTTTTAGATACATTTAGAACGTGAAGTGTATTAGGCGAAGGGAGATATAAGATTAATGAGCTCTATATATATTTATTTCCTATTAATGCGCTAATGAGGGACTTAAACTCTCAGAGTCTTTTATTTTTTCTGCTCGTTTAATCTCTGCTGCTTTCTTCTTTGAACATCCCAATTATATAATCTGGCGGTATTTACTTCCATTGTGGTAATGTTCTCTTTTAGAAACTGAAGATCCTCCTTAACAAGTTTTTCTTGTTCCTTATTGCTTTTAAGTCTGTCATTAAGTAATTCGGTAGCTTCATCCAATGGGTATTCCATCATGACTTCAGCGCCTAACCATAAGTAAACAGATTCCAATTTTTCAACATCTATTGATGCCTTGGTATATAATGTATCATTTAACTCATAATTTGACAATATTTTACCACGCATTTCGTCATCATCATGTTCGTCTACTTCCTCTGCCTTCTTTTCCTTAATATAACTTATTATATCCAAGTTTTTCTCTATATCTGGAATTTTAGTGTTGAGATCAGCTAACTGTTGTAATTTTGAAACCTCCATATATTTATATTGTTGTAATCTTTCCTGGAAAACAGCAAAAGACTTTTCATACTCATTATCAGGATCCTTAATCACATCTTCCACTTTCTCAATGAAAGGAGCCTCGGGAATACCTCGAGGATTACTTTTATTTGTTCTGAACCAAGTTAGTATGGGCACTAGACTTACATGTTGTCAAATTTAGGGACAAATTCAAACAAACATGGTCAATCGAAATAACTTACCTCAAGAAGTCGGCCATTTTGCCAAAATGCTAGAAGATTTGAAGTGACTTAGCAAAGTAGAGATCGATGGTAGAAATTAAATAAAAATGTCGCATTTCTATATGCGAAATGCTATGCACTATATACACCTATTATACTTTGTCGTTAAACAGTTTAAAGTATCTATCACGGAACCTTTTTACATTGCTACTCTTGAGGCCATTTGAACTTGCACCTCTATATGTTTCATCTCTTTTCACGTAAACTAACAATCTTCTCGACCATTTATTGAAAGTTTGCTCGAGATTATAAAGAAGCTCCAATTTTTCATGCTGGGGAATTTGATGAGGCTCAAACTCGTCATTAGCAGTAGGCATCCAGAAGCCTAAACGACCGCCAACAGGTAATCTCTGTGCTGCAAATTCAAGCAAGTCTCTTAAAAGATCAAAGAGTTCATACGGTTTTTTTGGCGGGATAAAGTCCTTCCTTAGGTGAGCTTTCTCACCATCTATTATTACATTCTCTCTTTTCGTTGCCTTTTCAGGGTCTCTAGACCCACAAACTTTTAAGCCTTCTCTGACACCATAGGGAGGATCACATACTATTGAGTCAATAGAGAAATTACTCCTGAATGCATTATTGGTGAAATCCATAGATAAAAGGTCTAAAAGATGCAGAGTGAGACCATATTGTTTAAAATTGGCTGGTAAGTTGCTATCTTTACCTTTTCCTTTAAGTACTCGCACATCTATATCTGATCCTATGGTTACTGCACCATAATGGGAGGCACTTATCAAAAAGGATCCTGTGCCAACGAATGGGTCATACATTATTTTTCCCACATCAGCTTGTCCTATGTTACAACTCACAAGAGAAAGCTCTGCTTCAAATGATGTAGTTCCAATGTATTTTCTTGTTTTTAAATCGTATTGATCTAAAATTCCCTGTGATCTAGCACTCAATTGTACTCTCCTGGTAAACCATAAATAGTCAGGAACTGTGGCCTTTTCATGATTCTCATTTGCATAATCTTCTATCACTGCGTAAACCTGTTGAGGGTTTTTCATTCTAATCTTTCCTCTGAAATCGAGATACGAGAATGATTCAATGGTCCTGACCCTTTCTTGAGGACTGTTACCACCTCTATAACTTACGAAATCAAATTTGAATGTCTCTGAGCGATGTTCATCACGCAAGGACATAGCTCTAGTTTTAACACTTGTATGCAATTCCTCTAGGTTTCTTCCTTCTCCCCATAACTCATATATAGCCTTACTGAGAACCGACCTTTCTATAAGTTTTTTCGCTTCATTGTCGTTTTGAAGTTTGACAATTAAAAATGGCTTTTCTTCATCATGATGCGAGAAGTCAACAGCAATATTATAAAGGTCAGCCAAAGACTCGAGCTCAGCCTTTCGAAAACCAGGATAAGCCTGGGCGAAATGAATCACATACTCCTTCATTTTTCTTACTTTTTACCTAGATACTTCAAGCTCGATTTTCTCAGGCATAGTATAGATATCTCATCGAAGGACAAATGCAGGAAGAGGACTAAAAGGTGAACGGATGCAAAAGGAACTGAATTTTCAGAGGTTTTCCGGTAAAGAATGTAGCCCAGAAGGAAATAAGATAAATGGATAGTCGTATACCTTCTTGAATAATGCTTCCCTATTATATAATTCTCAAACAAGTCTTTTCGTTGCTGTTGCAATGTCATATTTCCAACTTGCTGCAAAAATATAAAAAATTTACTCGCAAAAACTAACAAAGTTCACTAATCAAGAATTCAATTAAGAGGCTAACAATGAGCTTCAGCAGACCCCTTTGGTTATCCTTGGGTATCCTTGGTTACCCAGTTGACTTAAACTCTCCTAGATATACGATAGATGGAGATACTGTATGCATTACTGACGACTTTTTCAAGTTTTCGTAAATACACGACCATAATTTTTGGAATATGTGTCGAGTTCTTTTGGCTCGCCGGTAGGCCAGATTAACACTTAACGGAAGAAGACATAAACAAGTCATAACTAGCAATCTATTGTATTTTAGCTACATAGACTTTGTTTAGTTGTATACATTTCATAAGTTCAATAAACTAAGTCTTTAAAAGCTGACGTCTCGTACATTTAGTTAGGTGGTAGCTTAGAACGGATATGTCTTCACTAGACGATGACGAAGCCCTCTTCGAGGATATTTAGTAAGTATTAGTTCAATCGGCTATTGTTCCTAATACCTAACCAAGACGCAATGGTGAGGATATTGCGTTAATATTTGGTGGGCTACATGGATCTTAGACTCTAAATCTGAATAATCACTAACAAACATTTAGCGGGGATGACGATCAACCTCAGAAGGATGAATCTAATAAAGAGACCAAGGAAGAAACAAAAACTTCGGAATCAGATAAAAAGGACAGTGATAAAGAGACTTCAAGTCAAGAGAAAACCGAATCAAGTACAGCTAGCGTAGCTGGAGAGGGTAGTACAGAACAAGTTGATGAAGTAACCAAAGCAACTGGTGCACCACCACCACCACCAGTACTTAGCGCTACTGCACCAGCTCTAGATTCACAAAGTGATGCGATTCAGAATACTGGTACTAATGCGCTGTCAGTGCCATTTGCTGGTGCTAATGCAGTTTCTAGCGGTCTTCCCGATTTTTCGGGTCAGGTTCCACCAGTGCCTCAAAACTTTCAACAGTTTCAACAGCAATTTCAAGCGGGACAAGTGCCTCCTATGCCGCAAGCTCCACAAGTTCCTGCTCAACAGCCTCCAGCAATAAATCCGTCAATGCCCCCATCCAATATGGGCAAGGAAAGTGGTAAGATGTTTATTGGAGGACTTAACTGGGATACTACGGAGCAAGGTTTGGTTGAATATTTCTCTAAATTTGGTGAAGTTGTTGATTACACTATCATGAGAGACAATAATACCGGAAAGTCAAGAGGTTTTGGATTTTTGACATTCAGAGAGCCAAAATCAGTAGATGAAGTCATTAAAAGGGATCATATCTTGGATGGTAAATTGATTGACCCGAAGAGAGCTATCGCTAGAGAGGAGCAAGATAAAGTTGGAAAGATCTTCGTTGGAGGTATTGATCCTATGGTGAATGAAAAGGAATTCAATGACTTTTTCGCTCAGTTTGGTAGTATCATAGACGCACAATTGATGATTGACAAGGATACTGGTAGATCTAGAGGCTTTGGGTTCATTACCTATGACTCACCTGAGGCTGTTGATAGAGTCACTGTCAACAAATACTTGAACTTAAAGGGAAAGGCAATGGAAGTGAAAAGAGCAGAGCCTAGGGGCCAGCATCAACAGAACCAACAACAAAGTCAACAGCAACAGCAGTACGGAATGTATGGTGGATATAATCAGTATGGACAAATGCCATACCAACAAAACATGTATGGGCAAGGCATGAATGGTATGTCACCAGAAATGATGCAAGAATATTGGCAAAGAATGCAGCAATGGTATATGTACCAGCAACAAGCTGCACAAGCTCAAGCATCTTCCGGTGGTGACTACTCTCAACAGAATCAACAAGGTCAGTCCGAACAACCTGCCCAACCTTTGAACCCCCAACAACAGGCACCAGAACCTCCAAAACAAGAACAGGAAAGTGTAAGTGATAACAATTCTTATAGTTCTAGAGACAGGGATCAAAGAAAATCCAATCCTCCTAGAGGACCAAGAAGAGCTCCTCCTTCAGGTCCTTCTGGATCTAGAGGTGGAAGAGGTGGTTATCAACACAGAAATAAAGGATATCATCCTTACAGTAGAGGTGGTGGTGGAAGAAGATAATCGGCCCCCAATATATTTCTCTCGTCTACAATTTATGTACTAACATTGAAAATAAAATTTATTAATTATGCATTGATCGTAGAATTATTTCCTCTTCGAAGGTCTGGCATTCTTAGCCCTGCGCTTTTCTTTCAAGTTTCTTGACTTTCTTATGTCATCTGTGGATCTTAATTCTTGCTTCTGGCCAGGTCTATGGAAACCCTTAACGCTAATACCAGAGTCGAGAGCCTTATCAACCTTCTTCTTCTGTTTATGGTAATCATCTCTGTATTTATCAGGAAGCTTAGGAGCCTTAACCTTCTTGTGAACGAACTTTCCTCCAGGTTGTGGCGCGTCATTAGAGGGTAAAGAATTGTTACCAGATTTGAGATTTCTTTGTTTCTTCCATGTATCGAATCTGCCTGATTTATAAGAAGCAGGTATCCTTTGTCCACCTTCTCCAATGATAAATTTTTGATCGGTTGACCTCGAATTAATATATTTTCCTTTCTTTTTATCCCATTTCATGACTTGTGTGTTCTTTTGAAGTTTATCATCGTTTCCGAGATCAAAAGAAGCTTGCGAAGCATCATTAACAAAAGAAGAACTCAAAGATAATTGTTTATCTTGAATAGAAGAAGCAGGAGCATAATGACTCATGTAAAACTGTGGATCTTTAAAACTCTTCTTCTGTCTCTGCTTTTTACTATCAAAAACATCATCTGCGTTCTCGAACGCTTCATCCAAATCCGGATCATCATCTTGGGATTTAATTTTCGCATAGCCAATCTCACTTTCATCATTCAAGATCTCATTTTCAATACTGTGATTCAAACCGGCACTTATCTCACGTTCCAAAAGTTCTTTCTTTTCTTGCGCTTTCTTTTGAATCGGTAAAATCTGTTTTCTACGCTTGTTCATGAACTCTGCTATATGTGAATCATCATTTTTTCTGAGTTCAAAAACAGTCTCCTTGGAATTTCTATTAGCTAACTTAGCCAAAAAATTATCCTTTTCTTTCTCGAGGTTTGGTCCAAAAAGAATATGCTGTTCATCCCATTGACTAGTTTCTAATAGTTCTTTTCCTCTTTTCAAAGATTCTTGTGATGCAGGTTGTCTAGTTCTATGATATAATTTTTCACCTTTTGCAGCAACGTCTTTTAGAACGCTTAAATCATAATGTTCTCTTATAATGTTGTCATAAAGTTCCACATAAGATTCAAGATCGTTTCTTGGTATTGAACCAAGAACTAGTCTATCTGTATATGAAACTTCAGGAGCCTTATAGTTTGGACCTTGCTTGGACTTTAAAAGTTCACACTTCTGTTCATAAAGAGAGGTGACCATGATTTTTTTACCTAAAAATAATTCCAAATCCAATAAGTACGGTAATTCCTTCTCATTAACAATGGAATATGCCCAACCTTTATTGCCAGCTCTTGCCGTTCTTCCGACACGATGTATAAAGATTTTTGACGATGCAGGCAACGTATAATTTATAACATTAGCCAAAACAGGAATATCAATACCACGAGCAGCGACATCAGTCACCACTAATAGTGAGGTCAAACCGGATCTGAATTGGTATAATTGTTGCTTTCTTGCGACTTGATCCAAGGACCCGTAAATATATGAACAAAGATATCCAACGTCCCTCAATAATGTGGTGATATATTCAACATGATGTTTAGTGGGAACGAAGACAATTGTGGATTTTTGAGACGGTAAAACATTAGCTGGAGGTAATCTCTCTCTCTTCCGTTTTTTCTTGTTACTTTTAAACTTCCTATCATCGTCTTCACTATCGGAACTGTCACCACCTTTATCTAAAGACTTCAACTTTTTAATTTCTTCCAGTGTAGGGAAGGGAAGTTTAATAACTTCCTGTAAAACGTATATTAAGTTAGCTTCTCTTTCTGTCTTCTTGGTGGTGAAAAATGCCATTTGTAACTGTTCAGATATTTTCGATTCAGCATCTAAACGAACTAAAACTGGATTCACAAGTCCCGCTTTGGCAAATTCGACCAAGTTCTTAGGTAAAGTAGCAGAGAAAAGTAGCGATTGTCTAGAAGCTGGTAAGGCACCGAGAAGTTCATTTAGTTGTTCAGCAAAACCCATTTCAAACAACCTATCAGCCTCATCAAAAACCACGTATTCTATTGTGCTCAAATCTAATTCCATCTCTACTTTTAGATGTAAGAATCTTCCGGGGGTAGCAACCACTATATCTGGCATCGATAACATCGAAGAAAAATGGTCCTCTAAGGAGTCACCTCCGACCAACAAAATCGTACGGAGGTCGGTACCTCTACTAAATTCTTTAGTTTGCTTAAATGTCTGAAGAGCAAGTTCTCTAGAGGGAGATAAAATCAATGCTCTAGCACCAGCCTTAGGACTGTGACTCTTCAACCTCTCGATGACAGGTAAAACAAATGCCGCCGTCTTACCTGAGCCAGTTCTTGCCATACCCACGACATCACGATTATCCATAACCAAAGGTATCGTCTTCCTTTGGATTGGAGTAGGCTGTCTGTACCCTTTTTTTGCGATATTTGACAACAAAAACTTGGAGAAACCAAAAGATTGGAACGACCCTGCCTTTGCTTTCTTTGCTTGAGGATTATTGGATGTGAAATAAGAAGAGATATCTTTCGACTCTGTTTCACCTTCATTATCAGATAATTCTAATGATGGAAAAGCCAAATCCTTAGACGGCTCCTGTTTCTGTCTTTTCAGTGAAACCTCCTCATTGTCTTCCTCTTCATCGCTTGTTATAATATCTTGTACTTCATCATTATTGTCAGACTCCAGCTCCAGCTCAGAATCAGATGGATCCAATGCCAAAGATCTGGTGATATCAAATTCTTCTTCGTCCTTCATGACCAAGCACAGTTAAAAGAAATCAATTTGATATTTGAGTTCTAAAGCATCTCATCTCGAAAAAATGTGCGCGAAACTCGCTGATACTTTTCGTGTGAATGAAGTATTTACAGTGATTATGATAGTGGTTTTCAATTTATTCAAAAGCTAAATACGTCTATACGTTGAGAAATCATCGTAACAGGCTTCCATATGCTTCTTCACGGAAGAGCAAACTGGAATATGCTAGTTATTAGCTTCGTTGAATAAAAAAGTACCCGGAGGGGGGGCAATGAACCCATATTATCATACAAACATTGCCATGAATTGTACCTTACCCTATTATTCATGAGAGCTGTAACTTTTCCAACTCAGAATACTTCATTCGTATCTATAGATCAGCAACATTTTCAAGTCATTACATCAAGCCAATATATTCTCAAACTCATCCAAGTTCTCTAACTCATCCTGTTGCGACACACGATTTATGACTTCTCTCTTAGAACTCTCTTGTACGTACCCATCTAATAATAACTCGTCAAGGATATGATATGCTTTTTCAAACCCAAAAATAATATCTAACTCACAAACATTTCCATACATCTTGTCCATTTGTTCCACAAATCTATGAATTGTTTCTAGTGCAAGTAGCTCATTGTCATTATTCTCGATCCCAACGATAAAGAATAAAGAGGCATATCTTCTGTAAACAATTTTACTATCTTTATATTCCAAAACATTGCACATTCTGGCGCGTCGAGAAAGGATCAAAGTAGTCAACTCTTTAGTGATTCTAGCCTTTTCCTTCTGGGGTATTGTTTCGTACCATTTGGATAATCTTACCTTTCCCTGCCTAGACAACAAGAGCAAGAATTGAATTGCCATTTTATTGTTTGTACTGGAAAAAAATTTCGTTGTGAGTGAAAGCTTTTAAATTGAAACACACGCTAAGAAAATCACTAAAGTAGAAAACTCTCAAAGATTTTCAAGATTCTGGTAAGTTTCCAATAAGGCACCAAGCTATTAGCACACTTACTGAATATTGATATCGTTTCACGAATGGAAAATACTTTGAATATTGAACACTCATGATAACCTGCACACAATTAGGAATATACAATTTTAAATATGATCTCATTTTAGATTTCGCTACTTACTCTAATGTACTTATCGTAGACTTGAGAAAGTTCAAATGTTCGTTTATCTCTTTACATAGTTCACTTTGACCGACTTCTTCAAATGTTTTTAACGAGATATTCAAGTCACATAACAAGAATTTCATGTTTGTCCATTGAAGTGTTTCGAAATCCACACCAGTCATTCTCCTCATACCCAGTCCGTATAACCTTATACGATCCCCATTATCATTAAAGATTTTTTCATTGCTCTTCAAGGCCCAAGGGTTAAGCTTAGGAAAGTTGGAATGAACGAAAAAGATACGAGGGCCTTTTTGCAAGAGGGTTTCTTTCCTGACCATCATTTCTTGATCTTCCACTGATCTACTCAGCATCTTTTTCCTCATTAAAACTGAATATTCATAGTCTTCTATAGGATCAAATTGACCCATACCAGTTCCAACAAATTCACCCGATTTCATGTAGCCAAATGCATGTAAAAATCTACCTACTTGATAAAATGGCTTTTTCAAAGAGCAAGTAGCAGCCAAAAAAGTTTCCTTGTCACCTTCCCCATCAGATCCTTGAGAGAATAACGGATAGAAATGCGAAGGACCATAAATGTTGTAGTATAATGCTAAAAGTAGTGCCTTCATGTGCGTCTTTTTATTGATCATTAACTGACCAGATTCCGAAGTAGGATCAGGAATACTTCCTTTTCTTTGGTGGAGTGGGACTCCCTTCAAGTCCTTAATTTTTCCATGGTCTTTAACTTCCTCATACCTTCCAGTGTGCTCATTATATCTAGGAGCGTATTCATCAGTTACTTTCATGCCAGCGATTTTATAAAAGAAGGGTGAAGTTGCCCTTCTCCAAAAATCTGGCCACACAATGAGTCCCTTCGACTTAAATGGTTCGCTTGTGAAAAGTGGCAGTGGTGAGTGGATAGGAATATTGTCACTATCTAGAAGCAAAACATTTTGGAAACTCAGTACAAGAATAGCCAATGATTTATATTGGAACCCTTTGAATTGCATTTTAGAAACTGCGGATTCCGAATTTGGCGCCAGAAGAGCAGTAGGTAAAAAGATACACTTGGCATTGAATGCCGGAAGAACTCGCGAGCAAAAATCTGGTTCAAACTCCTCAAAGGTTGGGATCAATACTTCAATGGGCAACGTTGTACCGAGAGATCTCAATGACTTGATTGATAATAAAGTTAACCAATTAAACTCTCCACCACCGACATACACTATACCATCTCCAGAATAAATACCATCGAGAGCTCTCTCAGGTAAAGACTCCTTTACCCATCTATGAGCTCTTATCATATCGTTAAGTTCCGTGTTGTCTAACTTCAAAAATTTATAAAGAAATTCCTCATCAAAAGGCTTACTGCTCTCTTCCAGAACAATGTACCTGGCATGATAAATCTTTTCTTCGTCATTATACTTCATAGAAGGGAAATTTGGTGCCCCTTGTATGATAATATCAAAGACCTTCTCATAAAAAGCATGAGCTTCATGTACTCTCGATTTCTCTTTATCACTTTTTCTTTCGTATTCATCAATAATTTTCAGTTTGATTTCTTCCTTTTTAGGATCATAATCGGGTTCTGTATTATCTTGTGGCACTCCTGATGTTTTAGCAAAAGGTACGGTATTCCCATCGTCTTGTGACTTGAAAAATGATAGACCACCAAAGATCGACAGAGACTCATCAGGTGTTCCGACACCAAGACTAGTCGATGTCAGGTCTGTTCCATCCAAGTGAACGCTCTGGATTATGATAACGAATAGAACTATGATGGCACACAAGGCAACAAGGATATTGCCTGGCCTATGATGAAAGATTCTTTTTACCCTCAGCTTTTTCATTTATATCACAACTCTTTGGCACACTAAGCGCAGGGGCACTATGATCAAAAAATGTAACGCTATCAACTCCTATGTGAAGGACTCAAAGGAATAGTATATAAATGTGGTTGTTAGGTTCAAAGGTGATAACGCGTTCACTTTGCGCTAGAACTAATTAAGTTTGCAGTAACTTGCTATGAATCGGGAAAATTTGACCGCACCAAACTTTGTACCACTACAATGAAATAGCACGGTAGGCAGTGCCATTTTACTGAGAATCCCCCTAATGTTTGCGGCCATTCTCTTACAATTGACACAAACACTGCGCCAAGCTTGTGAGCGCGAGCCCACTAAGGGCGCGAGCTAGGTAGATCGGCTCTGATACTGAATGGAAGTCGTAACAATGTCTTATACCTCGCGACATCGTGCTGGTCAATGCAGGCTAAGTTTAGTTTACGAGACATATGGGCCCGGCCCCGGTAAGAGGCTGAGATGAAACAAATTAATAGTAAAAGCAACTAAATGTTAATAACCAGATGACATCAAAAAATGTAGCAGTAGCTTTCAGGACTATTTCCATGATTTCATATCTGCTGTTGTTTATCACTGGTCACTATTAAACCAGGGGTACAAGCACTATTCGGGGCCATGAGACCAAGTAGATCTGTAATCTGCAGTATCACTCAATTTGCTCAGCCTGGTTTTTTGTGTCACTTCCTTATACATAAACAGTAAGCCAATTTAGATGACATGGGTGGGCTGCCACGTTTGTAGTGTTATTGAAGAATTCTATAAATGAAAAGTAATAAATCCCCAAACGATTGCTCTACTATTTCTTTCCAAATATATACTATAAGGTATTAAGCTTGATAAAGTCGATTTATTTCCACTCCAAGATCGGGAGGGGCATCGGCAAAAATTATTAAGCTGCGAAGCTGAAGAAGCTTGTTTTTGGGGCCAGAAAGAGCTCCAGACACACCCCATATTTTATTTTACCTATCCAAACACTGAACTTGCATTTTAAAGATACAGGTTTGATTGAACTAACTTATCTCTAGTTGATACTCTAGCAGAAATTACCTTTGTGTTTTTGCTTTTTGAAGTTTTGGAACCCTCCCTCGTCTACTTGTGAGCAACAAGAAGCGAGAAAAAAGTATACGGTGCGAAATAGATGACTACCGAAACAATTTTTATTCTGACTATTGATTGTGAAGAAACAAAGATGGAGCATAGGGAGTCTAATAAAATAAAAGATCCTCTTACAGTACATACACCGCTCCAGCCTTCTTCTTCGTTACTTCAACAAGGGTCTATGGTAGATCATGCTCGACTGAAGTTGATAAAAAGTGAGACACCGAATTTAGATCAACATCATGACCTCACAAACAAAATAATAACAGAACCTTACAAATTACAGATATCTCATGAGCCACCATCAGAGGATTCTCGAATAAACAAACATTCTAAATCGGAGCCTTATATAAACTATAATAGTGGATCTTCGGGGTCTGATGTCGCTACTAAAAGTATTGTAACAGGAAGAAAAGCCGCCAGATCACTTGGGCTATTCCGTGGAGACGCCACTATAAATAAGATTGGTGAATTATTAGAAGAGAGAGAACCTGGGAGTGAATTAAATGAAATTAATGCCGAAGGGGAATCTTGTCAATACAAAGCCCCCACTACATCAACAGGTAGCGATGACCTTAAACCAACGATGGTAGAGATAGAGCCTGTTTCAAGTGCCACATATTTTCCTCATACTCCAGCAGATCCATCACACACTTTGAAGAAAGAGCAAGAAAAGTATGAATCACTCCCACAAACACAGCATTTAACCGCAGACTTAGAATTTGATCATTCTAAAGATGGTGATATAACCAAAATACAGAAGCACAAAAAGGAAGATGAACAATCTACGTCCGAAATAAGTGAATTTCCCAAAGATAAGAAAGAAGTTAAATTTGGCGATTCTCATGTATATCATCTTGATATGGAAGATAACAATAATCGATTTCCTTTAGCAGTAGAGTTAAGACCTTTCAAAAATAAAGTAGGAGGGCATACGGCGATCTTTAGTTTTTCCAAGGAAGCAGTATGTAAAGCATTGATGAATAGGGAAAACATATGGTATGAAAATGTGGAAATGAGGCATCCTAAGCTTTTAAAATTTATGCCTAAATACATAGGAGTTTTAAATGTTCGATACTCCAGTGTGATCAGTGACGATATCGAGAGTTCATTAACGGATGAATCAGTTATAGCTAATGAATTAGAGAAGTTCTCGAAAACTTATAATGATGATCATGAATTCACTCCAGAAGTCGTTTTAGATGATAATATGCATATAATACCCGATAAGCTTTGGAAAAGATATTCCAGCTCAATCCAGTCCCCAAATAATTCATTAGGTAGTCGAGAATCACATGGCAGTTATAATAATCAAGATCACAATAGGAAAAACTATTGTAATGTTGGCTCGACATCTGTTAATCATGATTTGCAAGCACAGATATTACAAG
Source organism: Priceomyces melissophilus (assembly GCA_031081885.1). Lineage (NCBI taxonomy): Eukaryota > Fungi > Ascomycota > Pichiomycetes > Serinales > Debaryomycetaceae > Priceomyces > Priceomyces melissophilus. The sequence goes on along the minus strand of JARYTE010000004.1, from coordinate 673,443 downwards.
AAGTATTTCATCCTAAACCATCTAAGAAGGACACTTCAGATGAAGAGCAAGACGATATATTTTCCATGGATGACGTTTCAAATTCTGATAATGAAGCTAATGATACTTTTAACTCCCCAGCTCTATCTCCAAGTCGTCATGACACACATGAACATATTATGAGAAAGCATACGAGATTCGAAAGATTTATTTTATTGGAGGATTTAACATCAGATATGGAGAAGCCATGTGTATTAGATTTAAAGATGGGTACCAGACAATACGGTGTGGAAGCTAATAAAAAGAAACAACTTTCTCAAAGGACAAAATGTAAAATCACTACGTCAAGGGAACTTGGAGTTAGAATTTGTGGACTTCAAGTTTATGATAAAGAGAAAGAATCATTTTACGCCAAGGATAAATATTTTGGAAGGAAAATTAAGAAAGGAATGGAGTTCTGTAAAGTTCTTGCTAGGTTCCTTTATGATGGTGAGAGTAACTATTCAGTGTTATCCAAGATACATCCTTTAATAAGTCAACTTCATGAATTACTCGCGATCTTCACCAAACTTGAAGGTTATAGAATGTATGGATCTTCAATTTTACTCATGTATAATGGAACGAGTAATAAGCCGCAAGATATTAGAGTACGGATAATAGATTTTGCCCAATCACTTATTGCGGAAGATACTCTCCCTACCACCACTACTATCCCACCTAAACACCCTAATTTACCGGACAAAGGATATTTAAGAGGACTTATCTCTATTATAGAGTACTTGAAGTACGTATTCAGTATTTTAACTGGGTATGAGTATAATAATGAAACAGTAAAGCTAGTAGAGCAACAGAAGGAGAAATATTCCCAATCAAACAAATGGCTTAATTGGGATGAATTTGAGAGATTGGAGAATGGTGATAATAATGACCCCTTTGATAGGGAGTATAACAATCCTTCATTAGACGATGATGATGACGAGGGAATTTCTGACTGAACCATAGCAGTAAATACAATTTTATAATTGATAATTGAACAATATCCCTGTCTGTTGAGTAGTTCCTGAATTAGAAATGGAAGAGCGAGCCACATACAGTGTGGGATTTCAGAATCTTGCCAACAAAGACAAAGTCGAGATTAGAGTTCGCAACCGAGTCAGATTAAGATATGCCTAGGTGTGATTGTACTTTACGACTATCGACTTCCGAGTAGGGGAATTCTTTGACAAATTGAATTAAAGACTTTATGCCACATCAAATCTGCGACAGTGATGGGAAGCCGCTTGCTTATGTTTATTTCGGTAGCTGCAATCCGCGATGATTTTAAGCTGACCTCAGACAAAAAAGTTTCTTACTGGCTCGGAATTGTGTACCATTTCTGCAGTACGGCATTTACTACTATCGGTGACCAAGATTACCCTATAAACTGCACCTATCTTGTTTAAATTTTTTAACGTCTCAGAGTTTTGCGGGATTTTCCTAACAATAATTGCCTAATCGAATCTGGTGAGATATTATGCTCGAATAGATAGATGGCGTTTGAAGCATAGGAGCAAACAGAGAGCGATTTACTTCGCTGGTTACTTAATTCGGGGTGAAGAATTTTCTTTCAGGTTAAAATATTTTAAAATTTGTTTATAGTAACTGAAGCCTTCGGTCGTGTAGTCAGTCTGCCGTCTAAAAGCTAACACTCATCGTTAGCAAATCCAATAATAGAATGGTAGTAAAGTCAAAATACAATAAAATTTTTCTTGGGTAATTAAGTTTGATAGAAATCCTCCCTAGGGAGCCCCTTAGATAATGCGTTCCTTAGATTGTGCCTCGAGGGTTATTTCTCTTCCCCTATGATGGTGCTTGTAACCGGTACCGCTTCTCCCCTATAGCGCGTCAAGCCTTCCATTCGCGGAAATGCACATTGTTGCTACAAAGTACCCAATATCGGCAGAGACAATTTCTCCAAATGGTTGTGTGTGTGCACGTATGAAATGGGTATGACGAAAAAAAAAGTTTATACAGTCTCATGCCTATTTACAACCATATATATTGTGATATTCCATGAGTAGAATTTTCTTCGAAGAGCTAGTAATCAAAGCGTAAATTTGTCTTGAATACAGAAGAAAGTAAAAGGGTGCTAGCAACTCGTTAGTTCGTTAGCACGTTAGCATTCGATATCATCGGCAAGAAGGCGGTTGAGACACTGGCACAGATTTTGCCTCTATTTTTATAACTACGGTTTTCTAAGGATACAGTCGTAGTTTGAGGAGTTTAAGATCAATCAAACTCCGGAATAGCGTTTAATTGATTGAGCATTGTACCTGGTGGTATGATCAATTAATTTTAGGGGTAAAATAAAACTTAAACTCGTTTAGTCATGTCTTTACTTGGTCTTAACAAAAAGAAGTCTAATTCTTCTGACGCATCTAGGTCATCAAATGGGTCTTGTTGTAAGGCGTTTACCAATTTCGATGAGAAGAAGGACTATGTACGTCGTTGTTCTTTGAAGAAAAATGAGCATAGAAAGAGAAGTCCTTCTTCGATATCCTTTTGTTTGGGTCCTAGATATTAGGTCCTTAATCAGAAGCAGAAAAATTTAGTGGCTTAAGAGAAGGTATTTGGGTTTTGTAAAAATATGGGAGTTGGCTTGGTTTGCTTTCCTCTTTGATTGTACTTTTATCAATTCTAATTAATAGGTGACACTGATGCCTCTTAGTGTTTACTATTTCTTCTGCTTTTGTCGAAACGTTGTATATTATTTTTTAAGAATTGATGAACGATAAGATTAATTTTAGTAAGCTATAGCAGTAGGTTATAGCAGTGTGCTATTGGACAGGTTCCAAAAAGTCAAATACAAAGTAAAAAATCGTATGGAGCCGGCTCCAGAAAATATAAGTTCATTTAGATTGTGTCGAATTTGCGCTTAACTGTAGAGATATATACATTTGCTGGTTTAGTTATTATGTTTGAGTCTGTGTAAGGTCAGAATCTCATTTCAAGGATAAATCCCAACCGAACTTCACACTCAATAGATCTTCCGGGATAGAGAGTACACCCACACTAGGGAAAGCTCATGATGAACTAACCTGCACGAGCGATCAATGCAAGTGTCCCGGTATTAGCATAAAGAAAAAGAGAAAGAAAAAGTTTTTCTGGAACTAGCATTTTTTAAAGGTGATTGCTTGGTGACCAAGATTACGCAATCAGTATGTGATGTGCGCGTCAGTAATATCAATATATCGCAAAATGGTGTTTATACATAGAATTCTTTTATAAACATAACATGTCTACTCTGGAGAATAATGCTTATTTCCAAAAGCAAAGGGACCTCCTACTTCAGGAAATAAGTAGTTCTATGGACTCTGTAGTGTACAACTTAGACGTGTTGAATAGATCTTTGAGTACTTCGATCCAAGTTGGCAAAGAATTTGATGATGTGGGGAGACTTTGGAGTAACTTTTATGATGGTCTTAATCAATATAAACAAACTAAAGGTCAATATGAAGGGACTGAAAATGAAGGAGAGAGAGAGTCTGCGAAGGAGCTATTAAGTGAAGAAGAGATTGAGGAACAAAATCAAAGCAGCTAATAGAGCGTATGATTGAATGAATATTAAATGCTATTATGATGACATGGAGTATGTAAAATATTAATGCAAAATAGTCAGTGGTTTAGATAACCGTGTAGGTGGTCAATGTCTACCCTTTTCGACAATCCTACTCTGAGGGGAGCGGCTGCTAGGTTAGTTCGTTGACAAAGATCGGCTAGACTTTTCCCTGTGTGTTTGCGTTTCCTGGGCCATTCTTTATGTATCTTTGAACTGTCTGCCAGAGATTTTCCAGTTGTAGGGGTACCAGTTGCCTCGGATTCCTGATTCGTGTCATTTCCTTCATAGTTCTCACTAGAAATCAAGTTCAAATGTTCAATGGTACGCTTCTTCGAGGATGTTGTTAAATCGGATGGAATTGGAGTGGTGGAAGCACTTTCTTTCTGTGACTGCGCTGATGACGTCTCTAAGTTATCACTTGTATAACTTTGTGGTAGTAATACACGCTGATCATCTTCGCTATCGTTGACTTCGGAGGAGTTTTCATTATCCAAGCTTCTATCAGCTGCAGAATGAACGGAAGACCGAACTGAAGACTCTTGTAATTCTTTTATCCCCGAGTCCACTGAAGCATGAGTCAACAAGTTCAACGGATCTTCGAATATTGAGTCCTCTTGTCTTTGCTTTCTTGTCAGCGCAGAAGTTAGTGTACGTCTATCTGTCTTATTGGTCAAAAGTAAATTAAAACATTCAGAGTCCTCGTCTTGTCTCATTAACAAATTATTATATTCATTGCCTGCTAGTAAAGTATCAACAAATAATAAATGTGACTGAGACACTTCATGATAAAAACGCGCGTCATGAAACAGATTTAATATTTCAACTTAATGGCCTTGATGATCCAACAGCACATACATGCACCCATTGATAGCTTTAATGAAGGAGAACGGTTCAATAACTCCAGAAACTTTGCATGATTTCAGTCACCGTTTAGCGAGAAGTCAGAGGATTGAGATTTAGCCAACACAACTTTTTAATTATCCTTGACACCATCCTTTATTAATTCCAAGTATTGGACCCCCCAGAGATGGTATAATTCGAGAAGCTTAACTCCATTACTAAGTTCCTTTTTCTTTGTGCTTGGGTGGCTTTACATCTATGACAGCTCCCGAGAAAGCAGTTGGTGCCGCAATTGGAGCTCCCTGGGCTCAGTAATGCGCCGCTGTAATTTCAGGCAAGGGGTATTGTCTAATGCAAAGATTTAGGTAACGATGTAGATGAGTAAGTTTTTATGACGACAAAAAAACTGAGTTTGAAAGTCTCTGGCCAATACTCTTAGGTTTCTCAGTTTTCCAATTTGAACGCTTGTTTTAATGGTTTTGTTTGCGATAACAACTGTTCTTTTGAATATCCAAAGCCATTCGTGTTGGATTCTCAATCTTGAAACTGATACCAACTTCTAGGACTTCTCTAGTGGAACGTTTCAATATGTCACTGACGTATGCATAGATTTTGGTGAATTCTAGCTATTCGAGTGATTTGATTTATGACAAAGCATGTATTTGTACCGTACATTTCATTAGCTGTTTTACGGGGTTGGTTTCGAGGTCTAACTGTTCTTTACTTGTAAGTATATTAGTTAATCAGATCCAGAATTATTATATTAATACTATTAATCCTTTGAGAGATGACTTCAAAGTTTTAAGTTCTTGAAGTTTTTTTACTCCGTGGTCAGTATGTCCGCAATGTCTCTTACATGATAATACATTTTGAACAGCCACTCTTAGAAGCCTCATCCTTAGCAGCTGGGGTAGATTGTTGAGCTCTAGCAGTTGCATCTTTACCGGTGGTTTCAGCCTTCTTTTCAACCTTCTTTTCAACGTCCGCAGCCTTATTGTCCTTACCAGTAGTGGCAGCATCATCTTTACCAGTTTTTTCGACTTTCTTTTCAACATTGGCAGCACCATTATTTCCCTTACCAGCAGCGGCAGCACCACCAGCAGTAGCAGCAGCAGCAGCACCACCGGCAACAGCACCACCGGCAGCAGCACCACCGGTAGCAGCACCACCACCAGATGTGGAATCGGCTTCAGTCTTAACAAATTTAGCAGCCTGCTTAGCAAAGGTTTCACCTTGAATAGTGGCAACTTCCAATTCCAAGTCAGATGGTTGTCTGGATCCGTCAGCACCTGAAAAGGTACCAGCACCATATGGAGAACCACCATGAACTTCCTCGAGATTGGATAATTGACCAAATGGAGCGTAACCCAATGGGATGTAAGGCATACCATGATGAGTCAAGTAGTTTAAGGCAAATCTGATAGTGGATTCTTGACCACCACCTGAAGTACCAGTGGAGACAAAGAAGGTACCTGGCTTACCATACAAGGCACCCTTAGCCCATAAACTACCAGTAGCATCCAAGAAAGCAGAGAATTGAGCAGGAACGTTACCAAATCTAGTTGGTATACCAAATATGAAAGCATCGTATTCAGACAATACATCATTGGTGGCAATTGGGATTTCCTTTGGTTTCTCAGGGGCATGAATAAGTTTCAAAACATCTTCACTAAGTGTTTCAGGAACTCTGAACAAGTCAACTTTAGCACCAGTTTTTTCGGCACCTTGCTGCACACTCTTTGCCAAAGTAGTAATATGACCATATGTAGAATAGTGGATTATAGCAATCTTCATCTTTTAAAACGTCTATTAATGTAGTTGAGGCTCCAGTATGATTTTCAAAGGATGATTAGTGACTGAATTGAATCAAACTAGTTGGGTTTCGCAGATCTTTCCGATGACGCTCCCTTGTTTTTACTAAGCAGGACCTCGCGGGTTTAGTAAAAATTACATTGACAACGCGCAGTTTCTATTGTTGTTTTACAACAACTTAGTCAAGCATTTATACAGGAATAGATTAGAAAAAGTTACTAATATTTCGACACCACATCATGGCCACACTAGAAAATATTTAAGGCAGGGAAAAGTTCAATTAAAGTTGAAACGATTATTTAGAAACTTAGATAACTAGAATAAAATGGCCCCAAAAGTTGCAATTATCATTTACTCCTTATACCACCACGTTGCTACCCTTGCAGAAGCTGAAAAGAAGGGTGTGGAAGAAGCTGGTGGCACCGCTGAGATTTACCAAGTTCCAGAAACTTTATCAGATGACGTGTTGAAACAGTTGCATGCTCCACCAAGACCAAACTACCCTATTGCCACGCCAGAGACTTTAACCAAATACGATGCATTCTTGTTTGGTATCCCAACCAGATTCGGTAACTTCCCTGCTCAATTCAAAGCATTCTGGGATTCTACTGGTGGTTTATGGGCTAAGGGTGCCTTAGCTGGTAAAGCTGCTGGTGTATTTGTTTCCACTGGTACCCCAGGTGGTGGTCAAGAAACTACCATCATCAACTCCTTGTCTGTATTAATTCACCATGGTATCACTTATGTTCCATTGGGTTACCCACATGCTTTCGCTCAACTCACCAACTTGGAAGAAGTTCATGGTTCTTCTCCATGGGGTGCTGGTTCTTTTGCTGGTCCTGATGGCTCCAGACAACCCACCAAGTTAGAATTGGAGATCGCTACCATCCAAGGTAAGTCCTTCTTCAACTCTGTTAGCAAGTTGGCTTAAGCTTAATCGCTAATGACCACGTGATGTGTTGCGTATAGTTAGTTACTCTTTAGACTAGTCTTGAGTGACATTAAATAGGTCGGATATAAGTTATACAGGAACGACTGAATTAAGGAGAAGGATCCATTACCTTAATTGTACCCCACGGCAAGTATAAGTAGCTGGGGATTTTCTTGACCCAATTGTCTTTTAAGTTTCCCTTAATTATTTGATAAGGAGTAAGAGTATTGAAACAGAATGGCACCAAAAGTCGCGATTATCATCTATACGATGTACCACCACATTGCTACTCTTGCAGAGGCCGAAAAGAAAGGGGTGGAAGAAGCTGGTGGTGAGGCCATTATATATCAAGTCCCAGAAACCTTATCGGATATTGTGTTGAGTCATATGCATGCTCCGGCAAAGCCGGATTATCCTGTTGCAACCAAGGATATCTTGACCCAACACGACGCATTCTTGTTCGGGATTCCAACAAGATTTGGTAACTTTCCTGCTCAATTTAAAGCTTTTTGGGATGCTACTGGTAGTTTATGGGTCAAAGGTGCCTTAGCTGGTAAAGCTGCTGGTGTATTCGTTTCCACTGGAACTCCAGGTGGTGGTCAAGAGACTACAATCATCAATTCCTTATCGGTTTTGGTTCACCACGGGATCACTTTTATCCCGTTAGGTTATCCTATTGCGTTCCCTCTTCTCACAAATTTGGAAGAAGTTCATGGTTCCTCTCCATGGGGTGCTGGTTCTTTTGCTGGTGCTGACGGTTCAAGAAAGCCTACCAAATTGGAATTGGAAATCGCAACGGTCCAGGGTAAGTCTTTTTTTAAGTTAGTTAGTAAGTTACTTTGAGGAATGTGTATGTGGCTACAGTTAAGGAGGAAACACCTAGCAAAAGAGTTAATTGAAATGATTGTTCAGGAGATCAAGTGATGCTAAGAAGAGGGCAAGGTAAATGGGTGTTGCACATTTCAGCTTCGCATACCTACATATAGTGTAAGGATTGAAAGTTGCTTTCTCTACACCATCGTAAGCTTAATAGTAAGAAGAATACCCAATGTCGGGAAGTAGCAAACATTCTCTTTCCTCTAAACAAATTCCATTGAAATTTCATTGATCCTGAACCAACTAGAAATTTAGGGTATAGGAAGAAAGATGTAAGAGTTGGCGCAGGAGGTTCTGCTTATTTAGACACAGATATGATAGCACAGTCTTTGGAATATCAGAGGAATAGCGAGATCAACATTTGTAATAAAAGCTTCCAGAGTCATTGAAATCCTTGCACTATCTACAGAGGTATTATCACTGTTAGTAATGGCGACAACTATAATCATGATTATCATTACAGCTACTATAAATTCAGCTTATGTAACCTTACATTTCTAAGTCTAGCTATTCACAGTACTAAAGCTACGGCGCAATTCTCGTCACTTTCCATTTATCATGAAGTTCCTCTCTAACAAAGGTGATTCTGTCATGTAATCGACTAGGTCTTCCTTGCCAAAATTCAATCTCTAAAGGAACAATTCGCACCCCTCCCCAGAAATCAGGTCTTGGAATATCGGCATCTTTCAAGTCCTTGAATCTCTTTTCATTCTCAGATACAATATCGTCTAACTCTTCTCGAGATTTAAGTTGTCTAGACTGTGGTGAGGACCATGCACCAATCTTTGAGCCTCTGGGTCTAGACTGGAAGTACCTATCAGAAGTCTCTGCATTAACTTTCTCCATGATACCTTCCACCCTAACTTGTCTTTGAAGGTAGGGCCAAAAGAAAGTCAATGATGCAAACTTATTGCTATCAAAATCTTTCAGTTTCTTGGATGTATCCCAATTAGAATAAATGACAAACCCACTATGATCTAATTCTTTTAAAAGTACAGTACGTGATGAAACTCTTCCAGAAGGCAATCTTGCAGTAGATAGAGTAGTAGATTCTGGAAGGAATTCCGAGTCTTTTGGCTTCGAGTTCTGTGCATCAGAAAACCACTGATGAAATTGCTCTATCGGATCATCAATAACTTCTTTTTCACCCAAATGTCCCTTGTTATATTGGTATGTTTCGGGAGCAAAAATGATAGGATCCTCCACTCTATGGTCTGTCATTGAACTATAAGCTCTAGGTATATTAACTAAAGATGAATGTAATGGCCCCCTTCCAACTAATCTCGGTATCAAACCTCGTAAAGACATACACTACTATTTATCTTTCAAAAGTTATACTCCATACTCATTGACTCATAGTGAGTTACACAAAATAAAAAAAATCTATGTACATAGTTAATCATCTTCATCAGAACCAAAACCAAAGGAAAAAGTCGATTCTTTATTAGCTGGATTAGATAAACTTTTCCAAGGAACACTAATAGTGACACTCTTTAATTGAACGCCGTTTTCAGTTGATGCCTTTTCGTCGTTCAAAAGTAAACCCTTATCATGTAATAACTTCTTGAATAACTGGTAAATTGGCATCAATGTTAATGAACTAAGCTCTCCACAGTCTTCATGAACATCTTTATCTTTTACCTTCGCGGCATCTCTATACTGCTTGAGTTCCTCCATAGCCTCATCATCGCCATCGTCATCGTGATCTCGTATAAAGTTTTCCACTGCGTTGATCACTCTATCGGGAGTGAATCCACTGATTTGATTTTTCTTTTCTCTAAGGAATTGTAACACTTTAGGAAGTTTGGGAACTGGTACAAAGTTTTGCGTAAGGGCAACAGAATCATCAATATTAATCACCATATGCCACCACCCACTTGGAACGTGCATGCATTCTCCAGGGAAGGTGACTGCGATTTTGCACTCAGGAATGTTTAAACAGTCATTAAAGAAGCCCGCATAAACCCATTCGGCTAACCCCACGGGTGCTGTCACTTCTTCTTCATTTTCACTGGTGGAAACTCCAGGTGGAGTCACATGTGAAGGAAACATAATCCATAGCTTCCTACCACTTATGGCAGTGTTCCATGCAGAGGTAAAATTAGGGTCTTTATGGAAGGTAGACCCTGACCTTGCGGGACCCACAATCAACCAGGCATAATCTGGACGACAGTCAATAGATTTATCCTCAAATACTTTGAAAAGGTCTTCTTGGAAGATTTCTGGGGCCTCATATTCTTTAACTAATGACTGCATGGCAGTACTTTTGCAGTCAAATAAATAGAGAGGACTTTCATCACTATTTTTCTGCAAGTACTTTACATACGATGAAAGCTTCCAGTGCACAGCTTCTTGTCTAAATTTCACATCAGCGAACTTTTGCAATAAAGAGTCTATATCCCATTTTGGCCATCTGTTTTCGTCTTGGTTCGTCAATATGAAAGGATCATGGGATAATTTTTTAATAAATGTATCTAAGGACAAATTTTGTTCCTCTAATCGTGGTATCTGTTGTCCAGTCACACAGTTCATGTCAAATGATTCCGACGATAAAGGCTTAGCATCCTTTTCATCATTGATTATCCTTGCAAATATAGTAGAATAGTCTATCAGTGCACATTGGAAAGGTCTATAAAGTACATCTGAACATAATGCATTAGCGGGAAGTTCAATGTTCGCAACCTCATTGATTGGTATCCTTGTAAGGGAACTTCTCCAAGAGCCTAACCATTCAAGTTCATTTGAATAACTTGGTCTACCACTTAGTCTAACAAATGTCAGCTTCCAAAGTTCCTCATCATACAAATATGCATACATGAATCTTGAAGTATGCGATAAGTTTTTCATCGATTCAACATCGTTAATGTAAGATAGTATTTCCATGAGCAAATCATCAGAGAATCGTCCAAAATCTCCCATGGATTTCGATCTGATATCTTTTATAAAACCTTGTGAAACAAGGACAGAGTTTCCACTAGGCTTCACATTCAATGGATGTCTTATACTAGTGGAGTGTAAACTAACAGCTCTATGATCAGCCTTCTTCCTCTTCCTTTGCACAGTATGAGTATAACCACTTCGCTTATCGGTCATTCTTTCTCCAGGAAGTCCGTGCTTTAGCATCAACTAATGAAGCAGGAATTTTTCAATTTTCCTGTCCTGCCTTTAAGCCTTGATGCCTCATAACCTAGAGCCAATACCATTACAACAAAGAACCAAAGGGATATGATGAGATCGTAACATCATCATAGTATTAAACCCATATACAACTCAAAGCACTACGGTCACAGTATCTTAATGCTCATAGAGATGTTGATTAATATATACAAGATTATCAATTTTCCTAACTAGACTTCTTTGTATGCTCCTTAGTATACATAAGAGTATCTTCCCTTACAGGGATCCAGTCTTTCTCCTTTAATCTTCTTTCATGTTCAGATAGCCTCTTACCTGGATAAATAATTCTTTCATCTACGGGGTCCAAGTTTTGTACTTTCTCCTCGATGCCAGAGTCTTTCTTCTTTCTGAGCTTCAAGAATGATCTAATCTCAGCAAAACAGTGCATACACATGAAATGTGATCTTTTAACATGCCCACAAGCAGGACATCTCACTAAATTATCTAAGTGTTTAATTTGTTTCTTTCCGGGAGCGTACAAGTTCATACGAACTCTGCTATGAGATTTTTTCTTTTTGGGTGCCGCCCTGAGAATTGCACCATTATCTATTAAAAACGGAACTTCATCTGATGATTCAAGCTTCTCTCTTAGTTCTTGTAACCTTTCATCCTGTGTCTCTCCTTTAGCAGCTCCAAAAGGTAGTTCCACTCTCACAACTATATTTGGTAATCTTGAGATAGGCGATACCCATGATGCCCCTAAAGGCAAAATCCTATGGGAGCATATGCTGCCAAGGGCAGTGATTTTATGAGCTAACAGCATCCCTTGGTCTTTGTCGTCTATGATAGTATGTGATCTTCAAGAAAGTGGATTGAGAAAATTTCAAACCGCGACATTTTGCTAAGACACGGCGTGTATATTGATAGGTCGTGTTAAATGGAAATGTTGATTTTTTCATGTACCGGCTTTTTGTAAACGCGTCCAAAAGCAGCGGTGGTACAACAATACTCAACGTATACATTTAAACAATCTTCGAAATTTACTTCGAATACTTGATTTTAGTGTAAAAAGCGAATACATGGCGACTGTTCCTCAAGAATTCCATTTTGTTCATCCACAGAGATATGTGGGTTTCGATACTGTTACCACCCAGATCGAGAATCGTCTTTTGAAACGTGGTTTTCAATTTAACATCATGGTGGTAGGAAAATCGGGTCTTGGAAAGAGTACTTTGGTTAATACTTTGTTTTCTTCAAAGTTGACTAATTCTACTGGGAGAAGATCACCAGCTGAACCTATTGAGAAAACTACTGAAATTAAAGTTACTCCTCATGTGTTGGTGGAAAATAATGTGAGGTTAAGAATCAATGTCATTGACACCCCTGGGTTCGGAGATCAGATTAATAATGAGAAGTGCTGGGAACCTCTTGTGAAGTATATTAAAGAACAACACTCGCAATATTTGAGAAAAGAGTTAACTGCTCAAAGAGAAAAGTATATTCCAGATACAAGAGTTCATTGCATCCTTTATTTCATTTCTCCTCACGGGAACAAATTGAAACCATTAGATGTTCAAGCTCTTAAAAGACTTTCTGAAATTGCAAACATTGTTCCAGTTATTGCCAAATCAGATTCATTAACTTTAGAAGAAAGATCCTATTTGAAAAAGAATTTACAAAATGAATTTATCAAGTATAATTTCAATATTTATCCTTACGATAGTGATGATTTATATGAAGATGAGAGACAATTAAATGCTGATATAAAATCTCTTATCCCCTTTGCAGTCGCAGGATCAGATAATGAAATTGAAATCAATGGAGAAATCGTTAGAGGTAGAAGAACTAAATGGGGTGCTATCAATATTGAAGATGTTTCACAGTGTGAATTTGTGTTTTTAAGAGATTTCTTAACCAGAACTCATTTACAAGATTTGGTGGAAACAACTTCTCTCACTCATTATGAGACTTTTAGATCCAAACAATTGATTGCTTTGAAAGAGAATGCAAACAACCCCAATAGACAGTCGAATCCGTTGCCTCCACAACCTAATATCCCCCAGCCATCATCTGAACCTAAGGCTAATGGCAATGCTACTCAACGTCCATGAAAATCTATTGTTATTTTAGTTGAATCGATTATTTGGAGTTTATTGATATAGATAAGGTGAAATAAAGCGTAAGTTTTGAGTAAATTGTAAGTGCAGTTTTACCTGCTTTGTTGTAGTATCTCGCAAAGGGATGTGGGATTGCATTCAGGGTTTCAGTGCCACAAATACACATCGAGGGTGCGAATTGGTAATAATGAGATACAGATAGCTCTCAATATCCCCTTATCGATAACAAAACCTTTAATTTTAAAAGCCATTGACTAGGACAAACCCAATGACCGGATTATCCGCTTTCGTGACGTTGTTGACGGACGAAAGCTACCTCCCTGGTGCTTTGACTTTAGGCCAAACATTGAAAGAAGAATACGGAACCAAACATGCACTTGGGGTCCTTTTGAAAACATCCAACTTTTCCGAAAATTCCTTAGGTTTAATTAAGGAAGTTTATGATGATATTATCCCAATAGATGATAAAGAGATATCAGCACCCATTGAAAAGTTGGCAAAGAAGTTGGGGAGGTCTGAACTCTCTGTTACCTTTAGTAAGATTCTCTTGTGGGATCAGGTTAAGTATGATAGCATTTTGTATTTGGATAGTGACACTTTACCTTTGAAATCTCTTGATAGTGTTTTTGAGGCCTATTCAGATATCAAGGGTCACCAGGTTGTTGCTAGCCCGGATTCCGGTTGGCCAGATATTTTCAATTCAGGAGTGGTGTTGCTTAAACCAGATTCCAAAGTTTTCGAGGAATTATTAGATCACAGCAGTAAACCTAATGCTACATTCGATGGAGCAGATCAAGGACTCTTGAATGAATATTTCAATATTGGTTCAGCTGGCCTGAACTGGATCAGATTACCATTCATCTTTAATGTGACTCCAACTCCTTCATATCAGTATGTCCCTGCGTACCAAAGGTTCTTCAATGATATTCATCTTTTACATTTTATTGGCGCACTGAAGCCATGGACTTCATTCTCCTATGATTCATCAGATTATAGTAGTTTATGGTGGGATGCATTCAATAAATACTATTTTGATCCAGTGAAGAGATCCACGTTGTTATCCTTTAGAAGAAGTGGTGCAGAGAATTTAGCTTTTGATAAAATTCAGAACACTTGGGACAAGGAAGATCCTCAGCAGGCTCACTACACTGAAGAACCACCTACTGAGGAGCCATCTGTACCTGTATTTCCGTGGGAAGAAAGAGAAAAGGTTCAGCCAACAAGAATATTCAACCCGGCAACTCTTCCTAATCCAGATAATGGTACTTTTGATCAAAATTTGGCTGAGACTTCAGAGGCAATTTCTTCTCTCAACATCTCTAATGCGCGATTAGCTGCTCAGAGTTCTATAGAGAAGTCGAGAAAGAAGAAGTCTACAGCAAGTCCACAGGATTCAGAGATTTCAAGTGGAACTAGAACGCCTGATAAAGGTGAAAAGTCTTCCAGATTTTTTAATTTTCTCGGTAGAAAGTCATAAGTAACTTGCTCCTACTCTTTTGTTATAACTATCAGCATTTTGCACTGATCTTCTAAAGCTTTTAATAATTTTTGCTCTGAATCTCATTACTTCTATGATTAGCTGATAATTGGTAGATTTCTGGAGATAGAACCCTTTGTTTACCTAATATATAATTAATGATTTCTTTACGCCGTTGTCTGATTAACCTTATATTCGAAGTTGGTCTGCATATAATAAATTAAATGTAGCCAAAAGGATGGCTAAAGATCAGTAATTCTTCACTGAAATACAAAAAAATGACGGTCACCTTAAAGTGTTTAGCTGACGTGTGTTTAATTCCAGTAAGTAACATGTTGTAACCATTTTTAAAAACATTTACTAATCTTTGAAGATAGGAACTGCAACGGCATCGGTTTCGAATGAGGTCACCTTAATAACGAAATTAGCAAGACTGTCCCATTTACATTGCACTTTACATAGCGCCGGTACTACAATAGAAGGGCCGTGGAATGAGGTCACGGATTTGATTGGACAAATGCACGAGTTGTTACACGAAAATGGAGTTGTACGTATTCAAAGTGATATAAGAATAGGGACGAGAATTGATAAGTCTCAAACCCCGCAGGATAAGATCAATGCTGTCGAAACCAAACTAAAGAAATTAGCAGAGTTAAAATAGATTCGTTTTATTCTGGCGTATATATCATTGAGCTAAATCGTTTCGAAAAGTAGGTCCATAGAAAATGCAATACAAGTCCTTAATAATTAAAGACTCACATTGAATACTTGAAACTCTATCCTGAGTTTCATTTGAAGAAATGAAGTTAAAAAGTTAATTGGAAGTAGAGACCTGTACTCACATATATCCCTTTCCAAATTCATCATCCGGTTCTGCTGAAGAAGAACCATACTCATCTATGTCTTGATCATTACCGTAATAAGAGGGGTTATTTGAATTAGAAGTGAATCGTTGCTCGTTTGCATTAGAAAAGTCAAAGAGATCATGGGCATATTGCTGCTCTAACTTGTTGTTGCTATTTTGTGCATTACACTTGATGGTAACATTTCTCTCTCGGAAGCACTCTTTAATTGTTTGTTCAGAGAGACCATAGCTACTGGGGTTATTCCATATCAATTTTCTCACAACATCTCTGCATTCTCGGCCAGTGAAGTTCTTATTCGTGGCTTTGTTTAATTCAGAAGCTATGAATTCCCATTTTCTTAGTTCAGCGCCATCGACAATATTTTGCAAGAGTTTTTTATCATCGAGCTTCCAAGAAGAAGAATTATTGTTACCCTGTTGACCCACAATGACTTGATACCTGTTACGTGCTGCCAAATAAGATCCAACACCAGTGACTTCGGCGATTTCCACCCAAGATTTACCTTGTTTCTTCATATAGACAATCATTTCATCTTGCTTTCGAGAGAACTTTGATTTTCTTTTTGCACGTCGTTGACTTTGATTAGAAGAGGCATCCTCTCTCACCATAGCTGTTACCAATGGTGTACTGGGTAAGACTTCTTGTAACCGACAACAAAAATCGGTGGAATAACGTTTATCCTCTTCTGTATGCTGTGTCGTATTGTAAGCATTGTTAGGTTCTGTTGGCGGAGGGTAATAGTTGATACCAGTGTTGTAGGGCATGCGTTCATGATCTCCATAATTTCCATATGAACCCGATGGGTTTGAGGGAAATTTATGAGGCACTTTCATGTAATTTGATTGTTGGACAATCATTGGCTGTCCATAATATTTATGTTGAGTACCGTCTTTATTATTAACAATCGAGTGTAGCGATTGTAAATGAGTATGAGAATTAACTTGTGGAGATACTATTGCCGCTTCAAAAGGTATACCAAAATGTTGCTTTCTTTTGGGAGACAATTTCTCTGCTTGATAGGCAGTAGTAGTCCAGTAATCTCCACTATTCATTTGCAACTGGGAAGTAACCGACTCAATGATTTTATAAGGCACAAATTAATGAACACGGAGGTAAGTGACCAAAACAAAATATAAATAAAGGTCTAAAAGCTACTTAAAAGAATTCCACTTTAAGCAGCAAAAGCCCTTAAATATTGTAGGCCAAATAAATCGATTGGTCAAAGGTTCTAGTTAGCTATCGGGGTGTTTTGTTTTCAGATTGCGATCGCTAAGAGTATATCTATGTGCCCTTCAACGGTCGCCCACATATCGCGTATATATACTCAAAAAAAAAAAAAAAAGAGATACAGAATCTACCTGTAAACCTTTCAGTCCATAGGTTCTTTTACGGTGTTCGTAAATCTTACGGTACTGTATTTGGTGCCCCGTGGAGTCATTCGTGAGCTGCCCGCCTTAAATTTCATAGTGCAGTCTTAATCTACGTTGTGATAGATATGGAATTCCTTATGCAATCGAAAATGCTGTGGGCTGGGCTGGAATGACATGTTTTAGCACCGCTCTCGCTAGCTTCATTTCCCTTTTGGGACCTCGCCTGTAGGCTACGTTTTTGAAGGGGCGAGACCTGCGGAAGATGAAGATCCAAGGAAAGCAAAAAAAAAAAAATAGCCCCTCCAATAATGGACGAAAGGATACAGAAGAATTTAGCGCATGGTCTAGATAGTGACATTGTGAAAATGATCAATATGCGTTACCTTGGTCAAGACAATAAAACCCCCATACGCGATTTTCAGAGAATTTTTACGAGAGGTAATTGTTGTGAAGTGAGTTTACCTTTCAATGAGCGTATTTGAAGAGTGACCCTTTGATAAAGGAGATCACTTAAGTGGCCAACATGCCCTGGCCTGGTGATGTAACTTTGGAGACTCAAAATGTGCATGACAGGGGTGGGGGATAGATCTGGCCCTTGGGGGTCAAACTTGCTCAACGAATGATGCTTTTACCTGCATGTGCTATCACAAAGGATCTCAAATTAACCCTGTGCACTCCAGCATCTAACAGGGTTCACTGCGATTAACCAGCAATGAGCCGTATCTAGAATTGACTGTATAATATTTTACACCCAGGTCTTGAAAAGATCATTATCAATCTCTATTCATGAATAAGGAATTTTAATTTATAGAGTTCGATACCTTTAAAGGTAAGACTGCATTCCTCTTGTTTTTCTGAGCTTTCAGTACAGGCTAAGTCTGTTTTGGTATTGCGGCGCGGGTTTCTTGGCCCTCGTAGACCACAAGAAAAATTCTAGGGTCATACTAGTAGCCGTATCTGATGTCAGAAAGGTGTATGGACGTATTTGACATCCTGAATGATTCGCAGAAAACATGGCGTAATTGATTGATAAAGATGAATTAACCCAAACTGCTCGAAATAATGAAATTAGCACACCTTTAACACCTTACAGCTGCCCACTAAATAATTTTCCACCTTCGCCGATGGACAGCGTCGAGCGGGGCAATCGAATGGTCCAAATCCAAATGGCATCTTTCGCGACACATTGTCTCAGCAAAGGCAAAATTACCTTACAGTTCTGTGGCATGCTAAATTCTGCGGGTAAGATTGTGGCCCAAAATGTAGCGGCATCCTGAAAGATGACCTAACCCAATGCCGTTATATCATAGATAGTGCACCACCCTCAGCAGATTATTTTGTAGTTGTTGTGTACACCACCCCCCCATTTTTTGGACCCCTACTTGCAGATGACTCACATCTCGAGATAACAAAGGGTGCGGTGCCCGTTCTCAGTTAGAGTACGGCTGTTGTAGTCACGTCCTTAATATCATGAACTGTCAAATGTAATGTGTGAAGGCGAGGGTCGATAATTGGTGCCTGTACATAAGTGGAGCGTGTGTGTTGCCATGGGCAAAAAATCAATGGCGTATGTCTTTAAATTATTAATAAGAAACAAGACTGCGTCAATTGACAAGATAGAATTCGAATATATTGAGTATCAAAATGTCTGATAGTATGCAGATTGACTCTCCTCCCCAGAGCTCGATTGATGAGGGTTTGTATTCTCGTCAGTTGTACGTGTTGGGTAAGGAAGCAATGATTAGAATGCAGAATGCAAATGTCTTGATAGTTGGTTTAAAAGGTTTAGGTATTGAAATAGCAAAGAATGTGGCGTTAGCGGGTGTCAAGTCATTGAGTTTATATGATCCAAACCCTGTAGAGATATCCGATTTGTCGACTCAGTTCTTCCTTAGAGAGGAAGATATCGGTAAACCTAGAGCTGCCGCATCGTCTTCAAGACTTGCGGAACTTAATCAGTATGTCCCAATATCAGTAGTGGATAATCTTTCTGAGTCTACAATAGCCCAATTCAAATGTATTGTCACTACTGATGTCAGCTTAGAAGATCAAGTTAAAATTAATTCTTTCACTCATGATAGAGGTATTGGGTTTATTAATGCTGATGTGAGAGGATTATTTGGGCAATTGTTCGTAGACTTTGGAAAGTCTTTCACAGTTATCGACCAAACTGGTGAGGAACCCTTGGGTGGTATAGTTTCAGATATCGAAAAAGATGGTACTGTCACTATGTTGGATGATAATAGACATGGTTTGGAAGATGGTGATTTCGTTAAATTCTCCGAGATTGAAGGTATGCCCAAATTGAATGATGGTACTCTTTTCAAAGTTGAAGTGTTAGGTCCTTATGCTTTCAAGATTAAGATCGATGAAAGCCATGGTTCCTACATTAAAGGTGGGGTTTACCAGCAAGTCAAAGTTCCTAAGGAAATTCATTTTGAGCCTTTGCTTACGCAACTTGCTAACCCAGAACTTATGATCTCAGATTTCGCTAAATTTGATAGACCAGCTCAACTCCATATCGGATTCCAAGGTTTACAAGCTTTTAAGACTAGACATCAAGATAATTTGCCGAAGCCCTATGATCAGGAAGATGCTAATGAAGTTCTCTCGCATGTGAAGGACTTGGCTGTTCAAAATCCTTCAATCTTAGGTGAAGCTAAAGTAGATGAAGATTTGATCAAGGAATTAAGTTATCAAGCAAGAGGCGATATCCCAGGAGTTGTTGCCTTCTACGGTGGTCTTGTTGCCCAAGAAGTTTTGAAAAACTGTACCTCCAAGTTTGGCCCCGTTAAACAGTGGTTATATTTTGACTCTTTGGAATCATTGCCCCCTGCTGAAAAATTCCCAAGAACAAGAGAAACAACAAAGCCTTTAGGTACAAGATATGATAATCAAATTGCTGTTTTTGGTGCCAAGTATCAAGAACAAATATCTAACTTGAAAGTGTTCTTGGTGGGGTCTGGAGCCATTGGTTGTGAGATGCTTAAAAATTGGGCCTTGATGGGTTTAGGAACTGGCCCATATGGTAAAATAGTCATCACAGATAACGATTCTATTGAAAAATCTAACCTTAACAGACAATTCTTGTTTAGATCTAAAGATGTGGGTAAAAATAAGTCTGAAGTTGCCGCTGAGGCTGTGCAAGCTATGAATCCTAAATTGGAGAACAAGATCGAAACGTCAGTGGATAAAGTTGGACCCGACACTGAGGATGTCTTTGATGACAAGTTCTGGAGAAGCTTGAACTTTGTCACCAATGCCTTAGACAACGTTGATGCAAGAACCTATGTTGACCGTAGATGTGTGTATTTCAAGAAGCCTTTACTTGAATCAGGTACTCTTGGTACTAAGGGTAATACTCAAGTGATTGTACCTAACTTGACTGAATCTTATTCTTCCTCACAAGATCCCCCAGAAAAGTCTATTCCATTATGTACATTGAGATCTTTTCCCAATAAAATTGATCACACTATCGCTTGGGCCAAATCGTTGTTTCAAGGATATTTTGCTGATTCACCAGAGACAGTTAATCTTTATCTCAGCCAACCTAACTATGTTGAACAAACATTGAAGCAAACTGCCGATATTAAGGGGACCTTGGAGAATATTTCAGAGTATTTAAACAAGAGGCCATACTCCTTTGATGACTGTATTAAATGGGCAAGAGTTGAGTTTGAGAAAAGATACAACCACGAAATTTTACAATTGTTGTATAATTTCCCTCACGATGCAAAGACTTCAAATGGTGCTCCGTTCTGGTCAGGTCCCAAGAGAGCTCCTAAACCTCTTATTTTCGATATTAACAACAAGGATCACTTTGATTTCGTTGTCGGAGGTGCTAACTTGTTGGCCTATGTTTATGGGTTGAAAGAACCAAATACTTCTGTTGAGCATTACAAGAAAGTATTGGACTCAGTTAAAATCAAGGGTTTCGAACCTAAATCTGGTGTTTCAATCGCAGCTACTGATAATGAAGCTGAAGAGCAGGCCCAACAACTTTCTGGAAGCATGGATGATGATGAAATCAAAAAGATAGCTGGTCTGTTGCCAGAACCTACAACTTTGGCCGGGTTCAGGTTGCATCCTGTGGAGTTTGAAAAAGATGATGATACTAACCACCATATTGAGTTCATAACCGCTGCTTCGAACTGCAGAGCATTGAACTACTCAATTGA
Organism: Priceomyces melissophilus; assembly: GCA_031081885.1. Lineage (NCBI taxonomy): Eukaryota > Fungi > Ascomycota > Pichiomycetes > Serinales > Debaryomycetaceae > Priceomyces > Priceomyces melissophilus. The sequence goes on along the minus strand of JARYTE010000004.1, from coordinate 652,282 downwards.
AACTGCTGATGCGCATAAGACCAAATTTATTGCCGGAAAGATCATCCCAGCCATTGCTACTACGACTGCTTTGGTTACCGGGTTAGTTTGTTTAGAGTTGTACAAAGTTGCTTCTGATGAGAGAGATATAGAAAAGTACAAGAATGGTTTCGTCAACTTAGCATTGCCTTTCATAGGTTTCTCTGAACCTCTCAAGTCACCTCAAGGTAAATACAATGATAAGACATTTGACCAGATCTGGGACAGATTTGAATTGGAGGGCGATATCACATTGAAGGAATTGATTGACTATTTCAAGGATAATGAAGGTCTTGAGATTAGTATGTTATCTTATGGTGTGTCATTATTGTATGCTTCATTCTTCCCTCCAAAGAAGGTTAAGGATAGATTGGGCCTCAAATTGACACATTTGATCAAGGAAGTGAGTAAAAAGGAAGTTCCTCCTCATGTCAAAAATTTAGTTTTTGAGATATGTGTTGATGACGAGCAAGGTGAAGATGTTGATGTTCCATATGTCTCAGTTAAAATCTAAAGTAATTAAATAAAGCTACAAATATTAATTTTTGCCTTTTTTTATAATTACTTAAAGTCTCATAAAAATGCTTTGCTTCTCGTAAGTCTGTATATCTCTCCCTTCGAGTTATAAAGGGAGTTGAAACATCCCGTTTCCACGATGGTACCATGTCTCAAGACTATCAAGTTAGGTATGGCCCTCATTAAATTGACATCATGGGTAATAATTAAAGTAGCCATATCTTTATTTAACATCAATTCATTCAATAGTCTAATAATGCTTTTTGAATTTTCTTCATCCAAATTGGAAGTACACTCATCTAGAATTAATATTTTCGGATCCCGTATAAGTGCTCTGGCAATTGCAATCCTCTGTAATTGTCCAGTGGATAAGAGACAAGCAGAATTACCTCCTATTCTAGAGTAGATGCCTTCAGGTAACTCATTTACTAGTGAGTACATGTTTACGGCTACCAAGGCTTGTTCTAGTTTCTTTCTTGTCACTTTGAATTGATGCATCCCATAAATTATGTTGTCATATATTGTACCTTCGAAGAAACTGGGTTTCTGTGGTACAATTGTAATCATATCTCTTAACCAGTCTACATCGATATTATCTAGATATGACCCAGCAACGGTGATGTCACAGCTTGTGTTACCACATGTTCTTAATAGGAGTTTAGCTATTGTGCTCTTTCCTGACCCCGATTCCCCGACGAGCCCAAGGCATTCTCCACTTTTAATTTCAAAGGTGAGTCTCCTCAAGCACCAAGAGTCAGAAGGCAGGTATTTGAAATTCACATGTTTGAATTGTACTTCGTAATGTTTATGGTGCAAGCCTGGTGGTTTTTCAAATCCATCGTTTTCTAGTGTCGAGAGGGGTGCATTCAAAAGCTTCGCTATATGTGTACCAGCACGCTGCCCTCGGTTAATGTCTGGAAGCATCTTTAAAAGAGAAGACGAAGTTGAAAGGCAGAAAGTTAATAAGGTGATAATTTGCAAGAATTGAGATTGATCATATTTACCACTGCCAACCTGGGCAATACCATAATACAACAATGTTCCTGTAGCGACTCCCTTACATAGATCCCCTAATGACGGACCTAATCCAAGCCAAAGAGATCTGTTTAAACCAGCTTTTCTCACCACATGTAACTTGTCTTGAAATTTTTGATAGAACGGGCCTTGTAGATTCATCGAAATAATCTCCTTGCAACATTTTAAACATTGGTGATTATGGTTTTCTAGATTTGCGACCGCTCTTTTGTATGAATTTTCGCAACCTCCAGAAATTTTCGAGTATACACCAGTAACAAGAACAATCAAACAAACAAAAGCAAGACCAACAAGTGCTAGCTTCCATCCAATAACTATGGCCCAAATGGATCCTACCAAGTCAATGACAACTATATTAATGACAATAGGTAAAAACTCAGAGACTAAGGTCCTGAGATCACGTGTATCGTTCAAAAGTAATGCTGTCAATTGTGCAGGTTTGGTGTTAGGGAGATTGAAAAACAGGATTTCTTGCCCATTGATTTGTCTCAAACACTTATTGCGTAGATTTACAATCCATAACTCAGCCGAGGTCGCTAACAGATAATGTGACAAATAGTACATTAATCCGTCTAATAAACACACACCGATAGTGATGCACGACCATCGAATACGACTAGCCGTGGTTTTCACCCCAGTTGACGATTGAACCATATTGGTAAGAAGCTGCGAAAAACAGAATGAGAAAATCGGGCTACAGACACCTCCTATGAGTGAAAATATGATTCCAGCGATAGCAAGCCCCCTTTTCTCTAGCGTGTCATATGTAAGTCCTAGAAGCTTTCTAATCAGCAAGAGATCATCCAACTTTTGTTCTTGCAGATCACCCAGAGGTGCGACATTTTCTTTATTCTCGGTGACATCATCTATAAGGAGTGACGAAATCTTGGATTCTCTTTGCTGTTGCTGTATTCTTGGCGACTTGGAGATTTTATCATATGGGCCCTGATATACCACGCAGCCTTCTTCCATAAGGATCACATTGGAGAGACGATCAATTAAGGAGAAGTCATGAGTAATGAAAATGGTTGTCTTTTCCCGTCTCCATTCTTTGATTCTCGTCATCAAGATTTCTTTTCTCCTGGAATCCAAGGCACTTAGGGCTTCATCGAATATAAGGATAGGTGTATCCCGGAACCTAGCTCTGGCAATGTTTATCCTTTGAATTTGTCCTGAAGATAATGTATCTGAAGATATCACTGTGTCGACGCCATAAGGAAGCTCCTCTATAACGTCATCCAATAATGCGAAGTTGCAACAGCTTTCGACGGAATTTCTTACACTAGGCCTTGAAAGCTCAATGTTTGCCTTCAAGGAGTCATCAAAAAGTACACACAGGTGATCTAAAACAGTTATATTTTCTCTTATCCACCTTTTATCTATTTGCTCGGTATTATTCCCATCGATAAAAATACATCCACTTTTGAGTTCATAAAGGCCCACAATTATCAGCACAATTGTGGACTTTCCAGACCCGGAATTCCCGATTAGATAATTAAGTTCATTAGGCTTAAATTGAATATATACATCGTTGAGAGAAAATTTCATACTCTCCGGATAACAAAATGTCGCTCCAAGAAGCTTTATATCACCTTTACAATCCAATGGAATATACCCAGTTGGCTTATGAATTCCGCTTTCATCCTTTAGAAAGAGGGAAAGTTTCATGGCACCCGCAGCCGCCTCATTCAAAGACAGAATAATAGAAAAGAGCTCCATCAAGTTGTTTCCTAATAAGAGACAGGAAGTAAAGCAAGTGAAAACTTGACTTGCCACTAGCTTTCCATTTGCAATCATGGTATTACCGAACCAAAACCCTTGAACAAACATTAGAAGAACCAAACACCTCATTAAACCAACATTTGCTGAAGCACCGTTTGCCATTTTTATGAAAGCTTTGGCAGAAAGCCCTATAATCTCTTTAAACTTGACTTCCTCTTGGTATTTTCCATTGAATACTCTCACTGTAAAAGCAGAGACAAACGACCAATCCAATATTTTGGATGCACTCGCCGTATACAGATTTTCCATTTGCGAAGCTTTATAAATCATTTTGCTAAAGAGCCAGCTTAGTATTCCCATAATTGGGGCACTGGCTAAGATAACCAACGTAAGTGCCCATGATCGACTCAAAGCTATAATGGTAAACAGTATAAGGGACCCACAGGCGTAAACCAACTGTGGAAACATTTCAGAACAGGCAAACCTTAACTCTTCGATGCATCTATTCAACTGAGAGACATTGCCGGCAATATTTAATTCATTTAAATGCCAATTCATATCCTTTGCGAGAAGAGCTTTTAATAAATAGCTTCTTGCTCTACCTTGCTGTCTCTCACCTAACTGCATCCAAAAAAAGAGCCCGAACCAAGTAAAGACGGACTTAATGATTCCAAGAAGCATTATAACTACACACATATTCCTAACGTCAGATAGAAACAGTTTTGAACTTTTGTATTTTCCCATTTCGAAGTCAGTAAGCTTGTCAAAAACGAATCCATAAATCAAGTTTTGCAAAGGAACGGGGACACAAGAAAGTAGTATCACAATTATGCCAGGAATAATATAGATAAAATCCCTAGGAGTGATAAACATTAATAAGCCATTTCTAGCCTTTGGCGAACGATTCTGTGAATATGGAGATTCTGAGACTGGTGAGATGACTGAATAATGCTCTAGCTCATACTCTTGAACTATGTCGTTAGACAGCATGGGGGAGCTACCCAGTGAAGGCCACTCCTTAGTATAGGTCACTAAAGACATCGTCTTTGAAGACATCGTGAAAGTTCCTCAGTCTATATCCTGAAACACATTTGAAGCTTAATAGGGCTTGTCCTTTTATATGTAGTTATTTTGTTCTTCCCACTGGTATTCGAAAAATTGTGTGGGCATGTTATCTAAACAATTTCCTATTTGGGCTCCCGCAATTCAACTGCAAGGAACAGTTGACAAGCAGAAAAATGCAAAAAAATCCTTTCAAGTACGTAGAGGAGGGGATACACGAGAAATGTAACGGAAAATAAGCCCAAAAGACCATATAACAATGACTTATTTTTCAAGTGATTTACTAAAAAATCATATATGCGTCGTATATTCGTAATAGTATTAAGTACATAATGACCTTGTTTTACTTCCTTCTGTGGAGTAGAGGGGACGACAGACCAAAATCATTCGAGACGTATGAATAATCCGTTGCCTGATAGGATATATTACGGGGAGTCGCCAAGTGATCATTATAATAGAGCCTTTCTTGATCGTCCACATAGGCCGCCTTATCACTCAATGCCCGAGCGTTTTTAAGGTCTCTTTGTAAGCTACTTACTAAATTTTCAAGATCGTTACATTTGACTCTTAATTTGTCATCTGAATTGTTTCTGGAATCAACGATTTTTTGAGTCTCCGAAGAACTCCGGAACCTTCCAAATGCTAAATTCGTAACAAACAAGCTTCCCAACACCAAAATGTTAATGAAAAATAAAGATTTCCAGCTGATTGGTCTCACAAATCCATTTACGATATCCGAAAATGTCTCTGCAGTTATTTTTGATCGTCCTATTAATTGAGGGTCTCTATTCATGCATTTACCCCAAGCGGTACATGCTCTCTCTAATGCAGGAGCTCTTGTTTTGCCTTCTTCAGCAACGCATTTGTTTCTATAAAATTCCCTAGTACATAGTGATATCTCCTCTAACGCATCCGTAGCGTAAATCTCGATCTTTTGATTAATATCAGCCCTTACTGTTCTGATGAATAAAAATACAAAATACATCATGATTGAGATGATGAACAAGTTCAAGAAAAGTTGTAAATATAACGACAAGACATAAGGTATCATTGGATCTGTGGCCAACTTCAAGAAGAAAATTTTTGCAGAACTAGTGCTACCTTGAGATTCTTTGTCTTGGGGAATTGGATTTTCCTCGAATTCGTCAGCCTGTAAATCGGAAGACATCTCTTTATACTGTAGTATCTCTTTAGACGGTGAAAACATGACTCTTGCTCCCTTTACTGGATTAAACTTTCCATCTCGAGAGGCCATCTCCAACTCAGGATGCTTTCTCAAAACAGAACGCATATGTTCCTTGTTGTCACCATTTAGTGAACTAGATCTATCGTCAGCTCGACTTGTCTCTGGTGTCAGTCTACTCATTATATCTTCAACGTCTCTGTACCTCTTAGATCGCAGGGGAGAGGGATCACCATCTTTCATAGTAGAGTGATAAACAGTTGAATCAAGGTACGGTATTCCAAAGGACGATGAATTGTCACTCATGGTATTAAGTGCCAGAAGTGCTCAAATCGATTTTCGGATGTCAACAATAATTAATTACAATATGTAGGTTTGATTTTCCAGCAGTCAAACCCTTTCACAATTATATTGGATATCTATGTCTGCTGATAATGACTTGAAATCCGTGATCCAATCATTCAGAAACAAGGAGGAAATCAGAGATGTTGTTGTGAATAAAGTTTCGAAGTCCAAGAAATCACAAAGGGCCAACAGCAAAAAAGCCACCAGTAAAAAAACCAGTACCAATAGCTACAAGGATTTGGCGCCATCTCTTGGAGAAGATTTGATCTTGATATTCATTGGATTCAATCCTGGGGTAGAATCATCAGTACAGCAACATCATTATGCTCATTTTACCAATCTATTCTGGAAGTTGTTCAATCAGAGTAAACTCTTTTTGAAGGTGTTGGAACGTCAAGGCATAAATTTGGAGAAGGAAAGGCAGCATGATCCCTTACTCAAAAAATTGACTACAAAAGATGAAGAAGGCTTCGAAACATTTCTTAAACCAGAAAACGACTTTGATATTGTAAAATATAAAATAGGGTTTACGGATTTGGTATTAAGATGTACCAGAACAGCAGAGGAGTTGACCATGGCAGAAAAACTACAGAATGTTCCTCGATTGCTCAATGAGTTCAAAAAATCTAAAGTAAACTTTATTATATTCATTGGAAAGGGTATATGGGAAGTTGTAGTCTCGTATTTTTGTAAATCGTTGGGCATGAAAAATTTGAAGTTAACAAAGGTGAACTTTTTGTGGGGAAAACAAAGCCCTGGAACCGATGAAACCTATAATATCGTATTAGAGAATTTTTTCAATGCAGTAGGCATAGACCGCTCTCTTTATATATTTCCCAACACGTCTGGTCTAGTTGCAAGCATGAAATACCAGGATAAATTAAATTTATGGACAGACCTAGCTGGGGAGCTCGAACATAGTATGTACAAGAAGGGATGAAAATGCAATAACTATACCGTAGCTACTTCCATATTTTATCGAAGGCCTTTGATATATCATGATCGAATTTAAAGGTCGTTTCAGGGTTGATATTTTCACCAAATTGTCCAAAGTCTTTGGTGAAGAATTTATCCACAGCATAACGAATTTTGTCACACTGTTGAACGTCCACACAATCATTATAGAATAAGTCATTAAGTGCCTTAGATTGTAAGTCTTCACATTGTCTACTACTATTAAATTCATCTTGACAATGAGTAGTTTTCGTCAAATTCCAACCTTTGAGGCACTCTATAACTTTTTGTTGCATCTCAGAGCAATTTATTTCAATTACTTTCTTCCTTGAGTTTTCCCGCTTATATTTCTCCAATTCATACGAATACCCTTGTTTGCTTTTATCAGATAAAACCTTATCAACTATTTTATGATGCTCCGTAGGCTCGAAGCTCGAATCATGGTTGGTACTCTTGTCCACTTTCTGGAAATATCCCTTCAAATTATCCAGAAGCTCATCTACTAATTTGGAAGAATCCTCATCTTTTCCACTTCCAAAGGGCCACATAGCATTCGATAGTTAAAATAAAAAAGTCTTTATAAATATATCCGAATACAAATATATAAACTTATAAACTTTTTTAGTATGCGATGGGAAGGTGTATGCAAACCTAGAGAAATGAATTGAATTGACCTAGGGGAATTCAACTACTAGAGATACATGAGTCAACGGGTTAAAGTAATGGAAGAAAAAGGATTCAAAGCACTGAAGATTCACTCTTTTATGCTCTTTCCAAAAGACCTTCGAAAAGTCTCCCGATTTCAATATCAAGAGTATTTTGATAATCTTTAGCTCTCCTTCTGAGCAATTCATCCACGTTTTCATCATTCAATGTCCTTACTAGAATCAAACGGATTTGCTCAAGCTTTGAGATAATCAAAATTCTTAATCTAGAAGTTATGCCAGCCACTCGTACTTGTTGAGTGGCAGTGAGTTTTTCTATTTTGCCAGTATCATGAATTGGATACCCATCTATCAAAATAGAAATCTTTACATCAAGACTCTGAAAGAAGGGAAAAAGTCTCAGTAAATTATTGAAATTTTGTTTTGACACTAACAGGAATGTCCCACCAGCGGTAGTCTCAGGCAGTAAATCATAGTGCCCCAAATACTCTTCAAGGTCTCCCATGATCTTTGTAAAGTAATCACCCTGTCCATAGAGACGCGAGTTTGTCGATACGGAAAACCATATCAAATCAATCAATTGCAGTAAGTCAAAAATCAAGTCTCGAATCAGGTATACTTCAGAAGTGGATGCTTGATTCTTGATGAATTTCCTTTGGATTGAAAGTAACTGAGTGTCTATGTAGTTGATCAATCTGCTCTGTTGCATACTACTTGCCGACTCTGGATGGCCCTCGATTAACTCTTCACGGGTTAAACGGTATTTCTCATCAAACGGAACCGTGATCGAGTTCAAAACTATTGGTTCACTTGGTTCTTTAACTGGCGGTTCTACAGAAACACTACCAGATGTTTCATTAGATCGTTGCTTATCAATAGGACCTGCGCTGTTTTCTTTACTAGCAGTTGGTTCTGCATTAACAATCTGTTCATTAAAAGAGGGTTGAACTTTTTCCTCCTCTTCAGCCTCTTCATAAAGTTCGGGATTTAAATCAACATCATTAATCTCCTCCTGAGGAATCGTCCCCTCAGGAAGTTCTTTAACCTCTTGATTAGGAGCAGGACCTAAAGGAGTTCGTGGAGTGCTCATATTTTTGTTTCTGCAACGCAACTGGACCGATATTCGGATGACTGTTGCTCTATTGTAGATTTTATTGAGTTGAAATCACAAAATTGCGTTGCCATTGTAGTGTGTCTTATCGCGAAAAAAAAGGGTCAGTACAAGGAGCTGATGCCCTTTAAAAACAACAACAACTAAAGATCGACAAAGGTATTAGGCTTCGGATCCTGTGATTTGAATCAAGAACTCCGTGGATTTTTATAATATCAACGTGGCGTGTCCTTTAGTTCACGATTTAATTTAAAGGGTGTGAGAGTAGCAAAGAGTGAGATATATACCTTTAAGGGAGCAAGGCTTGATAGATATCGAAAACAGCCGTTGTTATTGCTTCGAAAGGTTTACAAGATGCCTGTAACAGAAGCAAGTCATAGTGATGACGACTTGAAGTGGAACGTTAACCGACCATATAGTATTGAGAAAGAGAATGATTCATTTGACTCACATTCAGTCGATTCGGACTCATTTCCCGGAGGGTGCTCCGAATACCTAAGTGAAAATACGTCACTGGCTTCAGCAGAACTGTTACGCCATAAGAAGTTGGTAGCAGTTATTAGTCATGATAAAGAAGAGCATAATACAAGGGGGAAGATTTCAAAGAAGACGTTAAATAAGGAGTTATCAGATGCAAATTTGGGTAAAAATGTGTTGGATTTTTTTGATAGAGAATATTCTTTTGCAAACAGGATACCCCGATTCCATACCTCATACCTTAGTCCAAATGCCAAATACGTTGGAGAACAACAATCAGCAAAGGGTAAATTCAAGATCCAAGTGGAATTTCAAACGGTCGATCTTGTAAATTCCATTGTTACGGGGTTTCTACAGATCACCGGTTTAACCGATCACCATCCTGAGATTTTCACATGTTTTAAAGGCGAAATAATTAACAACCCATTAAATCAATTCGACTGGCAAACCACCCCGAGCGACACGTTTAAAGATAGACCAATAAAGCAATTTTCATTTTTAACTGAAAATCAAAGTTGGGGATCATTTTCAAGGAATGATCTTGATCATTGGGATAAATTAACGTCATCTATAATGTCTGAACCTCATTTAAAGCACAGATTGAATAAAATTCAATCTGGAAGAGAAAAGAACAATTATGTGTTTATGAGATGGAAGGAAGAATTCTTGTTACCAGATGCAAGGGTAAAGCAAATCAATGGTGCCTCATTTGAAGGGTTTTATTATATCATATTAAGTATCGGAGGAGAACGAGATTCTTTCAATGCAATGGCGCCAGGTTCAATTCATGGGTTATATTATCATAAGTCTTCAGAAAAATTTCAGTCATTGAGCTTGAAGTACGTGGAAAATATGGGTGTATCTAGTGCTTTTAATTTTGTTTAAGATATATACGTAATATACTTTTGGTAGGAGTCCAAGGAATGACGATAGAATTAAAGTTCTTTTTTCTTTCTTTCCTCTTCTCTTTCGGCATAGATCCTTGCAGTGAAAGGTTCTTCGAAGATTAAGGCAATCTTGTACATCACAAACACAAATGCAGATACTAAAATACCTGCTGGTTTGGCATACCATAAGGCTGTTCCTAAAAAGCACATTGCTGAGCCATTGTACATTGGATTATCAGTTATATTAAAGGGGAACCCAGTGACCCTATCATCCATAAGAATACCAAAATAATCTCCCAAATAAGTCCCGGTGATACCAAGAGCATACATTGAAGTCAACACCAAGACATTACCAAACCCAAAGAGGAAAATTGCTAATCCTTTGATGAATTGAGATTCAGCAAATGGTTTAAACACCGGTTGAGACTCCAAGGCCCCTTGGTAGATATGGTCTCTAAAGAGTCCCAAAGTAAATATGGTGAATGCTAACAAATAACATCCTGTTTTAGCACTGCCAGCGACCTTGGTCAATACATGTGTTTTATATTCAGTTCTTGCTACCAAGTTCCAGAAAATGGGGTTGAAGGCTATTGCAGTCAAGGCATTCTTCAATGGAGCATTGAAAATGACATAATCAGAAAGATTCTCAATCAAGTACACAACGTCATTACCAAGACTCGACATACTGTCTGTTTTATTAGATTTGCAGTCGATAGATGAAGATAGATCTTGCAGACACACTGCAGACACGCGAATATTTAACCTTTCGAAAGTTTGCATGTGATAGTAAGTTTTGTTGAGCTTTTCCTTAGATCTCGGAGCCAATGTAATGAGAGGCATTGGTTTGTCTACAATTGAGAGGACAGTTCTAGTTTCTTGCTTATGCCACTTAAATACAAGCTGACTACACTCTAGTTCAGTGTAAATCGTACATAATGAGTATACCAGTATGGAACATCTGTAGTGTATGAGAGCTAGTAATACTCTCTATAATCACCAACATACACCCTTAACACCCGCACATATCCTAATTAGGCAGCATAAGCGACACGTCTGAATAGAATTCATCGAAACGGTAATATAGGCTACATTTCCGTTTTCAGAGGCAGAACACTATCAGAATTTTTCACCATATATATTCTCCGATCTCTGAGTCTTATCGTGGATCATTATAAGCATTTTAAATAACTATCATGGTTAAGTATGTTTAACAGATCTATTCATGTCTCCTTGCTCATTCACTAACTCTTGAAGACAAGTACTTCTTTTAGGATCGGGATTTGTTGCTAAGCCAACTGTCGACATCTTGTCGAAGACCCCAGATGTCAAAGTCACCGTGGCAAGCAGAACATTGGCTAAGGCAAAGGCATTGGCAGGTAGCGAAGCTTCTGCCATCTCTTTGGATGTCAATGATGAGAAGGCATTGAATGAAGCTGTCTCTAAAGTCGATTTGGTTATCTCATTGATTCCTTACATTTATCACGTAAACGTCGTTAAGGCAGCTATCAAGAACAAGAAGAATGTTGTCACGACTTCTTACATCAACCCTCAATTGAAAGAATTGGAACAGCAAATTAAGGATGCCGGCATCGTTGTTATGAATGAAATCGGTTTGGATCCAGGTATCGACCACTTGTACGCTGTCAAGACTTTTGAAGAAGTTCACAACGCCGGTGGTAAGATCAAGTCTTTCTTATCTTACTGTGGTGGTTTACCAGCTCCAGAATCCTCCGATAACCCCTTGGGTTACAAATTTTCATGGTCTTCAAGAGGTGTTTTGTTGGCTTTGAGAAACTCTGCTAGCTACTGGAAAGATGATAAAGTTGTTAATGTTAAATCAGAAGATTTGATGGCTACAGCTCAACCCTACTTTATTTACCCAGGTTTCGCTTTTGTTGCTTATCCTAACAGAGACTCTACCACTTATAAGGAATTATACAGTATTCCAGAAGCTGATACTGTCGTCAGAGGTACTTTAAGATACCAAGGATTCCCAGAATTTATTAAGGTCTTGGTTGATCTTGGGTTTTTGAAAGATTCATCTACTTCTTACTTCACAGAATCTGTTCCATGGAAGGAAGCTACTGCTCAATTGATTGGTGCATCTTCTTCTAACGAATCTGATATTGTCAAGAAGATTGGTGAAGTTGCCACTTTCAAATCTGAAGATGATAAGGAAAGAATAATCTCCGGTTTGAAATGGTTAGGCGTGTTCTCTGACAAGCCAACTACTCCAAGAGGCAATCCTTTGGATACCTTGTGTGCAACTTTGGAAGAGAAGATGCAATATGAGAAGGGTGAAAGAGACATGGTTTGTTTGCAACACAAGTTTGGTATTGAATGGGCCAATGGTGAGAAGGAAGTTAGAACTTCCACCTTGGTTGACTACGGTGATGTCGATGGTTACTCATCAATGGCCAAATTAGTCGGTGTTCCATGCGCCATTGCTTCCCAACAAATTCTCGATGGTACATTGAGTACTCCAGGTTTGTGGGCTCCAATGTCTTCAAAGATTAATGATCCTCTTATCAAGACATTGAAAGACAAATACGGCATTTTCTTGGTCGAGAAGACTATTTCTTAGGAAAATGACTATGTGAATTTCTATAATGTACTGTTTATTTGTATAAATGCTGTAGGTCAATCATATTCTTCATCACTCAGATCATAGCCTATAGAGTACTCATCAATCATACTACTGAGATCTTCGACCATTTCTTGAGGTTCTAGGATCAACTCACGAGCTACACGAGAATTAACCATTTTCTTATAATCCTTGAGTAGCTGTTTCAATCCGGTAGTGGTGCTGAATTCCAAATAATATTTGTCAGTCAGAAGAATGTTTGGGAAGGTGTCGACCCTTGTTACGTCAAGATGTGAGTTTTCGTAAATATTTGTGGTCAATGAGTCTTCTGGATTCAATTTTTTCTTGAGTTCTTCATCTTCAGAGATTATATAGTTTTTGGTGAAATGTGTTGACTCTTGTGATGTTATGCCTAAATCAATGTAGTCTTTGCCTTTTGGTTGCGGAAGATCGTAGTATGCAGCTATATCTACATCACTTATCCCCAGACTTTGTGACAAACATGAGTGGATTTTGACTTCATTGACAATATTTTTCTTTTCGTATCCACGTAGAAGATGATCCTCAATATAACTCATTTTGACGGGGCTTCTTATCAGATTATTCATGCTCCATATGGAGTCTACAAATATAGATGGTAAACTGCTAGTATGCCATAAACTTTCTTCGGAGAAATTCTCGTTGAGCATCGAAGACTTTGGATCTAGAAACAAAGGGATAAATAACGACGAATTCTTAGATAATTCCACCACACTGGATATTCTTGTCAACGTTTGAGTTAAATTCACTTTTAAAGCACTAGAAAGACCATAAGTCCAGATGTTGTACTTACTACTTGTCCCATTATTAAAGTATTCGTCCCTTAATGTTATCAATAATTCATTAGTAAATCCACCCCAAGCAGTGTCGGTCTCCGTGATAAGATTGACTCCCTCAAGCAAATCAGAATCTTCCAAGTATTTTCTAAACAGCTCAAGGTGGTTGTCAACGTCATTCGCTAATTCATCCAGTCCCTGAGAGAATTTAGCAAACGATACTTGAGGAAAGTGCTTATGCACCCCTAGGGCACTCCCTGGAACATATTTCCAGTCTTGTAACAGATACAAAGATTGCGGGTTATATATCAACTTGTTGTAATCAGTCCAGTACGAAGTATTTTGAACGTTTAACAAACTAGAATCTTGCAACCCTTGATCCAACTTCTTTTGATACTCACCCTTTGGCACAGCATTTTCCACTACCATGACCTGATTTTGAGGGAGCTCGGGAACAATTCGTGGTTCATGGTATTCGTACTTGCTTAAAGCACCGAACCCACCACTCAATTCATGTACGATTGCCCTTGGTGAGTAATTAATAGTGCCATTGCTTGTTCTCTTTAACCCTAGGAAAGTCTGATTTTCAAACTGAGGTGTCGTGCCTTTTTTGTATGGAATATGGGATTCTTGGTTATTATAAAGATGCGTCAAAAGGTGATTCGCTCTTTGAGACAGAGAAAGAGTGATCACTTCGCTCATTGCTTTACTTAATGGCTGCTGAAGATTGTGAAATCATAGGCATAGTTTTTTTTTGGCGTGGGGATCACGTGATTACGATTTTTTTCAATGATGCTCAAGTCTCGATAATAATCGACGTGTTCAATTTTATAATCTAGAAACTATGATGAAGTTCTTGCTCTTGGTGCTACTTTATTGTAGCATCATTAGCGCCGCCAAGGATTATTATGAGATCTTGGGACTTACGAAAAGTGCTGATGAACGTGATGTCAAATCTGCCTTTCGACAATTGAGTAAAAAGTTTCATCCAGATAAGAATCCTACTTCGGAGGCTAATGAGAAATTTATGGAAATAAATGAAGCGTATGAAGTGTTATCTGATCCTGAGAAGAAGTCCAATTTTGATAAGTTTGGTGACCCTGAAGGACCAGGAGATCATGGGGGTGTTGATTTTGGCGACATATTCCTGCACTTCTTCGGAGGTGGACCAGGAGGTCATCAACGAGGACCTCCGAGAGGAGATGATACTCAAGCTAACTTACATCTTGGATTGTATGAGTTCTATAATGGGAAGGAGTTTACCTTTGATGTGGAGATGCAAAATATATGTGGCCATTGTAAGGGAACTGGATCGGAGGATCAACAAACTCATACCTGTCCCAAATGTGGTGGTAGAGGTATGATTCAAATAAGACGTCAATTAGGACCAGGAATGATTCAAACGTTTAATATGCAATGTGATCAGTGTGGTGGTCTGGGAAATCTTATCAGCAAGAAATGTAAAGTATGTCATGGTGAAGGTTCCCACCCTGCAGACAGGCATTACACAATATTTATACCTCCAGGATTTACTCGAGATGATAGTCATATCATTCCAGGAGAAGGTGACCAAATTCCGGGGATGGAACCTGGTGATTTAATCATAACCATCAGGGAAGACTTTAAAGATAGTTGGGGTTACCGTAGGGTTAACGATAATCTCTACCGAACCGAGGTTCTCACGGCAAAGGAGGCCATCAATGGTGGATGGGAAAGGCGCATTCCATTTTTGGATAAGGATGATGGTGAGTTAATCCTCAAGAGAAAGTCAGGAGTAGTAACGATAGATGGTGAGATCCAACAAATTAAGCATAAAGGAATGCCTTCATCCCGTCACGATGGAGATTTTGGTGACTTATTCATTGAATACAAGGTGGTATATGCATCTAGCGACAATGGGTCAGTAAAAGATGAATTATAGATACGTAGAATAGATGAATTGTGTTGTAAAACGTTGTAGAGCTTTCTTTGGCTGCTATGGATGCAAATGTTTCATGATAACGGAGATCTCAGACAATCCTTCCTTTTTGAGAAAATATCTGGGTCATAGTCGCGAAACCAAAATACATAGAACCAACAATAGCAATCGGAAGATCTCATGCGCCACACAATATTATCAAGTTTACAAACCATGGTACCATTTATGACATGAGTTGCTGAAGCTAGGCGAAGCATACTATTTGATAAGCTTTGATAAGCTAATGAAGTGGTAAGTATGATATCAAAAGATAAATATTATTCAAGGGGTTCCGAGCAAATCGCAACAATCCTTCTTAATCCCGCCTTAGCGATAACTCTACGGGTGGATTATTCGCTAGATTCGCCATAGATCCGCTAACCCTTTCTATCTCTCGCTGCGACTTTACGGAACACCGTTAGCATAGAGCATAGGTCGCAGTGGAAACTTCTAGTTGCGGTCACGCGCACCAGGTACATCTGAAACAAAAACGTGTGGAGCGTTGATAGATTATATCACCAGCCTTAGCAATATTTCAGCCACGGTCTTCCGTCAAACATGCTAACACAACTAGTAATTAAGAAAACATTGCTATTAAAATAACCTTAGCCTTGCTCATGTTAGGCGCATTGGTTGTGTTTAACATCTGACTCCTTGAGGTACCAACCGCCTTTCCTGCAACTGATACAGTAGCTAAATAATTGCTCAGCGTAAATCACCAAATTCCCCACAGCTTAAGCCAATAACTTTGCGACTCGTCTCCACGTCGCATCCCCAAAATTTTTTTCGTTACTCGAATCAAGCCCCACCGATACTCCGCAGGAGATACTGCTAGTTATCTGCAATAAGTAGGGCCACGATACTTCATTTGTAAATACCTCGCCTAATCATCCTCCGTTATGCGGGTTTCATCGCATTTATCATGCATAAACTTGCAGCCCCAGCGGTTCGGGATAAGGAATATGCAGTCATCTCCACTTCGCGTACATAATGTTATAGCCAAGCAGTGGTTCCCATGTTTTAAAAGCAAGTAAAGATATAGGAATATATAAGTATTCAATCAGCCATCTATTGTTTTGAAATTTATTGATTGTTTAAAGTTTGTTTATTATCTTTGTTGAATTCATATAAAGTACGTGGGCTTATTTGAAACGAGACCCTGTTTGTGAGAAACGCATTACAGCACCGCCGAAATTCGAGAAACTAAGGCGGGCCCTGATTCACAAAAGTTTACTTAAACACCTGGGGAACAATTTACAAATATTCTTTACATTCCTTTTGGACGTACATTCATTAACAAGTCATTTGACTACCCCATTATAGATGTCATTATATCGTACCATTAGCTCCACTGATTTGAGGCGAAACGATAGCTTTAAGTTGACCTTGCGTTCCAGTGAAGTTTCGGAAGATAATCGGTATTGCTTCATGAATAGTAATGACTCGACAAGCTCTATAGTGTCTGACTTTTCCGCTGTCAGTGAACCGGAAAGGCCCGGCAGTGCTATGGGGTTTTCTACTTTGCGTACTGCCCTTAGTCATACCAATAACTATGCGGCGATGGATTTTAATCATCATGTAAATCATAACGTCAATCACAACTTAAACCATAATATCAATGAAACCAGTCCTTTGGCTTCTGGTTCGTTAAGCCCTGGTGGCACTAGACGCGTTGATTGTGATGCCCCTAATTTGGAGGAACTTCAAGAGTTACTTCCCTTGTTATTCAAAGAATATCAAACTTTGGATGACCTTTTCTTAAGAGAGGAGTTTCTTTCACAGAATATAAGAAGTCTTGGTGATAATTTCTTGAACCAAGAGTTTGACTTTGATCAAAATAGGATTTTAAAACCACTCAGTTCAGATGCCTTTTTCAGCATGCGTCCTACTACAAGGAGGTCTTTAATTCGCATTTTAAGAGATATACAGAATAATGTTGAGGAATTGCACAGTATGGTTAGTGCATTAAATAATCAAATTACCAACGGCTATGATGGCATAATGACGGAGATGAGACTTATGATTTTATTCAACTCTAAGTCTCGCAAAACATACGAAAACTCAAGAGTGATGCTCGACTCTTTACTCAAAATAAAAGAAATGACAGAAGATCTGTTAAATGAAGACTTCTGTGGCACTTTAAGTTCAGCAGTTGACAGAATAATCGACCTACTTTATGATTTTAATCTGATGACTGAAGATGAATTAAAGGGACTTGATTCTAGTACTAGCACAACTACCGTACTGGCTGTTAGACGTCAGGAATGGGAGACTTTCTGTCAACTTCAAAGTTTCATTGAAAACAACCTAAAAGAACCATCAAAATTCACCTCGGAAGAATGTCCCGTGGCTTCAAAAATTCTTAACCAAGTGAAGGTTATATTTGAAGAATATATCTCAGAATTTAATATGGCACATTTGGTCAATCCTCATGATAAGTTCATCTATGAGATCGTTTCATTCGATGATCATATAAAAAGCAAAAAACATTTACTCGAGGCGGTAAAAAAGGGCATAAAAGTGTAAGTATGCATAGACATTACTTCTGGCATGGGAAATAGGGACTGTAGTTAAAATAAAATGCATTTTACTTATTTAATTGTAGATTAATCTTGCTTCTCCCGAGGTTTGACGGAGAATCTAATAAGCTTTGACATAATATACAAGAACCCGATCACAATGGAACCAAATGTTAAAAACATGGTAACTTCAACGTTTCCCGAAGCTACGGGTATATCAACTTCTAGTGAGGAATCATTATGTGAAAAATGATAGTATACAGCATCGTCAGTGAATAAATGTTGATAGTTTCCACCAATTGGCTTCTTGGTGTCGAAAGGAGAATCAAATAAAAGCTTATGGTCAGAAACATCGCATCCATAAAAGATTATGGGATTATTGACGGTTTTTCTAACACTAGCTTTTCCATCATTGGGTTTGTGATACCTAGAGTGTAGGGGGAGCTCTAACAAGGACAGGTTAGAGTTGATTTCCAAAATGATTTCGTTACCCCATTGTTGGAAAGAGTACTCAGGAGCTTCGAGATCTACGCGTCCATTCATTAATACAAAGTCCAAGACAGAAGGAAGCTGGTATTGATCGAGAAATACGGACTTTTCTAGATCAACGTAAAGATAAAGCTTGCACTCTTTGATATCTTCGTCATCAGGAACGGTCAAAGGAGAGTCAAATTCAGTCACAAGTACTGGGTGCAAACCGTTGGGCCTGATGTACTGCTTATAGCTGCCGGGGTAATTTCTATGACGGGGCTTAATATGGAAAAGTGTTTGATGTGCATTTTTCTCTTCCATTCTTTCAGGATCCAACACAATTCTCAAACCTGTGAAAATTGTATCGTCTAGAGAAGAATATTTATCTGCCAGAAACAACCCTACTTCCTTTCTTTGGTTCTTGTCTAGACTAAAGCGCACTGGTTCTTTTGTTTCTCTCAATGACGAGACATAGGCCCCTTTACCCCTCTGATATAGAATGTCTATATTAGAGACCAAGTCGCCTAATATTCCAAATACGTTGAAAGTATTGGGATTGAATTCACTTTGATGAAGAAAGTAACTATTATGCGAGACTATCCATTGATCTTCAACACCGAATAGTTCATTGATTATCTTAGTCTGATTTTCATTGTCTGCTTCTAAATAAATATTCAATCCCTTTTGGTATTGCTGGTTAAAGGGAGGAATATCATAGTTTTGCTGAATAAGATGGATTCTTAACTTTTCTACACCTTCGATCTTGAGTACTGAGGGCACTTCATTCTCATTGTATGATACTTTCGTCTCTTGGATGAAAGACTCGGTAGGCAGCAACACCACGTCCGTTGCATTCAAATCTTGCAAGAGATTAGAATTATTTGGCGAAGTGTTGATTAAAGTGATTCTCTGTTTGGGCATAAAGTCAAAGATATAGCTTGCTTAAAATGAAGTCCAGTATATAGAGATGTCGCGTGTCGTAAAGTCGGCTTGGCAGCCAATTTTTAATCGTACTATGTCTATTAAGCCTAAATAAATCGACCATTATCATGGAAATCATGAATCTAAGTTAAGAATGGTCTACAGAATCCAAGCCCTTCATCAATTCATGTGAATTTCATATAAACCGTTAGCTTAAAATATCCAGCTGAGGAATGTTTCATAGAACCATTCTTTGTTCTTAGGGTTACCCTCAGCATCCCTGATGGCTCTCCTTTCTGCTTCTGCTGCGGAAAATTCATGTTCTTCTTGGTCGACAACGTCTTTGAAAGTGATTAAATCGACGTCTTGTGCACGGATAAAAGTGGTCTTTTTAATAAACTTGTATCCAAAGAGGCAAATAATAAACACTGGCAAGACAATGTACCCAGTGATGAAGTCCTTATAAGTGAAGGAGTCGCCTAAGAACACCGTGAAGTTCTTGATGAGGGCAACCAATGAACAAATGAATAAGGCAGCCCAAGATGCATAAGGTTGAAGAGGTGAAGCATAGGCTAAATCCCTCTTTCTATCGATCCCCTGTGCCTTACAAGCTTTCATGAATCTGAGATGGATCACTAAGATGGAAATCCAAGTGAGTAATCCACACAAACTCACGACATTTACAAAATAAGTAAATACTTGGGCAGAGGCGCTGGAAACTGACATAAATGCAAGTAAACAAAAGAGGAAACTTAAGCCAATTCCGTAATAAGGAACGCCCAATCGATTAGTGATGGAAAAGAATTTAGGTGCGTACCCTGCCACTGATAATCCATACATGGTACGTGAGCAAATGTACATGTCTGAATTGGAAGCAGACATCACAAACAAAAGAATACATGCGTTGATAACATGATCTAAGCCTTTAATCTTGGCATTTTTGATGGCAATGACAAATGGAGATGCACTGGCACTTGTCCCCGATGCTGACAAGAGTAGAGGATCTGATGCTGATACACACATCCCCAAAAACAAAATGGAAAGCACATAAAACACAATAATACGATATAATGTAAGTTTGATTGCCTTAGGTATCGCCTTTCTGGGTCTAGAACACTCAGCGAATGTGATCCCACATAATTCTGTACCGGTATAAGCGAAGACTGTGGTGACCAAAACACTTACAAAGGCGACAAATCTTCCCTTAGCTCCCACGATGGCGAGATCTTTACTTGCATCAGTGTACTCGATAAATGCTCCTCCATGTTCCCAAAATCTGAATCCGAGTCTATCATGTGTGGGCCCCCCACCAAGAGCTATAACCCAAAGCAAGATGATCAATCCGAGACAAGTTATAATTTTCAATGCTGAAAGCCAAAATTCGATTTCGCCAAATAATCTGACTCCTCCCATATTGACAAACACGATAACCACTAAAAATACTGCTATCCATACTCCTGGACTCACTCTCTCCGGACTGATCCAATATTGCATTGTCAAAGCACCGGCAACCAATTGGTTAGGAGGCAAGATGAGATACTTAATAAGGTATGCATACCCACAAGCAAAGCCTAGGGCATCATCGACATATCTTTGACAATAATTAGCGAATCCATTGAGAGGTACAAATGTGGCCACTTCTCCAAGACCTGACATCACTACAAATACTGTGAGGCCAATAATGGAATATGATATCAAGATAGAGGCAGGTCCTGCTGCTTTTAATGCACTTCCAGTACCGATGAGCAAACCAGTACCTATGGCACCACCAATGGCAATCATTGTAACGTGTCTGGCATCTAACGCTTTCCTTAATTTATGGCCATCAGTCAAATTAAGTGCTGAAGGGTTAGATTTAGCGACATAAAGGTCATAATCTTCTGTATGTTTACTAGCGATGGACCCCAAGTCTGAAGGAATATTTCCCGGACTAGGGTCCTTCTCGTAGTCTCTAGAAAAGTTTAACATTGACCTTACTACCACTAACTTGAGGTTGGTCAATTTTTTTTCTTTATGGTTGGAAATAATTTCTACGGCATCTTAAGCTTATGTAGCGAACTGCGATGAACTAGCGGGGACGGCAGTTGCCAAGATTTTCTCTTTTTTTGCAACTTTCTCGCGGTGAGATGCCTTTTTATTCGCCCATAATAGGCGGAAATTAGGTCTAGTGACCCAGGTGATAGTGGTTTTTCACCAAGAGCTTAGTGAGGCGAAATTCTCTACCAGATTAAGAAGTCCTTGTAGCGGATCGGGGAAGGGAGCCCGGGGAAACTTTAAGGATACCTCTTGCTTAGAATGTGTGAGAGGTGGAGTAGTGAGACTCCTTTGTGTAGGGTATCGCTGCTACTTAAAAATAGAGTCAGCATCATATATTCTTGTAGGAAGTTGGAATATGATTACTTAAACGTTACATCAGAAGTCCTACAGTGAATTGCGGCTATCGACGGGTGAATAGGGAAAACGTTTTAACGTCTGCGCTAGTTTAGGGCTATACGCAGTATGTTGAGACCACTCTCGTAACCATCTGGAGCCCTAGGTCCTAAAAACCTAATCCATAAGAACCTGGCTCCTAAGAGCCCTCTGCAGAACCTTAGTCATCATCTTCCCTGCTAATCGCAAAACGTTATTCGATCCATCTGAGGAATTTCCTTAAGCGCCGCTCCGCTCGCGCTATGCAGCTCTAACAGCGGTAGCGGCCCTTTCTCTACGCGTGGTTATGTAAGATTGTTTTTGACGTTCATTTCTTATACGCCGTTTCATTTACGCTTCCTTCTCCACTAAACTTCACAATGCTGCGCTCTCCCTGCTAGTAGTGCATTAGTGTATCATCTTTTCTCCAAAAGGTTTCTTCAGGTACAATATTTAATGCATTAACTATCTAAAAATGAAAACTACCAAGTATCTATAATTCATCCTCTATTAACTGGTCTTCCATATGCTTGACGCGTAGTGCTTCACAAATGCCAATGGATCCTCAATCTTGCCGTCTTTAGGTATTTCAACCTCCGATGCAAATGCTGAGACTGGCAATACCAACACATCACTAACTAACTTAGGGATCAGAATATCATGGAATTCCTTCCATGAAATCTGCAGATAAATGGAGCTTCTGATATAATCATTGAAATATGTCATGATGGTGTCGGTCCATATTCCACTTCCTGTCCATTTTAAAACTTCCAAATACCTTTGATTAGATGAACCTGTCAACTTTAAACCTTCGCCGTCTGGGGTATTTTTCCTTTCTAATGTCTGATCTACAATTTGTGCAATGACTTCTCTTAATATTGGATGACCTGGCTTTGCCTGAATCACAAAATTCCCAAATTGTAACCTTCTGACACTCTCTTGTCTCCAATTTGGTGAGTTTGAAACTGTACCCACTGATATAATCATTCCAATTTCATCAGGACTCACATTTTGTGGGATCCAATTAGGTACCGGCTGTAAGGGATAAGTATCGATATCAGCATATACACCACCTTTAGCATACAAGATTAAGTATCTTAGAAGATCGATCTTTAACACCACTTCTGGTAAAGCTTCATAGGCTTCAATGATCTCGGGAACTTGGCGATAAAGATATTTCATCATCGACTGAGCAGTATCATCATTAAAGATCTCATGCACAAACCCAGGATTCTTGGATGCCCATTGGAGTTCACCATCCCTATATTTTTGACCAAATCTTGGATCATTCAATCCATGTTTCCACGTTTGCCATATATATCCCGGGAATCTCACAGTTATGTCATAGGGGAAAAGATACGCCAACTTTTCCCGTAAAGTAGACGATGGAGGTGGTGAACGAAGTAATCTAATTTCGTTTAAAAATAGCTCATTTTGCTGCTCCAACTTTGCGAGTCTTTCATCTTGCTTTTGAATTAATTCATCAGTGACTTTTGAAAGTCTTTTGAAAACAACGTCTTGATTCTTGGAAGTTTCATCAGAAATTAAATTCGACAAACCTCGAAGTGATTCATTGGGAATACTCTGGAATACTTCCTGTAGATTCGTTCTCGATTGTTTCGAGCTATAGACTCTTAGAAACCCAATAATTGACAACAAAAGAATTACCGTAAACAAAAAATACTTTCTTCGTTTATTGATAAAATTACCCATGTTTCGATAAACTAATTTACCATGCTATTGTTTATGAGCTTTCATCAGGGAAAAATAACGTTCTTATTATTTTTAGTGCGAATCTGCAAATCATCGGAACGTAACCTGTAAAACTGCTTTAATATGAAACACGAGCCAATTTGGACATCGAGTCCGTTTCAACAGAATTTCATTATAATTATGCGCACAACTCTTTATGGAGGTGCATTCACCGTGGAATTACCGAGCTATTTGATAGATGTGTCTAATTTAAGACAAGTTCCCGATACCCAAGAGGTGTTCATCATAGAAGGTAAGGATAAGGATCATGATCGCTCATTAATAATAGATCTCTTAGAAAAAGTACCTCATGAGTATCATGATGCAATAAAATTACACGTGGAAGACTTGTTGGACAGTGAAGTATCCAACCATTTATTACTCACAGAGACACAAAAGAATCTCGATACCGAGGCTTACTTGAGTTTTGCATTTAAGGACAATATCATTGTACTCATCGGACTTATAAGAATTGATCGAGTCGATACTGATTTAGTAATTAGTATAAACATCCCATTGCAAGAGAAAGTAAATGAAAAGATTGTGGCTGATGCCATTCTGGAGTCAAATACATTCCCCAAAGAGTCGACTTCCCACATCATCCAAGAGAGTTTCAAAATTTTGCAGACAGCAGTGTTATCATTGGAGATCAGCGACTGGTCGATATTTGGGTTGTAATATAGTTAATAAGCGAGGTGTAATGTTCATGCAGCCCCAATAAAAGTGCAGCATAACCTCGAGAGAATCTCACAATCATGTCGTTGTTATAATACAATTTATCAGGGTTAAACTTTAATGCTCTTTTGGTGTGCCTACTCCACACAGGTTCGTTCACAATCAAATAAAGCGATTCTTTTTCGATAATCTCAAACTTTAACTTTGTATGGGTAACTCTCAAGCTAGAAAGAATCTCTTTTATCTTTGAGGAGTCTACTTTGACGTAGACATTGACGATTTCTCTTTTGTTTAGTGACGAATTAATCAATTTTAACGGCATCGGATGCCAAAGAGCACGGTTCCATGCCACTACCCATCGTTTGGTGGTGAAGTTGATTTCCTCTATGAAAAATGACCCAATAATGTTCTTATTATATAGATCCCTTAGCTTATTTACAGTATCTTTTGCGTTGCTAAAGATCCCCAATTGTACAGTGAACCAGGTATTTTGAAAATTCGGTAGGGAAAATAACAGTATACTTTCATCAATTATCCTACCCACAAACGCTAGCTCACCGCCGGGGGTGAACATTTCCGAGTTTCTATAATTGAGCTCATTGAGTTTCTGCTTCTTGTGGGACTCTCGGGCCTTGTAGTCTTGCTTGTTCTTGTAGAACGGCGGGTTGCACACAGTATACTTCACCGGTTCCAGCCCCAATACAGCAAAAATTTCGTCCACAGGAAAGAGCTTGGCATCAGTGGTAAGCAACTTGATCCTGGAGTCCAAGCTGTTGGCGTCTATTATCTTCTGGGCATGGGAAATGGAGTCAATCTCAATTTCGGTACCCACACAGCTGTTATTGGGATTCAATTTCGTAGCCAACAATGGGTAGATTGCCGAAGACCCCGTACCTATATCAATGATCCAATTACCCTTAAAGACAAAATCACCGGTAAGCTGTTCACATATCCGTATATACTCGAGTCTATTGGGGATTCTAGGACATAGCTTAGATCTTTCGAAATTGACATCAACATCAAAATAATGTTTCAAGATCAACTCTCCCACATCGTACTGGCTCAGCGACAGCGAGAAATCAAATGTCCCTTCCTTAACGTACTGAGACAATTGGGGATACTGTTCTACCAAGTTACTAATATCTATCTGGGGCACCTTATATTGGAATAATGACATTTATATATAATTTGGTTTATGTCAGGTGACCGCTCTATAATCTATAATTACATACTAAACAACAAATTCTGCTGTTTCTTTTTAAGTTTCTTTGTCCTTTTATCAGTCGGTTCCGTTTCAGGTTCTTGTATAGGTGTTGGCTCCTCGGGCTCCTTACCCCACAGGTTCGGATCAGGGATGTCAAATTGTCTTACCCTAGGAATGGGCTTTTTCGTCTTTTCCTTTTGAAGTTTCGGGAAGTTTGCATTTGACAATGGAGGCAAGTTAGAGTCGGAGCTACTCGGTGATGATCTGGCAGAACTTCCTCCTGAAAGAGTCAGGCTTGATCTACCATTGAGACCATCTAGATAATTATGCTTATAGTTGGCGGGCGCTTGCAGGGTTTTTGTCTCTGGCTTGGTAGTTTTCAAATTATATTTGAAATTATTCTTTGGCAAGGGGCTACTTGTCCGAGAAGGCTTGCTAAGTACAGGGAAATCTTCATTAGAAGAGTTTACTCCCGAGTTGATTGTCGACCGCTTTCCCCAAGAATGAAGGTTAGCTGCAGACGAGACATTAGAGCCTGCAAGCACAGGGAATTGTTCCTCACGACTGACCCCATTAAGACTGGTCCAGAGATTATGAAGGTCCTTGTGGAGTTCCGTGTAGTCGGGGAACAACTCGGAAAACTCATATATTAAAAGACTCAATTCAGATGAAGACTGATGTTCAAATAAGTTTTGATAGGAAGTTAGCAACGCCTTCGCCGTGACCTTTTTCTGTTTATACTGGCCATTGATTTCGAGAAACTGTTTTAATTTCTCTCTATCATAATTTAAATAATGCTTTGCTCTTTCTTCGAATCTCATTTTTTTCTCATCATTAGACACCGACTCTTCAGAGCTAGAACCAGTATTTCTAAGTTGCGATTGCATACTTTCAGAGAGTCCCACAGTAAATCTTCCACCATTTAATCCGCCATGCTCCTTAAGCATATGGGCTGTTAAATCCAAATCTTCCCGGAAAACGACAAACCTCCTCTCAACACACACTGGCACCAGGCACACGTAATGGGCCCTTTTAAAATGTTCATAAAGAGAATCATAATCTCTGTAATAATCTGCTTTCTGAGGAGTATACTGGTCACAAATATAGCATCTCTCGTGTCTATCTCTGATATGGATATTGAGTTCATCTTCCGAATAGAACCGTTTCTTGCAATATTTACATTCGGGATGTCCGAGGAATCCAGGAACATCACCTTCACTTAAATGCTTCTGTAATGGCTTATAAGAGTAAAGCGTAAGCTCCGGTACGAATGATTTTTGATTTTTGGCACATATTAAGCAAAAGAACTTGTTATGGTCTTTCTTCACGTGGTCAGTCAAATCTTTAAACTTGGCAAATTCTCGTTGACAAACCTTACACCGGTTTTCCAAAAGAGCTAAAACTTCTCGTTCTACTTCCTTATCAGTGAAATAGATGCCGAACTCTGTGTTAAGAGAATAATCTCCCTTGAAGTCATCGTAATCCTTCACTAACTCCTTGGAGAATATCACCTTATCATTATCGTGACGACACACCAAGCAATTATTCTTCTTGTACAACGCTCTCTGACGAAAAGTACACTTATGACAAGTGATATGATGACATGGAGAAATGGCAGCGTACAATATCTTGTTGGTACATATCACACACAGGTAATCTTCATTATCATTGCTTTCGCTACTATTTCCAACACTCGGATCCGTGGACTTCTTGGCAACTTTACCTCTATTCACTCGTGACTTCTTTCGGGTCTCTTGCACTCCCATGGTTACAATGAATGGTGAACACCAGTTACTACCAGTGAAAATTGTCAAACTGCTATGAGCCATAATGAAAAATCCGAGATATCAGACTGCAGATAAGAGACGGCATATAAAGTGCTAGAGACATTAAATGAAGCTCAACGTTTTACCGTGGTAAGCCTGTGACCAAGCATGGTGTTGAACGTGAGCGCTACGCTCAATGTTGCGAGACTATTGGCGAACCCCAGCCTTTGTCTTCCGCATCTTACTTTGAAGTCGTTTGATCAGTTGCCGTTGCCAGTGAGGATCCCCGGCCAAAACACGGAGATTAAAGGATTAGTGTTAGACAAGGACAATTGCTTTGCCAAGGACAAGGATGATAAGGTATGGCCTAAGTATAATGTAAGTAAGAAAATTTTTCAGCGATAATGTTAAGGAATGTATCTAACATCTAGGATACTTGGGAAAAGATGGTGTCTTTGTACCCTAAGAGCAGTATTCTTATTGTGAGTAATTCTGCTGGAACCAATGACGATAGAGATTATTCCCAGGCAGAAGTACTCGAGAAGAATACTGGAATCACAGTCTTGCGTCATAGCACTAAGAAACCAGGATGTCATGATGCCATAGAACAGTATTTTGCATCCTACGACATCAAACCCAATGAGATTGCTATAGTGGGTGATCGTCTCTTTACCGATATACTTATGGCTAACATGATGGGGTCATGGGGAATATGGCTCTCAGAGGGAGTAGAGCTTTCCCAAGCCATTTTTCCTAGAACCGAACGAGCATTCTATTCGAGATTCGGTGGTAATAGCGGTCAGGTTGAGCATTAGATGAGAGACCAGGCAGAACACTAGATGAAGTATTAAAGTGATGGTGAAGCTTTGGCAAAGCGCGTAAGGCACTAGATTGTTATATAAAATTATATATTATTTGTGGTCCGGTTTTACCGGGTTTATCGGCTGCTCATTTTCGGCCCATTTATTTTGTGATTTCGCAGCCATCACAATCATCTTCATTATGGAATCACAGGTTCGTAATATTCTCTTTAATGAGTTTAAAGAGGAAGATGTGAGGCCAGGGACAATATACAATGGCAATTTATTCAAAATTTGTATGCAATTATTTATGGTGCTTCTTCTTTGTCAGTATATTTTGGTTTATGTGTGTGTTCCCTTCGACAACATTCAAGAGAGACCGTCAATGTTAATTGTGTCTTCTCTTTACTGTCTATTCATGGTAAGTACCCCATATTCTCATTATTGTGTTACTATACACTAACAATAGTCTTGTGTGAATGCCACTCTTTTGCCCATATGCTCTTCAACTACTCCTACGACGACGTCATTACATTGTTTGGTGATCTCAAGTGTCTTGGAACTCTTGGGCATGATTCTGACCCTTTTAGCATCAGTTCTCGCATTCCAGGCCCACAGTATGATTCTGATCGAGCATGATAACGGAACAACAAAGAAGGTCGATATGACTCTTTTTATAAGGGTCTCCACAATCATCTCATTTGTCGTGTGCGTGTGCACTTGGATTCTCTCAGCAGTTAATGTGGTGCTAGTGTATAGAGCTATCTGTCTTTGTAGACTGAGCAGAGATAGAATCCAAGAATACTAATTCAATTGTACAATTATATAACTAAATTTATAATACACTAAAAGTATGCCATCCACAAAGTGTCGGCAGCAGCAAGGTTACGAGGGTTAACAGCTTGTGAGATAAGCTCCAACACATTTTGCGTGGTTACAGTAGGACCAGATGAGATGTGCCCCATAGATAATACTCGGTTGATGATGAGGTCGACATTTGCCCTTACAGTGTCCTTTAATTGCTTATCAGAAGGCAAGGGACGTGGTGGATCTTGCAGAGCGTACCACGAGAAGGCCTCGTCGCGAACAAAGAGAGTCAAGTAAGATTCTAAGTCAGATTCTGGCTCCGTCAATGCTCTAGCTATCACCAATACATACGTCGATAAGATACCTTCTAGCGCAGTCTCACCAATAAACTTTTGTATATTTGGTGTCAACCGGAATGGAACCATCTCTGCATTGTAGAATAATGGTGCTGGACGTCCACCACTAGACCCATCAATAGAGGCACTCTTACTGGCAATCTTACATGGCAACATGTCCGAGGTCCACACGCTTCCTGATCCCTTATTAACATGAATCTTCTGAGGTTGTCTAGTATTGACACACATCATGTACGTACTAAAGATGAATGAGGCATATTGAGCAGTGAATTGTTTGCGGAACAACCAAAAGTCCTCATATTGGGGGTACAAGTCAATAAAGTAGTTCTTCATTACCGTTGTGGGAACTAAGAGACTTTGTATAGCACTCAATACCTCAACTCTGATACTCATAATATCAGGCTTAGGAAGTCTAGGGTCGAATGCCGCCCTCAATTTCTCAATAGTATAGATGAAGGGTTCATCTCTACTCTTACCATTCTTACGGCAAAAGTCTTCATAGACTTTTTGCATGGTGATATCCCTCGAATCATCATTAATAATCCGGATGTGTGGTGATAAAGGTACAGCAATCGGAATAGTGAATGAAATATTACGACGACGAGATTCAACCTTTCTCGACAAGGTATCGTCAAAGACTCGGAAAAGTTGAGCTAAAAGCTCTTCACGACGGCAATGACGTGCGGCTGGGAATTGTACAGCAAACGGATGTAATGAGCCGTCATCACCTCTAATCTTCAATCTCTTGTAGCAAGCATTGGTACCCCTAACCAAATCAATTGTGGGCAAGAACCGTTCAATCTTGACGAAATGAACATTGCTATCTTTATTCAACAAGTATTGACCAGGAACCTCTATTTCTTCAAACTTTTGATGATGGAATTCACTTAAATGAGGACACAAGTTCTCCAAATTAACATGAGGCACTCTTCTATCAAGTTTATCCTCGAGTCTATCTCTCCATTTCCTCAATTTAACGATATATGTCTCCAAGTTTGGACGTTCAATCACAAGATCTTTTTCAAATTCTGCTCTGATTTGCTTCGGGAGCACCGTCTCAGCAAATCTGGTTATATTGGCTTCAGTTACGGGTGGCAATTTGGCATTATCTCTCGGGTTACCGAGTCTATTGACATATTGAATACCGTCATTTAGTAAAGCCACACCCAAGCGATAGGCATCCTCATCGGCAGTACACTTGAATCTTTGGTTGATCTGATCTACAAGCGACTCCAAAGAAAGGGCAAGAAGTGGGTATGCTGTCTTGAGAATCCCCATAATTTCCTCCACATTCTCCCAAGCCTTTTTAGCATCACCACCAGCTAGAGAACGAGCATCGTTGGTAGATGCTCCTTGATCAGTCGACTGTGAGGAGTTCTTGGGACTCTTTCCATCAACGCCAACATTTGAATGTGGATCTTCTGAATTCAAGGGTTCAGAAGAAGCTTCAGAGCCGTTTGTACTGGCATTGCCGCTGGCGTTTGCACTGGCATTCGCACTAGCATTTTCTGGTGACTTTGTCTCGGCTTGGTGACGCGTAATCTCTGCTGCCTGTCTTTGCTTTGCTGCATAGTCTTCCTTAGTAGTACGGAGCTGGAAGTGTAAAGCCTGGGGATAGCTCTTAGCGATCTTGACAAGCACAGTCTTCACCAATGGCGCTTCACGACGTGATAACGAAGAAAGCAACAACGGTATAAAGGTGATCCAGTACCACACTGGAGTCTCTCCTCTAAAGTTCTCAAAGGCATGCGACAATGTGCCTGAAGTATCGTCCAAACTGATAAGCCAAAGAATCCGGGCTAGTAACTTTCTTGTCTTTCCATTCTTATAAAGACCTGCTGCTTGTAAGTAGCAGCTGATAGCATTGTTGGCATACACGATATCATTAGGATTCTCTTTGAAGCGACGATCATTGAACATCCCCCATTCAGCCCATGCCTTCGGGAGGTTTAAGTCGATTTGCACAGAGGTAGCAAACGCCTTGTTGGCTTCATCCTTTTGGTTCAACTTGTTCAAAAACATCCCCTTGAGAGTAAAGAATTCTGCCTTTTGCTGAGTAGCAAAATATACCAAGTTGGTATTGCTAATAACATCCAATCCAGTATTGAGTTCGTTGGAGTTTTGGTAGTGACATTTCACTTGCTCTTTGAGTTTCAAAAATGCCTCTTGAATCTCAATATTTGGAAGCTGGTAAATCTTGGTGAGTTGGTTAATACAGACATCTTCCATCCCGTGCTTTCTGGCGACATGAGCAAAACGATTAATCACCCATGCAATTTCATGGAACCCACGGTAAGCATACGAATTGGCATTACCGCTGGAATTAGATTGAAGCACAGGGATAAATGGCATATATACCTTGTTAATAACATGGAATGCATGTTGACGCCATGTCACTAAATCATTCCATATATTTATGTCGTCCCATATGTTAGGCAATCTTTCTCTCCATACTTGTAAAACTCTTTTTAATTCTTGTGATTTTACATCCAAATTTTGCGTGTTGGTGGAAAACAAACTAGCGTACACTTGACTAGCTTCCATAAACTCAACATACTGTTGGAAAGTGTGTAAAAGAGGAATATGAGAGTTGTTGAATCTTCTGGGAAGCCCATGCCATTTCCTAAGAGCTAATTGGATCCCTTCATCGCATAATCTCGAGAGATCCTGAAGAGTTTCCTTCTCCTGGCCAAATGCTTGGAGGCATAGGAACGTCTCAAATACCTGTCTTCTAGGTGTTGGCACATCAATAACGTTTCTCACAGTCTGGTCGAGGGTTTCTCTGTCAGTGTTCCAATCGGCTACTCTCCAACCACACTCCAATAGCAAGTCAGAGAACCCTTCGTGCTTAGCCAATTCGGTCAACACGTCCCAGTGTTGCAACTTCTCAGCACAATAGATCCAATGGTCTTCCCATAAGGTATATTCAGATTCGCCGTAGGGGAGAGCGCCGCTACGGGCCTTGATTTGCGCTGTCTCATAAAGCTGTTGTGCCTTATCGTACATTCCAATTTGCTCATAAGAGAGAGCCACTGCTGTCTCGGAGTACTTAGCCCTTCTTCGCCACAATCCATAAAACATATCATCTTCTTTTAACGTGGCATAGAGCTTGGACATAGCATCCTGAGTGACTTCAAGCACATCGGCATTACTATTAGAAGACGTAGCTTCGATATTCTCGAGAATATGGAGACCCTGAGCCCAGGCATCGAAATTAGATGCAAGACTCTCTACGGCAAACGGCGGGAGTTGCAAATCAGGACAACGAGACACCCCTTCCAAGAGTGACTGGATAACATTGGGACGGTTGTCTATTTGACGAGTATGGTAATCTTTCGATAACAAAATCACCATGAACCTGGTAAAGTCCAAATAGTCGGAACGAGGCACCGATTTCACAGCAATTGGGAACATCGTCGACCAAGTCTTGTGAATAGTTAAGCTGCTTTGGTAGAACATGTCGATAAGTGGTTCCAAAAGGTCACCCGCAGTGGTACGGGATAACTGGGTCAAAAACTCTCTATGGTTTTGCAAAAGCACTTCTAATTCCTCATTATCACCATCTTCCTCCATGGCATCGTTATCAATTTTCTTATGATGGTAAGGGAAAGTGGTTAATGGTGCGAACTGGTATTCGCTGTTGACTAAGGATACCTCAGCATTAAAGTCAAAAGAGCCAAAGAGAATTTGTAGCGCTTGATTGAGCCAGGGGTAATCGGCCAAATGCTCCCAGTTTTGTTCACGAATAACGTAGTACAACCGCTTATTGATATCTTTCTCTAAACAGTTGTTCAAGATAGTCATAAGCTCGCGACGAATGGCAACGTCCGCAGACCTAGTTCCCACCAAGAATGGCTGCTCCATCCGCACTGTGAGTTCAGTACAGCTAAAGGTATCGTCCTCAAAGATATCCATCAAAATTCGATAAAATTCCTTAGACAACGAAGGCTCACCTCTGATCTCAAATACCATCATCTTGGACAATATGGCAGCCTTTTCCTTTGTCGTGGGGAAAAGATCAGTACGTGAAAAGACCCATCTCTTGACGATCTTGATAATGCGTTCGAGAGTGTCCTTATCCAATGACCTCTCGATCAATTGTGCCAATAGCGAAAGGAAGATCCTTCTTTGGTCACCAAGTGTCGATATTCTTCTGGAAGCCAAATTGAGAATCTTGTCAAGAAGTTTTGTGGTCATTTTGGCCTCATACTCTGAGCTTGAAGTATCTTTGGAAGATGAAGATCCCTGGTGTGTGATGGTAATATGATCCTTACACAATTTACTGAACGTTCTCATAATCAGTGGCATGAGAGGATCTAATGTTGTCGGACGGAACTTAGCCAAAGTGGCAGCAAGAGTCACACCAGCAGCCACAGATGGCATATCACCAAGATCTTCTGCTACCGTAGTCGTAAGCAACGATACAAAATCCTTCACATCGTCGTCCTCGTCTTCTTCATCGGAAGGGCTGATTGTTCCGAGGATTCTCTCCAACACCCTCTGTAATACTTCCTGGATATCATGGTTATCGGATTTAATACATTTTTCGAGTAGCTTGTGCAAATAGGCCAAGTTTTTCACGATCCATTGTGGTTCTTTCCATTCCAATACCACGCCCAACACTTCAAGAGCATTCAAGCAATATCCCAAAAGATTCGACGAGTTGATATCATTAGAAAGCAAGAACTTTTCGAAGAATGTCAATTTAACCGACACTTCTGGCCAATGGTCTGGACACAAGAGGTCGTGCAAGATTCCTAATGCCCTTTGACCCAATTCACTTTCAGAGGCCCTCTGAGGACTGATACACACGTATCTAATCAAGAAGGTCACACAAGCTTC
This sequence comes from Priceomyces melissophilus, assembly GCA_031081885.1. Classification (NCBI taxonomy): domain Eukaryota; kingdom Fungi; phylum Ascomycota; class Pichiomycetes; order Serinales; family Debaryomycetaceae; genus Priceomyces; species Priceomyces melissophilus. Next base: position 618,429 of record JARYTE010000004.1, on the reverse strand, counting down.
TCTTTGGCCGAACGGTATCTTGTAATCACGAGAGGTAGTGAAGTCACTAGCGGGCACACTGTTTTCAGCTCCATCACCTTTTTCTGCCAGTTGTTTGGCCTTAGTCTCCCACTTCAATATAAGCTCCGCCAAATCAATAGCCAACACTTGGTTTTCCACTGCTGGATTCGCCAAGATGGTCAATTTTCCCATGGCAGTGATGATGTTAGAGATGAAATGCTCCCTAGCGATAAAAAAAAGATCAGGATTTTGCACGATAAATTGGTACACATTGAGCACCTGAGTCACATTAAACCCATCTTCTGAAATCACCCTACGAGGCCACTTCAACCAGTCAATTGGTGCGGGCCCTTCCTTTTTGTCTCCCATCATTCTTTCGGGCATCACAGGGGCTAAGATGTCGAGAGCCTCTCTCACCAAGTGTCTGGAATCCGTCTGATGAGTACGTAAGAGTGCAACAAACACTTGGGTAGCGAGCTGTGCTGGCGTCTCGTATACGGAAATGAAGTATGATGTCGTGACATACGCCACTTGTTTAGTAATATTGTCTTCGAGCTTGATGTAGTTCCAGCTAAACTTGATGATATCCTTACGGTATTCGCTAATGTAATCTGGGGCAAATTGAAGAAGGATCGCTGTCATCTCAAGTAATTGGTAACGATAATTGTCGATCGTGCCCGAAGTATGCCCTGTGATGATATCATTAGTAGATCTCCAGATATGTTCCCAAACTAGGGTCAACCATTTGGGGCTTTCGTTAAAGAAGACATTGATATTTCCATGACGTTGATTCTCATACAACATGATGGCATCAAACACTCGTTTGAGTAAATATATCTTGGATCTCATGCTCTTTTCGCCGTCAATGATGAACTCCACCACATGGTTCAAGTATTGCTCTCTGTGGTCGACGTCTTGAGAACGAACCACGGTATTGAGCAAGAAATCCTCTAATTCAAATGGCGGTCTTCTCTTCAATGTTGCAATATTGTCAATCAATTTAATCACCATCTCGATATCTTGATGGTTCCTGTAGAAATACTCAACAAACAAAAGATGGAGTTTGTAGATAGCCTGGTCTGCTTGGAAGTGGTTTGCAGATACTAATGATGATTCATCCTGGATCTTTGTTACACGAGCAATCATATCAAAGAACTGGCCACGTAACTCTACCTGTTCATCCCACCAATTGGGATCATGTTTCGATAAAGCTTCTGCAAGATCGACAATATTAGCGAATTTGATCACCGTGATGTCGTCGTCAGTCTCATTAATGACTGAACCCATGATTTCGGAGATCTTTTCCTTAGCCACGTCTCTAACGCTAGCGGTGTTGTCCATTGCAGCAACTGAAGCCAACAAATTACCCAACTTACGGTTTTTGTAGTTGTTCATGAAATATTCCAATGTGTTTGTCGAGAATCTATTGAGAAACTTGGAAACAGGTACTCTAAATGGTGATCCTTGGTGACGATCCAAATGACCCTCCAAATACTGTAAAGTGTTTATGATTTCCTCCATAAAAGTGTATGCCTTCGGTGGTAAGAGATGGAAAATGTTAAGTATAGCCATCACTATTTGCACCGAATGGTTACTCTCCAAGTCGGTACCAGCAATCTGTCTTAGGGTATTTACCTGTACCCATGCCAATAAATGGTCCAACAACTTAAGACCAATTTCCACTCTAAAGTACGAGATCAAAAGTTCGAGCAACCTCGCTAGCGCCTCAAGTCCTGAGAGGGTCAATTTTTTGTGATCAGAAAGGTTCATCAACATTGGACGAAGTCCATTTTGAAGCAATTCCTTGGGCAACTTCGCATTTTCATGAAGACTAGCTTTCAATCCAAGATGCGCTGCGTTAATGATCTCGAGAGATTCGTTACAAAGGGCCTTAAAAAACACACCCAAAATCCTGATTCTGGCCTCTCCTAACGCTCCTAGCGAAAAATCAGGTTTCGTGAGTGCCAATGAAAGCAACTTAATACACACCACTCTCAACTCAATTAGTTGGCGAGAAGTTCTGTACTCCGGAAGCTTGTTAATGTTTGCTAAAGACTCATCTTCTGCATCCACCAAGGCCAATGCTTCCAAGAGCAACCTGTTTAATTCCTCGTTAAAAGTTAAGAAAGTATCTTCCAAACTCAAGCAAAAGGTAATGGCATCGATATTACCAATTTGCATCGAGAATGGAAGCGCTCTCAATGGCTTACCAAATATCGGTGTAAGAAGCAAATGCTTACACGGCCCAATTATCGTAGCCACAGACACACCTGTGGTGTCAGACAAGATCTTCAATGATTCCTGCGCTACTTCACGTACAACAGGGTTTGCACTCGCTAAATCATACACGAGAGCCCCGACCAACGTCTGGAAGGGCTTCTCTAATATGGTCTCTTTAGGAAGGCCTTGATTGCAACTTTGAAGCAGTTTAAGGACCAAATTCTTTGCACTCTCTCTAACCTCCAGAGGAGCTGTATCGGGAGTATCACGTAAGATGGAAAAGATTGCACGAACTAATTCAAACTGGCGCTTGAAAAACCACGATGGAGGTATTCCCAAATCTTCCGACATCGTCTTCAACCCTATAACTCCACCCAACTTGGTATGATAGTACTCGTCGTAACAACAATGGGTGAATTTGTAGAACATGGTACGAAAAATGGGGAACAGGGCCACATCTTCCTCCGATCCAAAAAGCGTAGCTGTGATCTTAAACATTTTTTTAATAATATCAACAGCTTTAGTCTTCACGGACTTATCCCAGAAACTTAATGCATACATTAAGGCTTCAAGGAAAGCTGCCTCGCTTATATACGCCTTTCCTTCGTCATCATCGACAGAAAAAGGCCGTTCTTTCTTGACTTTGTCAATTACCGAAGATCCCAAGTAAATAAGCAAGAAATGAACCGTGAGACCATCAATCAACGCACTTGCTTCTTCGGAGATCTCAGGAATAGATACTGAGAAAAAGAGGATCTCTAAAAGCTTCTGGCATAAACGTTGTTGATTGTCAAGCTTCATTACGTCGCTGACTCCCGAAGGCTCTAACTTGACAATCTCTATGCTTTCAGATTTGAGTTTTGCGGTGCACTCACTTATGTATTTAGCGTAGTCATTGGGGATTGCACTCGTGTTAATAAAGAGCTTCAAGATGCTCGTCAAGTATTTAAAGGCACTAATACGATAATGCACTTTCAATCTTGGATCTTCAAGTAGCTTGATAGCTGATTCTATACCTGAAGTTATCGAAACTTCTATTGGGCCCTCTAACCCATTAATATCAAACAAAGCATTAATCTCTTGGTCTGTCATTGAATGCGTTTGCAAATCGTTACATGGCTTGAAATGTTTATGGTTTCTTCCTCCTAGCTTCCCTAAGATCCTAATGGCAGTATGCGAATGCTGGTGATGGTACGGAACTGGTTCTAAATGTTTCCATAATGCTGCCATTATCTCATCAATCACAGGCTCAATCATGGGGTCAAAATACTCCGCTGTCAAGTTATCGACACAGAGTTCAAAAGTTCTGAGACCCTGGCTCACGAGCTCTTGAGACCCATTCAACGCATACACCAATGGCCGGGTCAAATAAGTCAAATGAGGCACTAACACCGACAATCTCACGGGCACGGTCAAGCATAGTTCCACATAAATGTCTCTCTCATAAGGACGTCTCGAGTTGGCAATCATCTTGTTGAGTGATTCCAATAACACGGGTAAAATTGGAAGTATCTCCTTGTATAGGTTTTCAAATCTACCACCACTAATGCTTCGGAAAAGGATTCTCACCAAATATGAGTACACTATAGGCTCTTCTGCTTCCGTCGCTAACTTCAACGACTCGAGGATCAAGTAGTTAAGATGCGGTAGTATCACTCCTTCGTTAGCGGTGGGAAAGAGGTTAACGGACATAAAACATAACTTAAAAAGTCTGATCAAGATATTGGACTTCATGAGCTCTACTTTTCCTAATTCATCAAGCTTAGACTTCAAGAAGCTAATCAAAATCCCCAAGAAGTTAGCAGAAGTAACTTCACTAGCCAAAAAGAATTGTGGTAAATGTAAGAGGGCAGCATTCTTGAGCATGGCATCAAACAAGAATGGCAACTCTGTACTCACGATCTCGTTGAAAGAAGCAGGTTCTATATGTATAAAAATTGTAGCGAGAATCTCCATAAGATCTTTTTCTTCTTTTGATGAAGTTATGGGGAGATTAGGGCCTCCTGTGGAGAAATCAAATGCTTTCTGATGGGGAGGCTGCTTGGGTTTGGCAACTGAGAAAAACCTCAAACAACTGATCCCCCCTCGGAATAACAATCTAAAGATATTGACTTCTTCGTAAGAGTTAATTTTGGCAAATTCGCTAAACTTTTCCGAGTCTCCAGGTGGCGCAGGGATCTTTGAATCAGATGGAGTTGCAGGGGGGATCGAGGGGGTGTTGCAGTTCTTTAACCCAAAGATGACGGATTTAAGGAATGTCATCAACGTGCGGAACAAGTATCTAGCGTCCTTTAGTAAATCAGTATTACTTGGTGTAGGTGAAGGGGAAATGAAGGAAGTTTCCAAATCGAAGTCGTCAAATTCGAGTTGAACATTCTTCTTTTCAATACTTTGTTCTTGCTCCTCTTTGTCTTGGTCCTCCTTCTCCTCATCTCCATTAGAAATCTGCTTAGTTTCAGCATTCTCCATTTCCACATCTTCAGACTCCTGAGTCTTTCTTGGTGTGTATCTCTCTATGGCTCTTGACGTCTCTATTTCCTTGAGCTTGCGTTTATTTTCATACTCTTTATGTTTTAAAATGATGTGGTCGTACTTTCTATCCAAGCTTTTGAATCTCTTTGCATACGAAGCTGTTATTATTAAAAACAATTGACGTCCTTCGGCCTTGTTGGGGAGTCGCATGATCCTCTCCACAAGATTCAACAATAATTTGGCGCTCATTATTTGAACCGTGAGGGCTAAGGTATCATCTTCCAACAAACGACAATATATTTGTACAGTAGACCATATTTGTTTTGGGGTAAGCTTATTTCTTACATTATGAATGAAGTCTGCTACCGTAGAGTAAGCTAACGGTCTCAATGTCTCATATGAAGTCAATCCATCGCCGATCAAGATTTTCTCATCAAATAACAACTCAATTTTAGGGATAAAGTTAGTTCTAAATGGTGTCGACAATATATGTCTTGTCGCATGCAAAAGTTCCTTTCTTGCCACGGATAATTCCGCAGGGCAATCTTGTAACAATCTCAAGATCACATCAGGAACCACGTTTGCCTGATCTTCAGTAAGATGTTGATTCGAGTATCCCCTGATGAATACATACGCCAAAAAGGAAGCTGCCTTTACTTGTCCCAAGATAAAGTCGCTAAATGCCTGTCTGTTTTTGATGCTAGGAGAGATGGATGTCACGATCTTGTCTTCCTTTTCTGCCTCTTCTCGATAAACCCTTTGCTCCTCAACTTGCAAAGTCAAAAGATCTATTATTCTCGGTAAAAAGGTACCTAAAGAAGTTTGCACTAGATTCTTGTATGAAGAATAAAGCGACACCATTGTGATGGGACATTCAGCCAAAGTCTTGAAAGAAAACATCGCCTTATTTAAGGTCTTTGACGACCCTTCATCAGTAAATGATGATGATGGAGACATATCATCGCCATTTGTCGATGCTTGCAGCGCCGAGGCAGAATTATTCGAACTTATCACTTCATTCAATGTCTGAGGCATATTATCATATATTTGATTAATGATTTCCACGAAGGGCCCAACCTTCTCGAAAAGGTTATTTTTGTATGCCTTGTGCAAACTAGTAATGATTTTCATACATAAAACACCATTATCTTCATCTTCCTCTGCCTGGATCTTCATTAAAGTATCCAAGACCTGTTCAGAATAAGGTTGGAAAGTCTCATTCATAATTGATCTATGGAGGATCTCCAACACGATATTTCTAAGCTTATGCTCTGGAGATTGACTATTAAAAGATATTGGCACATCATTGAGTTTTTCAATGAATATTGGGATCAAGTTAGAGAGGAAATACTTGTACTCTGTGGCCCCATTAAACGTCTCTATCATATCCAAAAGTTCCAAGAGAACGCTGTGGGCGGTCTTATAGTCATCGCTATCCTTAAGCCTAGACACAAAAGTGTCTAATTGCTCGGTATAAGACATTATAGTGATAGAACAAAATCCCAATGACAAAGCTTAAGTGTTTACTGACAATTAGCAGCGAAAAATGGGAAATCGTTCTCAGCTAAATTTTTATAATTCACGTGTATTGCACGTGAATACCCTTTATATGGGTGTGTGGGTGCACCTCTGTCAAAAGACGCGTTCAGAGTCAAAAGTGGGGAGAGGAAACGATAAAGAAGATAGAAGTGAACAATTTATTCGTTGTAGTACAAACTGCGAAAGCGTCGAGCACATATATTTGCTCCTAAACTTTAATCTGTAATCTTTTCTATACCTTGGGATGCATGTTGAGGGACTTTTGTCTGATTGCCAAAAAGAGGGAAGTGAAACTACAGATACACAGAAGAAGCAAGAATGCAAACGCAGTCCATGACATTGCCTGTGCCCGTTTCCCCACAATGGCCTTTGCCACGTTCATTGAAGATGGAGCCACTATACTTTTGGCCACATCAGCTGCCTCATTCTGTAACATTGCCCCTAAACCCCATAAGATGACATTTATCGAGGATAAGAGACAAACGACTTTGACACATCCAGCTTTTCCTGGTAAGAGAGGGATACCCTGATAACACAGAATTATTAGCATCAAAAGATTTATGATGGTAGCAGCCATTAATATCCGAGGATGACAAGTTGAATTGATAGCGTTTGAGATATTTATAAGATCCATCTTATCAGAGGAGTCCAAGAGGGTGACCCCTGAATATTTGGACAATTTTTTCAAGGAATTGTATGGCTCACACGATACTTTCTTATCCAAGATGACACATGTAGAAAGATACCCTACCCTGACCGACATCTTTTCCAAGTTATCTTTATAAGCAGCTTTAACTTTCAGGTACGACTTGGATTTCTCATTGAATCTCAACTCAGTTATATAAACATTTGAGTAAGTGCTCGACGAGTCTAAACACCCCATGAGCAAGAAGCTCAATAGAAATGTAGAGACAAATAGAGAGATAAGAACGACCAAGTTGGCCAACTTTGAGATCATGATGAAAATCTTGTTCAATTCTACATCAATTCTATCGTATTATATATTTTTATCTGAAACAAATTTGATACGTCTCACATATGCTTCAGGCTAAATATGCCCTAATTGAAACCCATATTAGCCTTAATATTAATAAAGTGGTGAAAAGAGGGGTGAAAATGACCAAGAATTCAAAGATGCTTCTAGTTTTAAACTCAGCAGTCACGGTATTCTGTTGGGCAAGTGAAGCAGCAACTTTGTCATTAGGATCATGGAAATGGCCATACTTGGAAAAATTATCCATGAGGGTATTTTTTTCGTACCACACATTAAAGACCCAATCTTCGAATTTCTTCATATCATGATCACTGACATCATCCACATCATCGACATCTTCTCCAAGGGGTATATCCTTAAGGGAAAAAGCTCTGACGTAATAGCTGATCTTTTTTGGACCTTTCCCGAGGATATAGAACCGTTTTAAGGAGTATTCATCCTCACCAAAGACACCTTCCTTGATTCCAGAATAACCTGTAGTAAAATCATACACTACTTCCACGGTATCCTTTAAGTTTTTCAAGATTAAAAACAACCCTCTTATCCTTGGTACCAACACATGCTTCATCGGCTCCATTCCCTTCTTTGCGCAGTAATCGTCCGATCTCTTCTTAGTGTGGCGAGCAATCACTGTACCTTCAGGGAATAAAATAATCAGGTAAGGGAAGATATCCTTTGTTATAGGTTTCCCTTCGTCGGTCAGTGCATTCAAATTGAATTGTACGCCATTCGCCGGGCCCTTTCCCTTTGCGTTAGCGTCTATGCCCCTTAATTGACTGGTAAGAACTGGTTTATCATTTTCCCATTTCCTTGACAAGAACAAGAAGTTGAAATTCTTCATCCCATACCCCAACACTGGGATCCTTGACAAGTCCTTTAGGATTATATGGACAGTGTGGCCCAATCTAGCGGTATAAGTTATATACCAAAGGTATAGCCAATCAGTGTATATTTGATGATTGGAGATAATCACAGAGTTGGGACTCAAAATACTGGATAACATTCCATTGCCATCAAGACTGAACCTATTACCTAAGGGAAGGGTAGTGGTATCATAAGTCACTTGAATTTGGCAAGGGCTGATCCAAGAAGAAATAGTGGATAGTAACACCACGAACTGCACCTTAGTGGCTTCAATCAACAGGCTTCGTTTGAACGGATCGTTCTTGAACACTTTATTACCTATCCATTGGAAATAAGCAATGGTGACGGATCCTGTCGCAAAGACAAGCCCCAAGACAAAGACTCTAACAATGGCGATAGGCCACAGGTGTCTCGATATTAAGGCCATGGCGAAGGCGACGCTATGGGGTTTAGACAACTTTTGAACGTGAGATCCAACAAAAGTTAGGTTTATAACGGTGCGACTGATGCTAACGCCGGGGGGCAAACGGAGCTCAGAAGCGCAAAAACAGTGAGGGAATAGCGAAGATTGGAAATAGTTCGCGACGGCAGGTCACCAAGACGTAGCGGCAGCCTAGGTGAGCGTGGGCGGTTTCGAAGTTCGCACCTGGGAAAAAGAGTCATCAGCGCAATACTTTTTGCGTTTGCGTTTTAAACACTGGAATTATTTAGAGGAGCCGCGCATTAGCAGCCGTAGGTGCCACATCTGTCACTGCGCACGCCAGAACTTGCGAGCATGGTCGAGGAACTTGGGCGGTCAAGGCAGAGACGTTCTCCGCGCTCACTCGGCGCTCTTTCTGCACGCCCTTTATATCCGACCTGTATCGGCATCGGCACGATGTCGGCTAATCGGTCGATGCCAAACCGTGCTAATGTCAGCCATACGGTTTGACATTTTCACGACACTCTTATTCCCACCACCTTACATGGTACTGTTGAACCTTCTTCACATTCTGACGCTCTCTTAGTTCTGTATCGCTTTGTCGACTCTCCTCGTGCCTTTTTTTCATGTCTGTTTGCCCACTCTCCCGCATTTTCTCAAGTCTTTTCGTCTTCATACGGCCGTTATGGCTCGCGCGGCCCCATCACGATACCAAGATCACGCTATCAGAAAACTTTATCCTAGTATATGGATATAATCATTCCTTACTATGGAGCATAATCAGGAGAACTGGGGGAATGAGCCTGATAAGGCTGAAGATCTACCTGAGCATACTAACGATCCTGTCCAGGATCAACGAGAATCGCTACTGCTCTCTTCAATAGGATCACTCGATAGTCAACTTTCTCGTAACAATCGTGACTCACCACAGTCCCTTCATGGTAAAAATGCTCTGGCGACAAAATACCAAAGCAACAGGTCATTATCGAAAATTTCTCGTAAGTCCACTAACCTGAGTGCAAAAACTAATAGAGTACTGGTGGGTAAGAGAAGAGGTTTGCTAGGACAAATCACGGTTATTCCCGAGTATAAAGATGCCCGAAACTATCCTAAACACTACAAATACGCTATTGTATCAATCATAGCCTTTGCTGCTATATGTGGTCCTATGGGGACCTCCATCATGTTGCCAGCTATTAGCGACATGGTGGTTGATTTACATACTACGCCGTCGATGGTTAACATCACCGTGGGACTTTATTTATATGCATTGGGGATCTTCCCTATATGGTGGTCAAAATTCTCTGAAACTTATGGCAGAAGAAATATTTATCTTATATCATTTACTCTTTTTTTAGCATTTTCAGTGGGAGCAGCTTTAGCCCCCAGTATCGGGTCTTTATTCATTCTTAGAGTTTTGCAAGGTGGTTCTTCAGCATCGGTACAAGCCGTGGGAGCTGGTACTGTTAGTGATTTATTTATTCCCGAAGAAATGGGGAAGCTGATGGGAATTTACTATTTGGGGCCCTTGATTGGACCCTTTGCGGCCCCCATCATTGGTGGTGCCGTAGGAGAAGCTTGGGGTTGGAGAGCCACTCAATGGGTCCTTGTAATTGCTTCAGGCATTAGTTTATTCACTATAGTGTTTTTTTTACCCGAAACCTTGAGGAAATTCGATCCTAGCATGTTGAATACTGATGAAAGCTCAGAGGAGGAAAAGGATATTGAGAAGGGACCACCCACAAATCAGCCACTGGAAGATATCGAGCAGACTCAAGCAGTGAATTCGCGAGCCGATTCTATGCCCAATCTCTCCAAATTACCCACGGCAAGATCACAATTTTCTGCATCACTTATTCAGAATATCGCCGAGGAGCACATCTCTCGACAGGCATCGATCAATAATAGATTGGAATATGAAAGTATCCATAGTTTCACCAAGTGGCAAAAGTTTAGGACAGGTCTGTATGACATGATTGTTCGTCCAGTACATGCCATGATACTATTAAGATACCCCCCGATAGCATGGGTAGTTACATATTCTGCTGTAACATTTGGAACGATTTATTTCTTTAACTTAGCCATTTCCAATGAATTCAGTGTCGCGCCATACAACTTCTCGTCGGTGATTCTTGGTCTCATGTATATCCCCAACTCCATAACTTATATTATTGCCTCAGTATTTGGAGGGAAATGGACCGACCAATTATTAAAGAAGTATGCTGACAACCATAATGGCCAGTTGGTGCCAGAGGCAAGGTTTTCTTGGAACGTTGTCATTGCGGTAGCCATATTTGCCCCGGCATGTTTTATCTTTGGCTGGACATTAGACTACGGTAAGATCTGGGTCGCTCCGCTTGTGGGGACCGCATGTTTCGGTTTCGGTTCCATGTTGATCATTGGATCTACAGTGACGTTCTTAGTGCAATCATTACCAGGTAAAGGTGCCACTGGTGTTGCCCTTAACAATTTGGCCCGTCAAATAGTGGCCGGTTCTATCTCCTTTGCCGTAGATCCCGCATTGAATGCTATCGGACCAGGGATTCTTTTCTCCATCATCTATGCAATCCTTTTGGTGACTTCATTCACCTTGTACGTGGCCAAGAAGCGGAGCCCATATTGGAGAGAAAAATACGATTTGGCCAATTTTTATTCCAAGTTATAATTATATATTATTCTTGAGTGAATATATCCTCAAACACAAAACTCACATTCACCCCCACTGTCTTTAAGTCATCTAAATATGGAGTGATATTATCGACAAGTTCCTTGTAAAGCTTTTTATCTTTAACCTTGTAGATGGGTGTATCAGTCTCGAGATCCGTACCTGCGGAAACCAAAAGCGTCCCATATAAGTGTTTCCTCACCGACTTGGCCACCTGCGAGATCTCGTCAATACACCAGTTTATAAGACCACTGGAATCGACCTCACTCTGTTGGTCCCTCTTTAAAGCTGGAAGAATGAATTTTTCATACAACAGAATGGTTTTTTTAATAATAGATACACTCACTATCACCAAATTCGAGAGGTAATTCAGGACATCGATTATCGTCGAACCCTGTACTCCAATAGCCAATTTTGCTATAATGGATCTTAAATATTGTGATGTGCCCTTTAAATACAATGAAATTCCCTTGTCTAGTTGATCAAAACTGTAAAAAAACTCCATAATCTCCGATACTTCATGGTTTGTAAGCTTATCGATCTTGTTCTGTAACTCGAACCCCAAGATTTGCTGGATCTTTTGTTTCCTTGAGTTTACCTTTAACTTCACCACATCTATAAGCAATTTAAGCTCTTCTATCGATGAGCGAGGCCCATTATGAATAGATGACTCGATACCATGTAATTTGCTCTCGATATATCGTATCCTACCCACAGACTCGGTGTATCTGTTATGGGCCACTTCTACATCGACTTCATCCAATCCGTCTTCCAAACCTCTCAAATCTTCAAACACTGCACTGTTATTGCCATTCTTAAGGTTATAGCTGGCAAAATCATGCGACCGGTTTCTCGAATGAACCCTGGCAGAGATATCCTGTAAGATAATTTCGGCACTCTGTCTTTGGGAGCCACTCTTACGTTTTTCGTCAACGGGCTCACCAATATCTGAATTCCGTAAGGACTCTCTAAGTTGACGTTTTTCATCGTTAGGATCATCGCCTGGGCTAGAATCAATGAGTTTCTTTTGGTTGAATTGTTCACTAATCCCCTTGTTGTATGCTTCAAAGATCTTTAAGAAGTGGTCTGAACGATCTGTTTGGAACACATAACTTAATAGTTTAGATTTCACGCTGATAAAGTACCTCTTGTCATCTTTCTGGCCCGAGACATGCGACGTAATATCTGATAATTTGGCATCACTCAATGGGATCGCCTGTACTGCTTGAAGTCTGCTTTCACCTCCACTCTCCTGCGAGTTCTTTTTGACGGCAAAGAGGAAAATATCATTAAGAATGAATAAATGGGCCGACTTCACCGGCTTCCAAGTCCCAACATTCACTTCGTACCACCGACCACTCTCTGCCAAAACGTGTCTCCCAGGTAAAGGCTGGACGAATTTTGATGCCCCTTCTACGTGCTTAAATAGAGACTGCAACTCGGTAGCCCACATCTTCTTAAGCACCATCACGGAAGACCTGTCTCTACGTTTATTGCTCACTTGTTGCTCTGGGCTCCTCGATTCTAGTACGCTCTCAGCACTGTCCCTAAACTCGTCCAACACTTGATATAACTGCTTTGTCGACACTCTTAATTGTAACAACTCGTTCTGCGTGTCCTTTAACTCGTTGGTCAATTCAAGGATGTTTCTCTGGTTCTGATTGATGTTGCTCATGATGTCCTTATGGATCAAGCCCTTTTGTTTAACAAGCACTTTGAAATAATCATCGATCTCTGCAGCCGATCCATTGGACAATTCGTTTAAAATCTTTCGCTCAATGCCCTGAAATTCGTCTTCAGGCTCAGGCTCCTCCTCCACGAATGATTCACTACTGTCGTGGATCCCTGGCAACTTGGGAACCGGAGGCAACGTGCTGGGGTCAAATGGCGCTGCCAGCGAAAAGGATCGTCCATGTGCTTGAGCTGCTGCTGAGGCATGGATACTCATTCTCCTTGTTGTCCTTCGCGTAGGGCCATTCAGGGTACTGATCGAAGCTACATCACTGTTATCATTCACCAACGAAGTGTTAGCCCTTGAATAGGGATTGTTAACCTTTGGGCCCTGCCACGGAGCACGACTCTTGCGGTATTCCCTACTCATCCTCAGTTACGCTGATGTTGTTTGGTAAAGCGATTGCTCGATTTCGATGTTGAGGCAGTTATGAGACAGCGTGCATATAAGCCAGGTTGTGACGAAATTCCATTTTTTAACGAAACGACAAAGGTAAAGCCTGTTGCTTCTATAAATACCGATGTCGCTCACAAGTATCGAGCTCAACTATTTGATATGGCGATATCTTCAGGAATCGGGGTTCGAGTTAGCGGCGTACGCCTTGGAGAAGAATTCACGATGTCTGTCGTATGAAGACAATAAACATTTACCAGTGATGTCCAAGATAGAGCCTGGATGTCTTGTGAACTTGGTGCAAAAAGGAATTTTGTATACGCTATCAGAGGAGGAGGCTGGGGGAGAAGAGAAGTTTTCATTGTTCAAGGCAATTCTCGAAGACGAACCAGTAAATAACGATAGATTTTTGTTGAAGTCGGAGTACAACGATAATAAAAAAATTTCTAATGCTAATAATGTTGATATTAATACTGACCATGCTAATGACACTAATAATAATGCTACTGTTGGTGAGGTGAATGCTTCCTCGGATTTTGTCACGGAAAAATTGACTCCGGTGATAAAGTTTGAGGAAAGTATAGTGTCTGACTGGATAGGCAGTGCTGATGTGTTTGCCTATGGGAAGAGTGACTCGTCTGCGGTTATCAGCGCTATTGTCGACGATAAAATGACGGAGTCGGTGACGTTGGTGCACCCCAGTATAATCGGGGTTCCTAATGATATTAATATCGTGTCGTGGTCTCCCCAGGGGAATATTATAGTGACTGCGGGTTTAAATGGAGAGTTGAGGGCATGGTCTCCCGACGGGAAGCTAAGGAGCATCGCCAATGAGAAAGATACACCAATTCATAATTTGATATGGAACGGTAGCGGCACTTTTCTTCTTTCTTTGGAAGTGACGGGTATAGTGAGCTTGTGGAATGGTGTGAGTTTAAACTTGGTGCAACAGTTTAATCTGGAAAACGACAAGTACCTCCCGGCTGCTTGCTGGATAGATGAGTACAAGTTTGCCATTTCGGCATCAACTAATACCATACAAATCTTTGCCATCAACAAAAGCAATTTTGGCACTCCTGAAGTGCAGCTGATTGGCGTTTTGAATGGGCACGACAACCATATCACTTGTTTAACTTACGACCCCACATCCAAATTGTTAGCCTCGTGTTCTGACTACGACTATCTTGTGAGGTTGTGGACAAATACTTCGAGCAATGAGATCCACGAATTCAATAACGATTCCAAGCTCACCAGACATACCACTCCTATATTAACGTTAAAATGGCTCGAGCAGGGCAATTTGTTGAGTGTATCAATGGATGGAGCAGTGAATATATGGAGCGCACGTGACATGACCTCGCGAGCCAGCACCAACATCTTCAAGAACATAACGTGCTACAAAGTTGCGGATGAAGCGACACTAAGACTCAAGGACCCGTTAATATTCAGTGCTAAGGTCTCACCTAATCTTAAGTACTTGGCGGTGGGCGATGATTACGCTCGAGTGAGTATTTGGGATGTGGAAAAACTCCAGTGTCTAGGAATCTACGACTTGGACTCGCCCTCACCTCAGGTGGGGGTTTGTGATTTAAGCTGGGATTATCTGTCACAGAGACTATGTGCCAACTACAAGGGAGCCGACAGTGTTGTCTTTAATTGGAAATAATTGGAAATAATTGTATATTAGAACTGTTAGATTAATTTATTTACCTGCGGAAGCAGCAGCTGTAGCGGTAGCTGTAGCAGTAGAAGCGATAGTGGAAGAAGCAGTAGAAGCAATCTTTGCTCTTTGGCCTGCTGGACCCATTTGCGGGAACAACAATTCCACGTAGCACATCAGGAGGGCAATAAGAGCAAACACAATCTTCAAAAGAGGAGGTTGGCTACCCTCGTCAGCCTTAGGCTTGTTTGTGGGTTCGTTTAAGTAAGCCTGGACGGCAAGAAACATCGATGTCCACGACAAAAGCTTATTTCTCATAAACATCGCTGCCATGGGTAACGTTTGGGTTATGGTACCCGACACCTCTTGTCTGGGTTTTGCTGGCACATGGTGGTATCTATTTGTTAGTAAAGCATTGACGGAATATAACTCCAACGAGAACGCCGACGAAAACACTTACGGAACCACCAAATCTTGTCTAATCTTGGGACTCATGCTGGTGGACGAATATGATTATCGCGAGAATGACAAGTGAAAAAGACACTGAAATGCAGGCACTAAAAACACTTTAACTACGTTAATTCGTTAATCAGGTCTAGCTACACTACTTACCATATCTTTTTGGCCGTAAAAATCTGCTACGAGGACGATTATTGATTTAATGGTTTGCTGGGCCACCTGGGGGGCTTCAGGGTACCGCGGGTGGTGGTAGAGTTTGACTGCCTTCTTGGCTAAGTCGCGTACGATGGATGCTTCGTTGACATCCAAGGGGGCATCTAACCGTAGAAATGTCATCCAGATCCATCTGGACAAGTTATCGCTCAACGAGAGACTGATCCACTTGGTGTAGTATATCACGAGTTTTATCACCGTTAGGTGATCTAGCCCATAGAAGTATTGGATGGGTGGCACCTCTTGCTTAAGAACAAGATTCCTCCAAGCGGTGGCATTTTCAGGGACCTCCACGGCGTGGGTCACTTCGATCGCGTCGGTGTCATTTTTCAACCTTAGAAATGTATCCACCACGTCTTTGCGCCAGCGGAGATCCAACTCCACCGTCTTTTCTTTTAGATTTGATTCATTGGGATCTTTTTGGTCTTTTGGTTCTTTTGACTCTTTTAACTCTTTTGGCTCTTTTGGCTGTTCTTTCTTTGGCTCGTTTGGCTCCTTTACATAGTCTATCGACAGCAATGTCTCTGCCTCTCTTCTTACGCTCGCTAGGTAGCGATGGATATCGTCTGACTCGTCGCCCTGTAACGGAAACGCAGCATGCTGAAAAAACTCCTGGTCTAAAGGACCCTGCGTGTGACGGTTATCCATAAGTTCATTGATTATGAAGAGAAAGAGGGAAGAAAACCCTATCACCTGTCTTCTGTGCCTGAAACAGTTTGATAATTACTGGGAATTGGAAAATCACGTCTTCACTGTACACAACTACCAGTGTCTGGAATGCCGAAAGATATTTCCCTCATCACATCTATTGGAGGTCCATATCGACGATCATCACAATCCATTCAAGAAATAATCCAGTAAATCTGGGTTTAATTGTCTTATGTATCGATTATAGCTAAATATGATGACTATCTACTGTTGTTTCTCTCCCTTGTCCGACTCATCTCTCGCTACTTTCCTCCTCTTCCTTAGAATAGGGGGTCCGGACCTGAGCTGACTCAAGACCCTTTGGTCAAATTTTAGGCCACAGATGGGACAGGTGCCAGTTTCTGGTACTTTGCTCATTATACAAAGACACACCGAGCACACATACCCTAAGTCCACCGATTTCCCCGTGATGAAGCAGCTGGCTCGGTAATTTACATTGGAATTCGTCGGGAGTACAATCAATGGGCGAATGGCAGGCTCAATGAAATATGCCGTGGTCAAGGTCTGGATGAGCCCCTGAGGGTTATCTATGGTCAAATACACC
Source organism: Priceomyces melissophilus (assembly GCA_031081885.1). Lineage (NCBI taxonomy): Eukaryota > Fungi > Ascomycota > Pichiomycetes > Serinales > Debaryomycetaceae > Priceomyces > Priceomyces melissophilus. Next base: position 601,545 of record JARYTE010000004.1, on the reverse strand, counting down.
CCGTTAGTGGCATCAGATGCTTGTTGGAGATATGACGAGTTACGTTTGCCCATGTTGGCCACATCGATGGATAATTTCATCTTCTGGGCCGCAAATATAGAGTTCATGATGGGGATGTACTTTAAATTCTCATCATCTCGTGTAGTCACTACCAAAAGCCTCGATTGCATCGACGCAAGGGCACTGGCATTCGATTGGCCTGAAATACCTTCCCTACCCCCACGCGAAGCCATATTGGCACTCGAACTAAATGCTGAGCCCTTGGTAGTGGTCACTGACTGGTCCACAGTTAACATTCTATTGGTGTATGATAATGCTAAACTTAATGCCCCTGGTAATGACGATTTATTGGTCTCTAAGTTGCTAGTGCCCATTTCTTCAAGGAAATCATTCAACTCGTCCAAAACGGCTTCGTCCACTATCCGAAACTGACGATACATTTCTTTATCCACTAACCTTGCGCTGTTGTCGTCCCCCGCGGGCGATGGGGTCTTGTCCTTGGCCTCAACTAAAGCATCGTAGTCCTTGGCAGGATTGGGATAGAGAAACTTGGAGTATTTTGGACCACTCACAATAAAGGCCACCTTGTTGGAATTATTGAGTGACAAGTGGGCGTTTAAGAACACCAACAAAAACCTCATTACTTCCTGGATGGTGATGCTCTCTTTAATCTCGTACCAACCCCCGGCCAGAATGTCAAGTATCACCGTCAACAACGACGGATCCGCCGTAGGAGCATCCTTTTCTCCCAAACTCGTGAATACAGAGTCAGAAATGGCGTCCATACTCCGTCCAGCACTGAGCCATGAGAGCAGAGCAGATATAGATATGTATCGGTTATATGCAGGTGGCCGTAACCCAAGCACTTCATTCACTACATTCAGTCTTCAGTTATTGCCATATCGATAGAACCATAGATACTGCCTATTTAAACAAGTTTATAAGACCGCTGCGGTCGACGGAAATCACCAACTGCGAAGGTCTCGATGTGAACCCAAAGGCGTTGATGATGTCTTGGTGGACCGACTTGGACTTTTCCTTTGAGGCCATGGGGAACGAGATGAGAGACAGCGACACTTTCTGTTGTGTGGTGATGAAACGGGCCTGTAGATCTCCGCAAAGGACAATGGAGTCCTCGGGGATGGTTAGATTCCACAACACGATCGTGGTGTCGTAGGTTGATGCAGCCAAGTACACATTGGCCCCCATGGTGACACATTTCACTGCTGTCAACTGACGTTGCTCATTCTTTTCGATACTGAGTGTTTCAAGAAGCTCAGACACACTGAGACTGTTGATGTCACTGGTAATTTCGGCCAACTTGTACTCCACTGGATCAGAGTCAATATAATGAGGCTTAGAGCGCAAGATATGTGTGCATTGGAACGTGGGGATCTCCCAAATGGTGATATCAGTCTCGGTGGTGCCCCCCACCATGGCAAAGTAGCTCACTTCCTTTCTGGCGCTCCCTACTTCAACGTTATTGGGCAAAAGAATCAAATCGCTGATCTCCGCATGCTGATAGTTCGTGATTTTAAAGCTCTT